>JARZZO010000003.1:11280550-11616365 GCA_030544215.1 Zantedeschia hybrid cultivar | reverse complement strand
TTTTGATCATTTCAGGGAAAGCCTGTGAAGCCACTTCATACTTTGGCTGAAGTATAATATTCTAGTACATAGTTTACCTGGTATCAATCTGACTGTGTCTGCAAATTGTTCAGTCTTTATAAAAAACGTTATTGATTGCGATATCCAGTGTGAAGCCAACGTGATTTTGTACATTTATATGATATTCATATTTCTTGCTACAAAATACGTGGAAACTTGAATTGATTGACTTGCTGTTGACTTTCTAGTATGGAGAAGCCTGTTTGTGACTCGTGTTATCAGTCGGGCTGTAAACTCGAATTTTAAGATGAAAATTGGGGTGGGCCAAAGGCCAATTTGGGTGAGCCGAAGTTCAAAGTGGCCTGGCCCAAATTTGGCCCATCAAACTTCATCTTAAAAAATCTTTTGCGCAGCTCAAACCAGATTCAAAAGCTGAATTTGGCTTGGTTGGTCTTGCGACCTCAACACTTCATTACAACTTGCCCATTCTTAAGGTTGTACCTGATCAAGCCGAGTTCCATCTCCTAAACCATCTAGCCAGCAAAAGTTGATCGAGTTTACTCGTTACAAGGGGGAAAAAAGAAATGATAAAGATGGTGTAGCAAAGATTTCCCACGATGCATGCAAATATGATACCACGGACATTTCCTTCATTAGCAGACTTCGTCAACGTTGCACTTTTAAGTGACTAGATAAAATTAGGGTCTTCAGTCATAGATGGTATGTTAAGAGTAATACTTGGTGCGATGCTCTGCTGTGACCACTGTCCGATCATTGGGATCTGACAGCATGGAGGTTTTAGGTTCTGCTGCACCTCCTTGGACATGGTGCACTGATCTCACGTCGTTGGATCTTATAATTGGACGGTGGTTGCAGCTGAACATTGCAGCAAGTATTAGCATGAAAAGAGGCGCAAAGCAATCATAATATCATTCGCAAAGGATTGAGATCTCCAGGGTATTTCTGCGACTCCCAGGATTGATAGCGTTTCACCTTTGAACCAAGCCTTCGTAAAATATAGACGTTTGGCGAGCTTGCTACCCTCTAAAGTTGCTTTGAATTCGAGCATAGGCACAATTTTCAACTAAAAATTATTTTTTTAATTCTACAGATTTTAACATAAGATATTAGATATTTGACGTCATTAGGAGAGGATATTAAGATATTAGGTTGCATTCAAACAAGATTTGTTAGAAAGGAAGACATATATATATATATATATATATATCCAGTATTTTGAAAGAAGTAAAAAGGAACTTCCAACTGAAACTTTTACTAAATAAACCTCTGATATCTTTTACCATCTTTTGGTAGCTACGGTAGTGATGACTTATCCTACCCATCTTTTAACATAATGGGATTGTTAGATTCCTTTCTCTGCCGCTATCTACACCTAAAACCAGTTGATCTACATAAGCACCTCTCTTGTGGTAGTAAAGGGGTAGTTTAGGGAGAAAAGAATAGAGAGAAATATGGAAAGTTCATCTCTCAGAAGGAGCGAGAAGCCCACGTCCATCCGTGTTTCTTCACCCCCCCCCCCCCCCCCCCCACCCGCCTGTTTCCCCTGGTAGGCCGCCTCAGTCTTCCATCATCCAGCATCCTCCCTGTGCTCTTTCTTCCCCTCCTCAGCCGCTGCCCCTCCTCTTCCCCGTGTGTAGACGTGCCTTAAGCTTGTAAATATATAACAGAAGAAATGATTAAAAAAACTGTAGATAGATGCCTCAAATGGTTACCTAAAAACACCAAATATGAACTAATTATAGACATTTGAATTGGTAGACAGCGTTAAAGATTAAAAGGAGAAGGGAAGGTCCATAGGCTCAGTTAATACTGAGAACTAACGACTAACGTCAAATATAGATGTTTGATTCTTAAAATAAATAATATATGAAATACTATGCACAGATGAAGTTCCGACGACTCAAATACAGGTATAGATTTGAATAGTATTTGATGGGTAACACTTGTTGCACCGTGCTCGATGTGAGTTCACGGCTGTAGCAGTAGCAAAATTTTTATTTTTATTTTTTTAGGTCAGTTCCATCACATCTGACATTTCTTGTATGGGTCGATCTCAGATCGGACGATCTAAAAAAATCTAAAAAATAAAAAAAATGAACCTAATGAACAATGATTTTTTACTGTTTGATGGATTTGATTTTTGATTTTTTAATTTTTTAAGTCATTTGATTGGAGATCAAATTATATAGGCATATAAAATATTATGGGACTGATAAAAAAAATTCCAAAAAAAATAAAAAATTGACCGCACCCTGTGTGGTGCAGCAACGTGGTAAATATTACTCATATTTGATAGCGCTATGCATTGCACCATGGCACAAAGATTCCATAACCCTCCACATGATTCATCTCAGCATCTTGCCTAAAACTGTCTAATTGCTCAAACACGACTCTTGCCGCCGGGAAGGGGAGGACTGCATCTCCCTCTCTCAATCTCTGAGTCTCTTTCTCTCCCTGTGTTTGTCCTGAGTTCCCGGTGAGCACATGTTGCTGTTGCTATTGTTCCCGTGGGGTTTGGCAATGGTGGCTTTGCTGGGGAGGGGAAGAAAGAGCAAAGGGAGGGTGGTGGAGGATGGGAGGTTGCGACGGCGGGCAGGGGAGACGGACGGAGGATTGCATCTCTCTCTTTCCACCTCCCCATAAGAGAAAACACAGACGGATGTAAGCTTTTCTCTCTTTTTGTGAGAGAAACTTTTCGATACTTCTATCTATTCTTCTTCTCTTTATTCTTTTGTTTCCTCAAACTAATTCTTTGCCTACTAGACGGGAGATGCTTATGTGGACTAATCCTCTTTAAGTGGAGATAATAGTGGAGAAACGAGTCTACAGAGGATCCGGTCCCAATAATTGCCAGCTTGAGATTATGTTTTTTAAGAGTGCAGTTTCTCTTGGTACAGATTTGAATTGAACTCGGTTAGTACAAGAAAAAGGAAGAAGTCTTTCATAAAAATCTCTTTTTAGAGAACGAAAAAAGCATTATATGAAGGGATTGTTTGAAACCTTTTCCTCTCTTCACTTATCGAGTTCAGTCCAAACTTAGACGTAGAGGATCTCTGTTCTTTTTTCAATGTGCCATAATTTATCTAATTCAATATCCAGGTGAAAGGTCCAACTGAATTAGCACGTTAGGAGTAAATCTCAACTCGGACTTCAGACTCCCTTTCTTAGGTAAAATATCATCTTTTGTTTTAAATGTTTACGATGTCCTACATTACACAAGGTCTTAAACATAAATAACCATGCCTGCTTAGTTTTGCAAAATGCTCCTCTGTATCTCATTTGATTTGCCAACAGGAGCTTCATTTCTATGATTCCGCATAGACCATGTCACCGTGCAAAAGGTGGAGGTTCTAAACTTGTGAGAAAATTGTGCTACTATACGTTGTTATCACTCTTTTTTTTGTGCTCAGTTGTTGTACTAAATGACTCTTTTCAAATGTGCATTAAAGATATCATATAAAAATAAATATTATAACTCTATTTTCTTAAAACTATCGAATTAAATATTTGGTCTACTTCTACGAATGTGACAAAAGATGCTGCACCAGCCGGTGACACGATTAAAGGATTTGCTTATTCTGATACAAATAATTTTGGAGTGCTTAACTTGAAATAAGGCTTGTGTTAATTTGAAACACTATTCTAGTTCTATTCGGAAAAGCCATTTTAATTACGTAAACCAAAAAATATATTAAGAATTTTTTACATGTAAACTCTTATAATCTTGTGATATTATAAATAAGTTTTTCTAATATGACTGTTTACAAATAAATCCTCACAATTGTGTTTTTTTATATTTTTAGGGACTTAGTTGTAAATTTCAAGAGCCTTTTACTAATTCACGATAAATTGTGAGGACTTATTTATAACTAGTCAAATTAGATGACTTATTTGTAATATCACAATGTTATAAAAACTTATATGTAAAAAATTCATATAATAAAATATATGTAATTAATATTTATTTTTAAGTATAATAAAATTTTTAACATTTTTATTTGAATTATTTATTCTCTTTTATTCTCGATATAAGTTATTCCCATCCGGTACGAGAAATCCGTGAAATCAAAGTGGCCTATTCCCTCTTTATTCTCCAATCAAACTTGTGCTAGTCTCAAATAAAATGTTTTACTTTTGTATACAAAACATTTATCATACCTTTAGAGATGTTGAATTCTAACTTATTTGAAAGTCCATTCTCCAAAATTTATATGTAGACTAGATTAACAATTTTTTTCCCTGGTCCACTATTTGTTTTGGTCAGCATTTTTAAGCTGACCAGCCTTAAGAGCTCTTCACTTCTTCAGACACCACGCAGCCGTCAGCGCCATCAAAGAGGAGGCTTAAAAAGGAAGCCCACATACACCTGTTCCTGAAAGGGGCCTCTGCAAACCCTAGACAAACCGTAAAACTCCCACCTTTCTTCCGCGATCCCAGCTCGCCGGAGCCCCCCATGGCGGGAAGGCTCGCCTCCCGCTTCGGCCCACGCCTCGCCGCTGCCCTACGTGCCGCTACAGCCTCCCATCTCCACTCCCCCCTCCACCTAGTCGCCGTGTCCCCGCCCCCCACCCCCGCCGACCTCCTCCTCCTCCGCCACCTCTCCACCCTCCGCCGCCAGCCCGTCAGGCCGAGGGCTGCGGACATCGGCGCCCGCGCCCGGCAGCTCCAGAACCGGCGGCTCTGGACCTACGCCCTCACCTTCGGCTGCGTCGCCGGCTTCATCACCATCGTGCTCAGCAACTTCCAGGACCAGCTGGTCTTCTACATCACCCCCAGCGACGCCCTGGAGAGGTTCACCTCCAACCCCTCCAAGAACCGCTTCCGGCTGGGAGGGCTCGTGCTCGAGGGCAGCGTCGCGCACCCCTCCCCGTCGTCACCAGAAATGGAGTTCGTGATCACCGACCTGTTGACGGACATCCTTGTCCGGTACGAGGGGTCTTTGCCCGATCTTTTCCGGGAGGGGCACTCCGTGGTGGTGGAAGGGTTTCTGAGGCCGTTCGAGGGGGAGGGGGAGAAGGTTGCTGACGAGAGGGAAGGGGGCGGGAGGGCGGCGGCAGCGTCGGAGAAGGCGAAGAGAGGGGCGTGCTTCTTCAGGGCGACGGAGGTGCTCGCCAAGCACGATGAGAAGTACATGCCCAAGGAGGTGGCAGCGGCGCTCCAGCGGAATAAGAAGAAGATAGAGGAGGCGGCGGCAAGGGAAGCTGTGGAGAAGGAGAAGAATTGAGGTAGGAACAAATACTTGTTATTGGATATAAAGAGAGCTTTTTTTTTTTCCTTTTCCTTTTCCCTCCTTTTAGAAATAAGCTAATTACCAAGCTTTGAGGCTCTTTTTTTTCACTATGGTAATTTGGGATTCATTCTTCCATCATTTTTGGGTTGATGGTAACAGCGAAACTGTGATTTTTATGTTAATTTTTTGTATACGCTATTGTCAGGAGAGATGTGAGTATACTATGTGATATCCTAGTGTACATTGTAATTTTGATGTTGATCTATACATGGCATGCTACTGACTGTTATTGATTGCACACACTGGTTGGGAGAAATCAAACTGCCTGTTAGCATTGGCCTGACGAGGAGCTTGAAATTTAATTATTATTACTCCCATTAAAAGCGAATGATAATATTCTGACAGAAGTTCATGGTGATGGCTTAAGAAAATGGGTATTTCTGTTCTCTTTAAGCCTACATGTGTGTGAAGGACATTTTCACTAGATCCTGCTTTTTTTTTTTTCAGATTTATTTCTTCTTGTACTTTGCTAGGGTTGTTATATCTACCATGTGCGATCGAGTTGTGTCTGGTATTTGATAACATGCCTCTAGTTTACCTGTATCCATCATTCTGAAAGCAGTATTTCTCATACTGGGTAAGACACTTTTATCCAATCCTCCATTTTATGTCAATATCTTCAAAATCTGGATATCAGTCGGTATCTTGAACATGCACTTAAGACTAGGCTGGTAGATCAATTGGGATGGCCATGCACGATATATTCAATGCACCCATTTCCTTTAACTAATTTTGTTTGGGTGTTCCTTGGCCCGGGGCCTTGACTGGCATTTATCAGGCCACTTATCAGTGCGGTGGAATGAAGGAAGTCCTTTTTTATTTTGGGGGTTGGGGTGGGGTGTTGTTTGCAGGGGTCTGTGCAATTGGCTGAAGCACTGAAGTTTAGGACTTCTCTAAAGTCGTGTGAGAAAGGGGTCTCTAAGCCCCACGAGTGGGCTTTGAAGTACCCCCTTCTTCTGGGCGTCTGGGCATCGGGAGACAGTGCCGACATTCCAAGGGAGTTCGTTTTTAGGCATGTCTGTGTTTAAGGCAGGCCGGACCTGATGGGCTTTGGAGCTAGCCTGACCCAAAATACCTCTATCTTTTTGGCTGTGAAATTTACAATAAAAAATGTTTTCCCAGCCACTATGGAAGGTAATGTCATTTACTGCTGTTTTTTTCTTGCACGAACAATTCCTGTTGTTTATTAATCTCATGTACCAAATGACGGCTGAAGTCAACAATCCTTTGGCTTTTGTTTGCAGTGCATGTCCGCATTGTGCAATAGCTTTATTTTGATTGAGTTATTTTTATGGGTGCTTTGGTATGTTTATTTTGATTGAGTTAATATTGTTGGACTGAGGTTGGGTGAACCTTTTAGGGCCCATGGACATGGTCATCACATGGTGATTCAGGTGCTTATAGTGACATCTTGAACGTTATTTGATACATTTTTAAGGTGTCAAGCTTTTAATCAATGTTTTCTCCAGCAATGCAGGTAGGTTATTCCCTTTTTGTTTTTTTTAAAGCTTCATGCAACTAGAGGTGCTATAAGTACTACTATCCTGATAAGATCCAGAAGCCTACAGGAAATTATATTTGTCAAGATTTGTTTTGTTTCATGTTTCTTGTCCAATGGCTTGATGAGTAGTCTTTGTTGTTAGTTTTGCCCTGCTATCTGTTGTGTCTGTAATTTGATCCCAGTTCTCAGTAAATGACTCTCAGTTCATAAAAGTGTAATTTAGACAATTATGTAATCTCAAGTCTAGTTGTGTCTAGAGAATACCTTAGAGATTAGGGTCTTATAAAAAGGGTCTTCCTTATCTTGGCATAAGATAAGTTGATAGAGTTAGAATCATAATTTGGTGGCTTTTAGTGATTAATGGATATTGATTTTGTATAGTGATGACACATTGAAAGGAATGGAAAAATTATTTTTATGGAAGTCTCTCTATTACTTTTTGGCTTTCTCCTCCTTCCATGGCAGTTCACCTGCTCTGTCCCTATTTATTGTTTATTCTTCTGCATCTCCTTCTATACACTTGTTGCTACTACTGAAACTATTTTCTTGTTCGGTTCCTTGCCTGCTATGCTTTCTTACTATTACATATCCAACTTCTGCTCAACTTTCCCCCATCTTTCCTTGCTGAACCTGCTCCCAATTGGCCATTTTCTTCTTCATCTCTGCCATCCGAGCATGAAATAACACGAGTAGGGGTGCAAAGTGGATCGGGTACACCCGGATTTACTTGGACCATATTCACATTTTTCGGATGTAAATCCTTCCAAATACCCAGATTTCAAAATGTGGATCTTGTCGTATACCCGCATAATCTGATACGAAACTGCTTCGGACCTCCGTTTTCCATCCGGACGGGGGCAAGACAGGGGCGGTTAGGATGCTGCCACGGCGCTGCTGTTCTCGCTGCGTCCGACGACGGCTGCCTCCGCTGGCCACCTCTGGTCTAGGTCTCCATCTCCGCCGACCTCTCTGCCTTCTTCCCCTCCGTCATGAGGATTCGAAAGCACGCTTCCATTCCGCTGCCACAGGCAGAGGCCCGTTCCTCCCCCTCCTCCCAGCGCCGCTCTCCACCTGCTCCTCCTCCTCCCTCCGCGCCTACGCATGCGCTTGCTCCGCATTTTGAAATTGTCACCCCTCGATGCGAGGAGCCGCAGGCGGGCGAGGTTGATCCGTCGGCGCGCAAGGTGACGTTCTTGGACCTCCGCCGTCCATCCGTCGGTGGAAATCGCCAGGTATGGAGATCGATCCATCCTCTTGGCCTTCTGTGCATGCTTTTATTGGAAGCTTCTCGACCCTGTTTATGCCTTTTCCCCTCCGGTGCAGCGATTAGGGCTCTCTGCTTTCCCTTTCTCGAACTCCTCCTCTCATTTGTCGGAGACGGCGGAGCAGGCCGAGGGCCTTGACGTCGCCGATCCACATCCGTAATCAACTAAATGGAACACAGTAGGCACCTCATTGTCTGAACCTGCTTGCTCATTCGCTGAATCTTCAGTAGGGGGACATTGCAAATCCACTTCCTCAACAGAGAACACATGGGCATCATTGGCATCTGGTTTGCACTCAACCTAGCTCCATGGAATTCACCTGTGGTTCAGCTGAAGCTTGCTCGATTCCATCCACCTCGCCCTGGTGTTCTGAAGGAACAATCTCTTCCACAGCTGCAGTGGCAGCTAAGTTATTAATCTTCTGCACGGAATGCTCAGCTTCCCTAGAATCCAGAGAGACATCGATCATTTTCGATGTGTCTTCTTTCCCAACATCCTCAACATTTTCCTCCATTTCAGAGGAGGCAGGTGCCTTTTTCTCTTCTTCCTCTGGGTACCCAATGCTTTCTTTTGCTTCAGAGGGTTGCAGTCGCTGGGTCTCAAAGCCAGCATCAGTACTAATTGTTCCAGGATTGTCACCAGAACCAGCACCACAGTGAGTCCACCTTCAGACTCCTCGTCAGGTGCCGGCTTTTTCCCAGCCTCGCCAATGGATTGCAGCTTCACTACATCCTCCAAATCCCCAAGAATTCCATCAACAGGAACCGTCAATTCCTGATACCCACCACCCGAGTCACCATTTTCACCCTCCCCAGCTTTCTCCACGCCAGCAGCAGCCCCCCATCACCTGCCATCACCGGGGTTCTCACCCAGCACGGCATCGCCATCCCCGGCCGGCAAGATCTTTTCACTGTTAACCCCATTCAAAAGCCCACCCGAATTCACGTCCGGATTAGGATAATCTTCACCTGCAGCAGCATCCAGGCTCTCCTCCGCCTCAAGACCCTTGCCCCTTGGGAAGTCTCTGCGGCAACAGCCTCCTCCTCGTCATCATCGCCCCCGTCCTCCTCCGGGTCCACCAGAGCAGCAGCAGGGCTGGGCGGTTGCCAAAATCTGGGGGATCCACATCCGGATCTAAAAAACTTCCATCGGATCCGAAACTGGAGATCCATATTTAATAAATGGGTATTGGGATCCGGAGTTAAATTTAATAATACAGATCCGGGTCTTATTTGAATCCGGGTCGGATCCAACCCACATCGACCATTTTGCACCCCTAAACATGAGGCCCAGGCTACAGTGATGCTTTGGTTTCATCTTTCTTTCTTGCTTCTGGTGTTCTCTTTCTTTCCTATTCTTTCATCTTTTTACGGCCTTATTAAATGGTGTTCTCTTTCTTTCCTATTCTTTCATCTTTTTACGGCCTTATTAAAGCCGTACTCATCAGTGCATATGTGGTCTGCTTGACTTCACATATTTCCCAATATAGGCGTTCCAATTGTGATAGTTTTGACTAACGGCATCAAAGTAGCCACATCCCAAGGTCTGAAGCTTATTCTAATTTTGGTCCCCTGGTGTTTGTTGTCTTGGAACTTCCTGTAACTATTTGTGCCTGAGGCCAACAAAGTCTCTTTTTTGACTCCCTTGATACATACTCTACTGCAGTGTAACATAAATCTCCGAATTCTTTAAAACATCGCGATTTAATCATACTTTTTCATCTTAGCATATTTTTCAAGAATAAATCCTGATTTTTTGAAAGAATCTTTAAAATCTTCATAAATTCAAAATGTAGCAATTTATTCAAGATTTAATCACATATTTTTCATGAAAAATATATGTTTTTTAAAACAAACGTACTCATTTTTATGATATATATTCTTAAATTTTTATACTATATTTTAACATTATACTTTATACCGTAAAAAATTACGTTATCTTGCACGGTTTTTTCCCCCAAAATTTTCAGAATTTTTACCGACTTGAGATTTTTTTGTCAAATTGATTTTTTCCTTAATCCCGACTTGGTGACATTGCTCTACTAAAAGGTGTTTCTTTTTTGCTGTCAAGATACTCCGTGGCATCCTGACTGGCTGTAGCATCCTGACTCAAGGTGTATCCTCTTTGCCATAGAGTGCTTTTATTTTATTTTTTGCCTGCGTTCATCTTGCTGCCCTTCTTTACCCCTTAATGTGGTACATTTTTGTTCCTATAGTAGAATGCGCACTAGAATTTTGTGAGGCCAGGGAAGAATAATGGTTCCCTTTTCATTAGATGATTTCCTTTTAAAGTAGAACCACCTCAAGCGCCATCTGATCTTTCTATCAGATGGTATTCCCTGCACTTAAATTTTGGACAATTGTGGCCCTCGGACGTTTGTCGGGATTTGTGGCGTATTTATTTTTGAGAAATACTTGCTACAATGTCAGTGTGGTACCACTGTGGATCAGCGGTGCATCACGGCCTATAAAATGTAGGGCTGTTCACAGTTGGGTTTGATTTTGGACAAAATGTTTTCAAATCGAACCGAACTGAACTTATATATGGAACTGAGTCCAATTGAATCAGAATATTTCGGTTCAGTTCGATTCAAAGAAATTTTTTTATTGTGTTTCATATTAAATTTATATATGTTTTCATAATTATAATTAATAATATATATAATTACATATAAATATATACATGTGACACTAACATTAATACATTTATGTATATAATATTAATATAAAGTTTCTGTTTATATTAATTTTGGTTTATTTTGTTTTTCGATTTGATGTGGTTTTTTCACATGCTTACGAAACCGAATCGAATCGTACTCAACTTCAAATTGAACTGAATCGAATTACACGGTTCAATTTGATTTTTCAGTTTCAACAGAATTATGAACAACTCTAATAAAATGTGTTTTGTTATGCACCGCCTTAGCAACTGTACGCTGTGATTGTGGTTGCAATGTCTTGGGATATTGTAATGAGTTTTCTCTCTACTTTTTTATAGGAAAAAAACAAGTCTTTCCAAGGTTAAGAAGAAAATGATTCCCAGACCTTCACTTACAGCAAAAAAGGAACGAATGATGGGTTTCCATGTTCAAAATAATAAATTTGTGCATTCTACATTTCTACTGTGGATAATTGATGTTACACTTTTCCTTATCAAATGACTAGTACATTTTTGGCACTTGTTAGTAGAGGCATACACTATGATCCAGGGAACGAGATCCATAAATCTCATTTTCTAAGTGAGGAACCCCACAAGCAGGCTGGATAAACGTTAAGTTTGATGGGAGACCTAAAGATGAATAATATTTGATGCATCTCTAAGTGAGCAGCCATTTGAACGAAAGCAGTAAGTGTCTTTTTATTTTATTTTTTTCAAAAAATTCAGGGTGGGTGGGTGTGATTCTAAGGGAGTCATCCATATTTGATGATCAAAGTTTGGACAATACAGATAATTTCCTCAGAATTGCCTTCACACTCTGAATTTAAAAGAATGAAAAAATATATTACCTGCTGCTTGCAGCCATCTGATCGCTGCATCTCTTGCGGTGCTGCAAACTCATTTTTTATTTTTAAAAACTTTTCAAGGTCAGACCTATCATATCTGACATGTCTGTATGACCCCATCAGAAGGATGATTCAAAAAATTTAAAAATAAAATATTTTTTTATTTTTAAGTTCTTATAAACTTTTGATATTGTGAATAAGTCTTTAAAAATTGAGCACCAATAAATAACGAAAAAAAGTTCTTAATAGGTCGATCCCACTAAAAAAGGAGTTCATTTTCTTATTTTTCAGATTTTTAAAGGTTGTCTGATCTGAAATTGAATTATGATGGATCTAACCTTAACAAATTTTCAAAAAAACTGAAAAATTTAAAAATTACACTACACCCAGTGTACAAGTACTCTACTAAAAATGATTGGCAATGGTAGATTTTGGTGCCTTGTTGAGGGTTCATCAGGGCCGCATTAATGCTACAACTTTGGGCAAACATTTAAGGACCATGGAGCTGCGTACAAAGGGGATTAAACTGGGGATGGACAGCGACTTCCAAAGCGAGGGAGCTCCTGTCTGAGTGGTGAATAGAATGGCTCATAACTTTGGTTCAGTGGACATAGTGGATTTCGAATGAATCTTTTATATCTTGTATATTTTTTTATACTCATATATATATATATATATTACTAAAAAGTAGTTGTTTAACTTTGAATTTTACTTATTGGCATGTCGGTATAGTCAAATACAAAAAAAATATTGTCTTTGTACAACTCGATCATCTCTAATTAGATAATTCAAAAAACTCATAAACTCAGAAACTATTGTTACGCTCATTAATGTCATTTTTTTATTGATCATTTTAGATTTTAATTTTTGATTCTTTAGAATCATTTCAAGTATTTTATGTCTATTGATTTTTTGAGGAATATTCCATTTGCTTCTTTTCAAATGTTTGAGAAATATTCTACAAGATTCCGAAATTTATTTTGAAGTGGAACTTATTAGAATAATAAGACTACTTCTAGTTGAAACGTTCCTTATAAGCAATTCCAATGTAAATAAAAGTGGGATAAACTTTACAGTACAGAAGCGAAATGCCCAAAATATAACTACTTTTATACAAAGATGACACTTTAAAAGTTAACCTTTATTCTTTTAATCGCTCATTTAACCAGGGTATTCGTGCCAAGTTATCAAAAGGGATCCGTTAAAAATTTTGCGAAAACCCTGATCAAATAAATAAGAAGGATATTCTTCAACCTTTCACCAAATTTTATTTAATAAAAGGTCATTTTTTTAGTCAATTTAACCGAAGTTTCCCATCGGATTTCTCAATCTGGTTACCGAACGGACAATATTGCCATAAGCTTGGAGAATCTGAAAGAAACCACCATCATTAGCCTCCGTGAAAGACAACTACTTGGATGGTGATATTATTATTCTTCAGAGTTGAGACTTGAGATATGTACGAAAAAAAAAGAAAAAGGAATCTTCGAGATAGCATGAAGGATTTTTCTCAAAAGCGGGCCCAATCTTACAACACCAGAAGCCCAAGGGCGCAGGCCAAGTTTAGATGAACTATAAAAAGCCAGGACAAACAAAGAGAAGCCACTTTGTTACCAATTAATGGAAGATTCCACTATATTGCTACTCATCTATACTCCATACAAAAGAATCACCACCATGTGACAATGTGTGTGTGTATATATATATATATATATATATATATATATATATAGAGAGAGAGAGAGAGAGAGAGAGAGACCCAATGATCAATAAATAAATAAAAAAAATCGAAGCATCTACTCTGGAATATACCATAGTCCCTAATACGTACATCCTCCAAAAAAAACTCCCCAAAAAATATATAAATCATAACAATATGGCAACAGTACTTAATGTCTCATCTCATCACCAGCCACCACTGCTAGGGTTCCTCCCCCGGCCGTCTAGTGCCAGAGGACGAGGAGCGGAGCCAGAGCCGAGGCGAGCAGGGAGTAGAGCACCAGGGATCCGGAGACGGCCAGCCCGTGCGCGGCGCCGGCGTCCGGGGTCGGCGCCGGGGAGGGCGCCTCCTGCGCGGACACCGCGGACACGGCCGCCGCCGCGAGGAAGAGGAGAACAGCGGCGGTCACACCAGAGCGGGACATCTCTGCGGCGGTCGCGAGCGGAGGTGAGGCGGCTACAGAGGCGGCGGAGAAAAAGCCTAGGGTTTGGTGGAGCAACAGAGAAGGGAACAAGATGGCGAGGGCTTTCCGGTGGAGTTTCCTGAGGGTGCTCGGGGTAGGAATTTATAGGCGGGAAGTGGGGTCCACACGGCGGAGAAAGCTGGCCTCGGCGCCGGCACCTGGAGCAGGCCAGCTGGCAACGGGCAGGGAACCTTTTCTTCGCTTGAGGAATCCGCGTGGTGGGGTTAGCCGACGGGGCACTCACCCCCAGGCGGACGCCCCGACTGTTGGATGGGTATTCGTGTCGTTTTCGCAACGGTCCTTTTTTTAAAAATGGGGAGCTTTGTAGGCTGGGATGGGGGCGCGGGTTGGGACGTTGCGGGTCTCTGGAAAGTTCCTGGACAGGTGTGTTCGTCTGATTGGCTAGGTGGGGGAATTTTGGGCCGGGTCGGTTGGGCTCCGTGTTATCGCCGGAAGGAAGAGTTCGGCGTTTGGAATTTTGAACCTCGGGTAGGTGGAGTCCGGGCCAGCTTCGGATTCCTTGGGAATTGGTTTTCTTTATGATTGGGTGGGCCGAGACGTGGACAGGTGGAGGTTTCAACGTAATTTCGCTCTAGCAACTAGAGGTTGGATCTTTTTTTGATCAGAAAGGTTAATTCATTGATAAATCAAGTGTTACATTCGAATAACAGAAGTTGATAGATATCTGGGGGTAGGTATGACCATTCCCACCACACTGAAAGGAGTGATACAATCCATGTTTTGCCAGGCCATAGGCTACCTGATTTGCCTGTCTAGGGGCAAAGATAACGGATATATTTGTATTCGACAGGAGTCTTCTGTAATTGTTGATGAGCGTCTTCGCTTGCCATGGAGGAGGTTTTGACTCAGCTAGCTCCTTAACAAGGAGCAGAACATCTCCTTCAACTACGACAGAGTTGAAATGGCGCGCAATTTTGATAGCTTCTGAGAGTCCGAAAGCTTCAATCTCAAAGGGTTTGGAGAGTCCGAAAGCTTCAATATTAACAATTCCCTGTAATCTCTGGCCACAATTCCAATGGCATCGAAGTCAGCAGATGTTGCTCCACAATTCTAATGCCATAGAGGAACCCCAAGATACGTGGCATCCTTGGAAAGGGAGGGGATATTAAAACGGTTGAAAAATTCTTTGTAGTAGGATGGTGGAGTGTTAGGGTTGATGAGGATGCCAGGTTTTTTGTTGTTGATCCACTGCCCCGACCACTTCCCATAGACTTTCAAGGCACTCCATGTATTGATTTATTTCACTTTGATCAGCCAGCCCAAATATGATGATGTCATTAGCAAACATTTGGTGAGAAATAGGAGGGGCCTAGAGTATTATATATGTGAATTTTTTTATCCAATTTCAATTTCTACTCCAAACTATCAGGAACTAAAGCCCAACATTTTAGTTTCTCATGTAAGTAATTTACAGCTAGCCATGCAGATCACTCTTGAATTTAAAATCCAGAAAATTCACCAACTTTACAAGTTAGTGATTTTAAAATGGATGCATCAGGTACTTTCAAGTAAAACAAACAATAACGAAACAAGCACGCAACAGGAAGACATTTTATCTTTTCAAGTAAAAAGAACAACGACGGAACAAGCACGCAACAGGAATACATAATTGTATCGTTTTTATACAACCTGCCTATATCATGTATGAGTTTTTTACTTTTTAACCCCTCTAACTAATTTATTTAATTTAGAAAAAACTCTCTATAACTTTCGCATTTAGTAGAAACTCTTATAATCTCACTTTTATTTAGAAAAACCCTTTTTAGGAAGTTTTTCCAAAGTATTCTAAAATATTCAGATTTTTTTTTTAAACTTTTGAGAGTGTTTTCTAAACAAAAGTGAAATTACAAAGAATTTTTATTTAAGACTTTTTAGCTTTTAGTCCCTCTAAAATCTCGTATGATGCTTTTAATCTTTGTAACTTGCATATTTTCATTTGCATCCATAAAAGTTGATGGGTTACAAAAAAAGACTATATCCAATCGAGAGACATTAGCCAGGTGGGAATGTTCGTCAGAGTATTCCTTTAACCACCGTTAAATGTAGCAGAATAGATAAAATGTCATCCACCCATAGAGAAAGTGCCCCCCTGGCACCCCCACCTAGAGAAAGAGTGGGAAGGTGTTATTTCTATTCCTTGG
Source organism: Zantedeschia hybrid cultivar (assembly GCA_030544215.1). Classification (NCBI taxonomy): domain Eukaryota; kingdom Viridiplantae; phylum Streptophyta; class Magnoliopsida; order Alismatales; family Araceae; genus Zantedeschia; species Zantedeschia hybrid cultivar. The sequence goes on along the minus strand of JARZZO010000003.1, from coordinate 11,600,440 downwards.
AGCTTATTTTTATCATCTGATCGTATCCGACCCTGAAATTCAATCGTAGTCATCCATCGAGAATTTATAAATTTTAATTTAAAAAATTATAAAAATTAATTAAAAATAATAAAATCGTCAAATTACTTTAAGGGTTGTTCCCATTTTCTCAGATTTTAATATTCGTCATCAATTTTCTAACATAAGATTAGACAACTACAAATAATTCATACATGATTCAACGGTAAAAATTAAGTTTCAAAGGATGAAAGTTATCCTTAGGAGGGGGGAGGGGGAAGAATTGAATATTTAAAAAATTATTGTGATTTTTTTTTCAACATAGAGAAGGGAGGAATTGGATATATATAGGGACAGTATAACGTGCACCGGAATGCATCTAACTTAGATGCATCCCATCTCAGTTTAAAAAAAAATAAAAAAATAAAAATCATCATAAATTTAAAATATCAAAATGTGTCCCTCTAGGTTGATTCCTATCCCGTTGGATTTAATTTTAATCGTTGGATCGAAAAATTTAACTGTAACTATCTAATCAAATATGTCATTGTTTGGAGATCAAACTACAATTTCAAGGGGGGGGGGAGGGGGGCAGCGTCCGAGAAGGTGAGGAGAGGGGCGTGCTTCTTTAGGGCGATGGAGGTGCTCACCAAGGACGATGAGAAGTACATGCCCAAGGAGGCGGCAGCGGCGCGCGAGTGGAATAAGAAGAAGATAGAGGAGGCGGGGGCAAGGGCAAGGGAAGCTGTGGAGAAGGAGAAGAATTGAGGTAGGAACAAATACTTGTTAATGGATATAAAGGGAGTTTTTTTCACTTTTCCTTTTCCCTCTTTTTAGAAATAAGCTGATTACCAAGCTTTGAGGCTCTTTTTTTTCATTATTGTAATTTGGGATCCATTCTTCCATCATTTTTGGGCTGATGGTAACAGCGAAACTGTGATTTTTTATGTTAATGTTTTGTATACGCTATTGTCAGGAGAGATGTGAGTATACTATGTGATATCCTAGTGTACATTGTAATTTTAATGTTGATCTATACATGGCAGGCTACTGACTGTTATTGATTGCACACACTGGTTGGAAGAAATCAAACTGCCTCTTAGCATTGGCCTGACGGGGAGCATTAAAATTTAATTATAATTACTCCCATTAAAAGCAAATGATAATCTTCTGACAAAAGTTCATGGTGATGGCTTAAGAAAATGGGTATTTCTGTTCTCTTTAAGCCTACATGTGTGTGAAGGACATTTTTTCACTAGATCCTGCTTTTTATTTTTCAGATTTATTTCATCTTGTACTTTGCTAGGGTTGTTATATCCACCATGTGTGATCGAGTTGTGTCTGGTCTTTGATAACATGCCTCTAGTTTACCTGTATCCATCGTTCTGAAAGCAGTATTTTTCATCCTGGGTAAGACATTTTTATCCAATCCTCCATTTTATGTCAATATCTTTAAAATCTGGATATCAGTGGGACCTGATTAACTTCCTTCGGTCTCATGCTTGATTCCATGTGGGGACAGTTAACTCTGGATATCAGTGGGTTAGCCTGGATGTCCATTAGCTAAGGCAATGATGAATCAGATCTAATATTGGAAAGTGGAAAAAGCATATCTATAACTTGTGAGGTTCCTTTTGGGGACCAAATAGTGTGGTTGGGTCAAAATTTAGAGATTATCTCACAAGGGTCAGATCAGTTTGTTACACCTTGCGCTTATGAAGGTGAACTTAAATGTATCTTTAGCTTATCAAAACACTTCTTTGGGTACAAAAAGAAAAAAGAGCATCTCATTAGGTTCTTTGTACACTTCTTTTCTAGCACGGCCATGCACGATATTCTCGGTGCACCCATTTCCTTCAACTAATTTTGTTTGGATGTCCCTTGGCCCGGGGCCTTACTGGCATTTTCCAGGCCACTTAATCCCAGCTTTGGGATCAGTGTGGTGAAACGGAGACCACAGGGAGATTATGGAGGTGGTCATCACTTGGTTATTCAGGTGCTTATAGTGACATATTGAACGTTATTTGTACATTTTTAAGGTGTCAAGCTTTTAATCAATGTTTTCTCCAGCAATGCAGGTAGGTTTTGCTCTTTTTGTTTTTTTTAAAGCTTCATGCAACTAGAGGTGCTATAAGTACTATTATCCTGATAAGATCCAGAAGCCTACAGGAAGTTATATTTGTCAAGATTTGATTTGTTTCATGTTTCTTGTCCAATGGCTTGATGAGTAGTCTTTGTTGTTAGTTTTGCCTGCTATCTGTTGTGTCTGTAATTTGATCCCAGTTCTCAGTAAATGACTGTCAGTTCATAAAAGTGTAATTTAGACAATTATGTAATCTCAAGTCTAGTTGTATGGCCATTTTCTTCTTTATCTCTGCCACCCGAGCATGAAAAAACATGAGGCCAAGGCTACAGTGATGCTTTGGTTTCGTCTTTTTTTCTTGCTTCTGGTGTTCTCTTTCTTTCCTATTCTTTCATCTTTTTACGGCCTTATTAAAGCCGTACTCATTAGTGCATATGTGGTTGCTTGACTTCACATATTTCCCAATATAGGCGTTCCAATTGTGATAGTTTTGAGTAACGACATCAAAGTAGCCACATCCTAAGGTCTGAAGCTTATTCTAATTTTGGTCCCCTGGTGTTTGGTGCCTGGGAACTTCCTGTAACTATTTGTTAATGCCTGAGGCCAACAAATTAAGTCTCTTTTTTGGCTCCCTCGATACAGAGTCTACTGAAGGGTGTTTCTTTTTTGCTGTCATGATACTCCGTAGCATCCACCTTGCTGCCCCTTCTTTCCCCCTTAATGGTTCCACCTACATTCTTGTTCCTATAGTAGAATGTGCACTAGAATTCTTTAAGGCCAGGGAAGAAAAATGGTTCCCTTTTCATTAGATGATTTCCTTTTAAAGTAGAACCACCTCAAGCGCCATCTGATCTTTCTATCAGATGGTTCTCTTTAAAAATACTTAGGATAGATCAAAGAATATAGCATGCCTTGAGACTAGGGGTGTCAACGGAGTCGGTTCCGAATTCGAAAAATACTTGAGATCCGAAATCCGATCCGAATTCGAAAATTCTATATCGAATTCGGTTCTAGTTTTGATCCGAAAAATTAACACGGGTCGGATTCGGATCATTTTTCGGATCTAATTCAGGTGCCCCGAAATCCGAAATGATGAGTCTAGAACTTACCATGCTGCCGCTGCTGCAGTCGATGCCACCCTGAAACTGAGCCCTCTCCTCCACCAGAGCCACCGCCATGGGGCCCTCTTCCACTGCCAGAGCCACTGGGCCTCCTCTTCCTCCACCGGAGCTGCCGCCACGGGCGGAGGCCTCCTCCTCGCCGGAGCTCTCGCAAAGGGCCAAGGACCTTCTCCGTCGAAGTCGTCCCGTGCCAGACGTTGCAGCGGCGGGGGCCGGTGGCTGCCTCGTTGACGCAGCGCCACACCGCACTGTTGCACTTGAACCCATTGCCGAAGCCGGTCTACCACACCCGGTTCCCCTTGTGCATTCTCCCCTTCGCCCCTAGATAGCACAGCTCGTACTAGACTGACGACGACGAAGTGTTCCCGAATCGGTATAGCGTCATCTTGGACGCCTCCACATCGTCAGGCCTGAGCTCCAGCTGCTCCTCGATGGCGTCGATCACCGCCCTCCACACCCCCCCCCCCCCCCGCCCCGCATGTACGCACAGGTGTTGGGGAACGCCCGCCCGAAGTTGGGCATGTAGGGTTATTTCTGATACATACATAGCATAGCTCTCGCACGAGCCAAGGCCGCCTCCTTCAACAGAATCGCCGCCATCGAGCCGGGCCCCCTGCTCCCCTAGAGCCGCCATTACAGCGCACCACCTCCTCCGCCAGAGCCGTCACCACCATAGAGGGAGGGACGTTGAAGCCAGATGCACTGCTGCCTTCGGCCCCTTATCTGCTTCCATCTCCTCCCCTATATGCTGCTCTTCCATCGTGCCCCTTTCCTAGGGCTCCATTGCAGTGTACGAGAGGAAAAGAATCTTTTCAGGTTGCTACGAAATCTGATCCGATCTGCATATATATTTCGGATTCGAATTTGAACTGGAGCAAGTGATTTCGGATCTAATTTCGAATCTTAATAAATCTGATCCGAACTTGACCCGTTTACACCCCTACTTGAGACTCTGTTAGGAGTACTACCGAAGGGGACTGATGTAGACCGGAGTCTATCACGACCGGATCCCGCAAACGGGGACCCGGAGAAAAGAGGAAGAGATGGTCCGGAGCTGGTCCGGGTTGAACGGTGACAAGGTGACCGGATGCGGGTCCGCGACGGGGCGAAGCCGAGGCTATTGCAGCATGAAGAGGATCCGCCCGCGGGGGGCGCGATCTGCCGCCGGAGCTGCTCTTGTATAGTGAGCCGCTGCTCCTTCGGCGGACGAAGGCGGCGGCGCGAGCAGGAGCTTCTGTCGGCGGAGTGGTCGACGAGCGTCGGAGCAGAGGCTGGAAAGTCCGAGACCGGACGGGGGGACGGCTCGCTCCCCTGCAGTGAGACCGAAGGGGTGGCTCAGGGCGAGGCCGAGTCTCCTGCTCCGGCGCGGTCGGACGGGGGGACGGACCGCTCTTCGACCAGGGGGTCCGGAGCCACCTTCAGCGCGAGGCCGAGGCTCCTGGCGCGGGGCAACCGACGGGACTGCCCTCGGACGGCGAGTCCGAAGGCTACTTCAGCGCGAGACCGAGTCTCTTGGCGCGGGGCAGCCGGCGTTCGGCGTCGAGACCGGGGAGAAGAGTCCGAGGTCGGCGGCCGAGACCGACTCGGGGAGGTCGGCGATGATTCGAACCGAGCCCCTGCAGGAGGGAAAGAAGAAGAAGAACCGGTCAGCAGGAGTCCCGGGCGGCAGCCCTGGGGAACCCCCTCCGACGGTCAAGTTAGCTTCTGAAGAAGATTCGATTCAGGAAGCAAGAGGAAATAGCTATAACACTATTCGGACAGTAGTCCTTTAAGGGGTTTCGGAAGCTTGGGGAGGCATCCGTTTTTCCCACCACCCCCTTGGCTACAAATAGCAGGATACTTATAGCGGAGGGTAGCGGATGGTTAACGGTGGCAGCCGATATAGGACTAAAGGAGGCTTACTGACAAACCGCCATAGCGTCTGATCCGCCACCGGAGTGGGCCGGATTCGGCTACCGGGCCGAAGGGGGTTGGGCCGCTGACGGGCCGAAGCCTGCTGGGCCCTGGGCCGCCGTGCTGTCCCCGGGCCGTAGGCTGGTGGGCCGCTGGCGGGCTGAAGCCTGTTGGGCCGGGGGCGACGGGGCCGTTTACGGGCCGAAGGCTGCTGGGCCCTGGGCCGCCGTGCTGTCCCCGGGCCGTAGGCTGGTGGGCCGCTGGCGGGCTGAAGCCTGTTGGGCCGGGGGCGACGGGGCCGTTTACGGGCCGAAGGCTGCTGGGCCGCTAACGGGCCGAAGGCCGCCGGAGGGCCTAATACTGCTACTGTTGGGCTGAATGGGGTTTGGGCCTGCTTCACTGGGCCGAATCGGATTCTGCCGCATCACATAGCCCCCCACTCTTGTCTTCCTCAGTTCTGAGACGGCAAGAGTATAGCCTGAAACTGTCGGAAAAGAAAAAATCACAGCAGGCGTCTTACTTGGAGTTCTGTCCCCTTTTTACTGGGAAGAGGAGACCCTCGGTCGGCCGAGGGCCGTGCGGTTGCCTTGTCCTTACTCGGAGAGTCGACGAAGGCTTAGAGCTGAGAAGCCGAAGGGTCGGGCCCTCTGAGCCATGCCAGGCTTCATTAAATGGACGGGACGGCGCGTCGCTTCGCAAGGAAGCACAGGACACGCGTTCCGCATCCAGCTGATCCGTAGAAAACACAAACTGATCCCGACCGCCCGTGGGTCGCGGATCAATCCGACCCTCTGCCCGAGGCTTCACTCGGATTGCCGCCGTTCCCTTCGTCCCTCGCGGATCGGGACACGTGGCGGGCATCTGAGTGGTTCACCGAAGGGTCGGATTGATGTCAGCCGCCGATCGCTTTGCTTCAAGTCCCGGAGCCGGCTCGTCATCATTGCCGAAGGACGGCACACGTGGCGGTCATCCGGGAGGGGCGAAGGGACAAGCGGGAGGATCTCGGCCGTAGGTTTCGGCGGGAGGCCTTTCGAACGGGCTCTATAAATACAGGCCCTTCGTGGGCACTGTTCCTCTTCTTACGTTCCTGTTGCAACTGTCCGAGCTCTCTTTTCTTCTCCCGCGAAAGGCCAGCTTTCCGAAGGCTTCGTCCGTGCTTCGTCCGCTGCAGTGGGAGGCTCGTCGCCCTCCTGAGTGCATCGCTGGTGGTGCCTGGAGGCTTGAGGCAACGCTTGGTCCAGGAGAAATCCTCTCCCTCTTTCCGCGAGTAAGCCTTAGCCTTCTTCCTTCCCTCCGTGGCTCTATGGTCCGGAGTTCTTCCAGTGAGATTACTCCTTCAGACGAGGAGTATATTCCCCCCAATTCTCCTAGATCTTCCCTGTCGGATCCTCTCGCCTCGGGATCCCTCACTTCTGCAATGTCCGGGGAGTCTGAAAACTCCGGGTCCGAAGGATCTGAGACTTCTGGGACTGAGGTTTCTGGAGCCGAGGCTTCCGGGACCGAGATTTCCGGGAGCGAAGCTTCCGGGACCGGGGCTCCCGAGGCCGAGGCTTCCGGGGCCGAGGCTCTCCAGGAAGTTCGGGGCTCGGGCCAGGCTTCCACCTCGGAACGCCGACTCCCAGATGTTGCTTCGGGAGCAAGCTGCGCCCTTTCGGACGTAGAAGTGAGGAACTTAGTTTCTTACTTTCAGCTTCCCTCATGGACGACCCCCCATCGGCCCGATTCCGCCACTAGGGCAAATACCGTTCGCCCGGGGTCTTTCTCCATTTATGTTGATAGCTTTGAGGCGGGCTTCCGTCTCCCTCTCCCCACTTTCGTTGTCAATCTCCTTAGCTTCTACGGGCTGGCCCCTTCTCAGCTCTTCCCCAACTCTTGGCGCACCGTGTATGGATTCCTGAGCGTCTTCGCTCATGTAAAAATCCGCCCCTCCCTCAACGTTTTTCGCTATTTGTTCAAGATCCAGACGCAGGGGAACTCCGAGTGGTACTGCTTCGTCCCTCGGGTTGGCCGAAGGATCTTCTCAGGGAAGCCTTCGTCTATCCACGGCTGGAAGAGGAAGTTTATCTTCGTCTCTCTGCCGGAGAAGGAGAAGGGTGTGTGGCCCTTCCCCACCGAATGGGTGCCGCTGGCCGAAGGACTCTCGGGACCTCCTGACCTCTCCCCCGTTCAAGGCACTATCGCGGGCCACGTCCAGGTGAAGGCCCCATACAACGTCTCGGTGCTTCTCAGCGACGCGGAGCGGCTGATAGGTGCTGGGGTCTGGCCGGACCCCCAGCGTGATCCGGTGCGGGTCTTTCCGTACCTTCCTCCCGGGGAGACCCTGCGGGGCCGCGGGGGAAGGGCTGCCGCTCCTCCGGCCGAAGCTCTTCCGGCTTTGGAGGCTGACGAAATTTCGGCCGAGGGTAAGTCGGCTATGAATTTTTTACTTGACTGTATTTCTGCTTCTGACGCTTTCCTCTCGCTCTGCAGCGATGGCCCGGCTCGATAACCTCCTCGACCAGTTATCGGACAAGCGATCTTCTCGCCGGGCGCCGGCCCCGCAAGTGGGGGGCAGACCTGTTCGAGGCACCGGGGGTCCGAGAACAAGAGGCGGGGGCCTCGGGACCGCGGCCTCCGCCGAGGGTCGTGCAGTCGCCGCTGCTCTTGAGAGGGAGCAAAAGACTAAGTTCGCCTCTCGAGGAGGCGGCCGAGCGTCGAAGCGCGCTCGGGTAGAAGAGACCGAAGCGGAGGTTGCGGAGGCTCAGCTAGTCAGGAGGAGCGCTGGGGCCCGGAGGGCTGCGAGGTTGGCGTCTCCTGAGATGCCGAGGGGTGACTCCCCTCCGGCCGTATCGGCGGGAGCCGACGAAGGGGGTGCTGAGCCTTGGGTGCAGCGCGAGCGGCGGCACCCCGCATTGGGGGAGAGCATGGAGGACCCGCAGACGTGCCTTCGTCTGCTCGACAGCCTCACTCCCCCCTCAATCTTCGAGGAGCTGGAGGCCCACTCCATCACCGATCTGGCGGAGATGTGTGCCCGTCTGATGGTTAAGGTGAGCAACTCGAAAGTGCCTCGGCTCATTTTTAGCCATTTCCTCTGATTTTGACGACCCTCATCTGCCTTCGATCCGCAGGCTTCGATGACGAGCCGCGTCCTGATGCGTCGTCAGGAGCTGCTCCGGCGTAGGCTTCTGGAAGCCGAGGCGGATCCGGTTGGCTCAGGGGAAGGCACTTCGGTGGCTCCTCGCATCGAGCCCTTAGTGGAGGAGCTCGTGACTGCGAGCACCCGAGCACGGACGCAGCTGGAGGAGAGGGCAGCAGAGGCTCGTGCCGCCGCCGAGGCCAAGAAGAAGGCCGAGAGTGATCTGGCGGCGGTCGTGTCTGAATTCCGGGCTTTCAAGGCACAGGCCCAGGACAGGGAAGCCCGGCGAGCTTCGGAGAAGCGCCGCCTCGTCGAGGAGGTGTCAGCTTTGAAGCAGGAACTGGAAAAGGCAGCGGAGTCGGCTGTCGCCAACTACAAGGCCGGAAGCGACCACGCCGAGGAGATCTTCGAAGCCCAGCTGGAGGCTTCTTCCACGGTTTTCGACCTCGGACTGGCAGTCGCCCAGAGGGCCTGCCCGAGCGTCGACCTGACCCGGGAAGTTATGCCAAAGAGCGAGGAAGCCCAGGAGCTTTTGTCCTGGTGGGAGGAGCTTATAGCGGAAAGGGCCCCGCCTCCGACTGGGGAAGACGAGGTCGAAGCTGCCGAGGAGGCCCCTGCTGGGGAGGTCGGTGCCGGGGAAGCCGATACCGAGGAGGCCCTTTCAGAAGGCGCCGCACCTGAAGCGGTGCAGATCGTCGACTCTCTCTCCCCTTCTCCCGGCCGAAACGTCGTCGGAGTAGAGGAGGGGAGGGTCGCCGAGGACTGATTCGAGGGCTACCCTCGATTTCCTTTTTTGCTTTACTTTTGATAAGTTCTCGGCCAGGCATGCGGCTGAGTTTTGTACCTCCCTTCGCTTTGCAAAAATAGAAGGAAGGCTTTTGGGTTTACCTTGCTGTCTCTTGTTTGACTTGAGCAGGTCTGGTCTTTCTGAAATCCGAGACCCTTTAGTCATTGGCCATATTCCGCGAAGCCGAGATCCGCTGTAGATTTGGATAGGCCGTTGGCAGAGTATCGCCCGGAAGATAATATGCCGTGCCTTGACCCGGACTACCTGGCCGAAGCCATTCGTCGGATCGAAGGGCTTATGTGCTTTGAGAAAATCATGCCGTTCCCGATACGGTTTGCATGGCCGAAGCCACTCCCGATACGGCTTACACGGGCTTTAGAGAAGGAACCCTGCCGCTCCCGGTACGGTTTGTATGGCCGAAGCCACTCCCGATACGGTTTACACGGACTTAGAGAAAGAGCCATGCCGTGTCCTGATCCGGATTACATGGCCGAAACCATTCGTCGGATCGAAGGACTCACGGGCTTTAAGAGAACCACGCCGCTCCCGGTACGGTTTACATGGCCGAAGCCACTCCCGATACGGTTTACACGGACTTAGAGAAAGAGCCATGCCGTGTCCTGATCCGGATTACATGGCCGAAACCATTCGTCGGATCGAAGGACTCACGGGCTTTTTGAGAACCACGCCGCTCCCGGTACGGTTTACATGGCCGAAGCCACTCCCGATACGGTTTACACGGACTTAGAGAAAGAGCCATGCCGTGTCCTGATCCGGATTACATGGCCGAAACCATTCGTCGGATCGAAGGACTCACGGGCTTTTTGAGAACCACGCCGCTCCCGGTACGGTTTACATGGCCGAAGCCACTCCCGATACGGTTTACACGGACTTAGAGAAAGAGCCATGCCGTGTCCTGATCCGGATTACATGGCCGAAACCATTCGTCGGATCGAAGGACTCACGGGCTTTAAGAGAACAACGCCGCTCCCGGTACGGTTTACATGGCCGAAGCCACTCCCGATACGGTTTACACGGACTTAGAGAAAGAGCCATGCCGCTCCCGGTACGGTTTGCATGGCCGAAGCCACTCCCGATACGGTTTACACGGACTTAGAGAAAGAGCCATGCCGCTCCCGGTACGGTTTGCATGGCCGAAGCCACTCCCGATACGGTTTACACGGACTTAGAAAAATAACCATGACAGGTTTTTCTGAACGAAAAAATGAGCTCTCTTATTTACAGCCTTCGGCTGAAAGGCCGGGGGAGAGTTGACTTACATATAATAACGCCGAAGGCGCTCCACATTCCATGTGCGAGGAAGGGGTTGGCCCGAAAGGGTCTCCAACCGGTATGCTCCTCGTCTGATCACTTCCCTGATCCGGTAGGGCCCCTCCCAGTTGGGGGCGAGCTTTCCCGAGGCTTCGGTCGGCTTTGAAGCATGGGCGTTCCTCAACACGAGACTCCCCGCTTCAAAGCTCCGGGGTTTTACTCGAGTGTTGTGGTACTTGGCCATTCGTTGCTGATAAGCCGCCAGCCGGATACGAGCTTTGTCCCGGACTTCTTCAATGAAGTCCAAGTGGTCTTTCAGACCCTCTCCGTTGTCTTCCTCATTATATGCAATGACTCTGGGAGAAGGGAGACCGATTTCTACGGGAATAACGGCCTCTATTCTGTAGGCCATGCGGAAGGGAGTTTCGCCGGTGGGGGTTCGGCTTGTCGTCCGATAGGCCCATAGGACACTCGGCAGTTCTTCCACCCATCGGCCCTTAGCTTCGCCTAGTCGGGTTTTCAATCCCTGTAAGAGGCTTCGATTAGTGACTTCGGCTTGGCCGTTCGCCTGAGGATGCGCCACCGAAGTGAACTTGTGGAGTATGCCGAAACTGGCGCAGTTGTCACCGAACCGTCGGCTATCGAACTGCTTCCCGTTGTCAGAGATGATGGCCCGAGGGATGCCGAACCGGCAAATGATGGACTTCCACACGAAGTTCCAAGCATTGCTATCGGTTATTGAGGCGAGGGGTTCGGCTTCGACCCATTTGGTGAAGTAATCGACCGCCACAATGAGGAATTTCCTTTGGCCGGTGGCGACGGGAAAAGGTCCCAGGATGTCGATTCCCCATTGGGCGAAAGGCCAGGGATCAGATAATGGGGTCAGAAGGGTGGCCGCCTGATGAATGAGGGAGCTAAACCTCTGGCACTGGTCGCAGCGCCGTATGAGGGCTAGAGCGTCCTCTCGGAGCGTCGGCCACCAGTAGCCTTGTCTTAGGAGCTTGTGAGCCAGGGCTCTTCCTCCCGCGTGCGCTCCGCACACTCCTTCGTGGACCTCTCTGACGGCGTAGTCGGCCTCAGCCGGGCCGAGGCACCGCAGCAAAGGTCGGCCGAAGGATTTCTTGTACAACACCCCGTCCAGGAGGAGGAAGTGGGACGAGCACTGTCGAATGCGCTTCGCTTCCCTCGGATCTGCCGGGACTTCTCCTTGGAGAAGGAAAGCGACGAGGGGGGTCATCCACGTCTCGGCCTCGGCTTCTTCAACTTGCATGGCTTCGGCTTCGCCAAGGCTGGGTTCGGTGAGTTCTTCGACGAGGATCATTCGGCCTCCACCCCCGTCTTGGGTTGACGCCAGCCGGGAAAGGGCATCGGCCCTGGTATTCTCGGATCTCGGGATCCTGATGATTTCACAAGAGTCGAGCTGACTGAGAATCTTGCGAGTTACCTGGAGATAGGACGCCATCACTGCGTCCCGAGCCTCATACTCCCCGGAGATGTGGCCAGCTATCAACTGAGAATCGCTGAAGGCCTTCAGTTTGCGGGCGCCGAGCTTCTTTGCGGCCCGAAGGCCGGATATGAGAGCTTCGTACTCGGCGGCGTTGTTGGTTGCTGGGAAGGAGAAGCGCAGGGCGTACTCCGTGACGACTCCTTCGGGCGAGGCCAGGATCCATCCGGCGCCACTGCCCGTGGAGCACGCGGAGCCGTCCACAAAGAGTCGCCACTCATCCGGTGGTGAAGGTGTCAAAGTAGTGTCGGCTATGACTACCTCGGGCTCCGGCTGCGGCGTGGCGGAAGCGGCGGGGGTTAGTTCCGCGATGAAGTCTGCCAATGCTTGGGCTTTTATCGCCACCCGAGGGGCGTATGAGATGTCGAACTCCCCCAGCTCGATTGCCCACTTCGCCAGCCTGCCGGACACCTCCGGCCGGGAAAGAATCTGCCTCAAGGGCTGGTTGGTGAGGACTTTCACGGAATGGGCCAGAAAATACGGCCGAAGCCTCCTTGCAGACGTGACGAGGGCCAGAGCCAACTTTTCCAGAGCTTGGTACCGGAGTTCCGCTCCCTGGAGGGCTCGGCTGGTGTAGTAAACAGGCTTCTGAATGCCTTCTTGCTCTCGGACGAGGACGGAGCTGAGGGCCGTCTCGGAGACTGCGAGGTATAAGCCCAGAGGCTCCCCGGGAATAGGTTTTGACAGGATGGGGACTTTGGAGAGGTAGGCCTTCAGCTGATCGAAGGCTGTTTGGCACTCTTCTGTCCAGTCAAAGTTGTTGGCCTTCTTCAGCAGCTTGAAGAAGGGAAAACAGTAGTCGGCCGCCCTTGACATGAAGCGGCTGAGGGCCGCGATCCTCCCGTTTAGCTTCTGTACCTCTCGGAGGTTAGCCGGGGGGCGCATCTTTATGATGGCCGAAACCTTCTCGGGGTTAGCCTCCACCCCTCGGTGAGTGACCATGTAGCCGAGGAACTTGCCGGAGGCTACCCCGAAGGCGCATTTGGCCGGATTCAGCTTCATCTTGTACCGCCTAAGGGCGGAGAAAGTCTCGGCCAGGTCGGCCAGGTGTTCCGCAGCAGCGCGGCTCTTCACCAACATGTCGTCTATATAGACCTCCATGTTTCGGCCGAGCTGTGCGGCGAATACCTTGTTGACCAGTCGCTGATATGTCGCGCCGGCGTTCTTCAGACCGAAGGGCATTCGGGTGTAACAGTACAGACCCAAATCGGTGGTGAAGCTGGTCTTGCTCTCATCGTCCGGATGCATCCGGATCTGATGGTAGCCTGAATAGGCGTCGAGGAAGCTTAAGAGCTCGTGGCTGGAAGTGGCGTCCACCACCTGGTCTATCCGAGGCAGCGGAAAGCTGTCCATTGGACAGGCCTTGTTGAGGTTGGTGAAGTCCACGCACATGCGCCATTTGCCATCTTTCTTTGGCACCATGACCACATTGGCGATCCAGCCTGGGTGATGCACCTCTCGGAGATGCCCAGCGTCCAGCCCCTTTTGTACTTCAGCTTGGATGGCAGCTCTCCTTTCCTGGTTGAAGGTGCGCCGCTTCTGCTTCACAGGGGGCTGGTTGGGATTGGTATGGAGTCGGTGCTCTGCTACCTCCGGGTCAACCCCGGGCATGTCTGCTGGAGACCAGGCGAAGACGTCGAGGTTCTTCTTCAAGAACTCGGTCAGCTTCTCTGCTTCATCTTTTTCCAGGCCGGAGCCTATCATCAGGACTCGCCCTTCGCCTCCTGGAACAGGGGTGGCGAGAAGTGCTTCTCCCGGAGATGCTTCGGCTGATGACTCGATTGCTAAGGTTTCAGCTGCGTTCTTCCCTTTGACTGAAATCAAGTAGCACTGCCGAGCTGCTTCTTGGCTTCCCTTAGCTTCGCCTATTCCATAATTGGTATGGAACTTCAGTTTCTGATGAAAAGACGAAGGTACGGCCCCGATTCCGCCGATGAGCCTTCGGCCGAATATGGCGTTGTAGGCTGACTCGATCTTCACAACGGCGAAGTCTGTCTCGACGGTCAATTGCCGGGGGGCGGAGCCTAAGGTTACAGGAAGCCGGACAATGCCCTCCACTCGGCAAGGCGAGCCGTTAAAACCGTAGAGGGGGCCCCGGTGAGGTTTCATGTTAGCCTCACTCAATCCTAATTTTTCAAAACAGTCGTAAAACAAGATATTTGGGGTACTTCCATTATCCACAAAGATCCTATGTACATCATAGTTGTTGATTACAGCATTGACGACAAGAGCGTCGTCATGAGGGACCTGAACATCCGTCAGGTCCTCGGCGCCGAAGGTGATGTCTTCCAGACGAGGCTTCTTCGGCTCGCCCTCAACTGCTGCTACTGTGCTTCGCTGCCGCGGCCTGGACCCTTCCCCCGGTCCTCCGGATATCATCATGATAGACCCAGAACTGGGTCTTTGATGGGATGATTCTACCGGGGCCGAGGTGGCTTTCGGCGGAGGAGCGGCTTCTGTTGCTGAGGGTTGCTGTTGTCGGGGTGCTGCAGGGGCGTCCCGGTTCTGTTGTGGTGGCTGCTCCCGGCGGTACTGTGGCAGTCTTCCCTCCCGGATGATGCGGTCGATCTCTTCCCGGAGCTGCCGGCATTCGTCCGTCGTGTGGCCGATCTCCCGGTGGTATTCACAATACCTGCCGGGATCCCTTCGGCGAGGATCGGTCTTGATGCGATCGGGCCGCCGGAGCATGCCTTTCACCTCCATGAGCATTCGGGAAGGGGGAGCAGGCAAGGGTAGGTACCGCGGCTGCGGATCCCGTCGCCTCTCCCTGTCCCATTCCTCCCTGCGATAGCGCTTTCGCGAGGACTCCTGGTCCTCCGGCCGAGGTCTGACCACCTGGGGAGCAGGTGCCGAGATGGCTTCGGTGGCGCCTCTCCCTCTGGACAGCATCAGGGCCTCCCGGTTGATGTACTTGTGGGCCCGGGCCACGAGGTCCTGGAAAGTCGGAGGATGGCGCTTCCCAATGGAACCGAGGAGCCCCTCGTCCCGGCACCCGCTGATCACGGCCGAAACCGCGATTGAGCTGTCGAGGTTCGGGATCTGGGCGGCCTCGGTCCGGAACCTGGTGAAGTAATCCTGGAGAGTCTCGGCAGTGCCTTGCCGAATAGCCAGCAGACTGGCGGAGGTCTTGCTCTGCCGGGTGGCATCATAGAACTGGTCGATGAACAACTGGCCCAACTGCGCTAGGGAGTGGATGGAGTTGGGGGCCAGCGTCTCGAACCAGGTGAGGGCGATTTTTTCGAGGGTGAGGGGGAAGAGACGGCAGCGGACTGCCTCGGGGATCCCCCGGACCCGGAGGTAGGAGTTGAACTTCCGGAAATGACAGACCGGATCTGTCATCCCATCATAGGGAGGGCCCTTCGGCAGCTTGAAGTCGGGGGGCACCTCAGTGGCCAGGAGCTCCGCCGTGAACGGGGTCTGCTCCAGGATGCTGCTGGCAAGGGGCGCCCCGTGAGGCCGGGACACCATCTGCTGCATCTCCTTGCGCATCGCCGTCAGCCGCTGGTCCAGGTCCGGGGCGGCCGAGGTGGCGACGGATGGCCCTCCGGTGCGGGCCGGTTGGTACTCCGACGAAGCGTAATCCTGCTCCGTCGGGCGATCGGCGCGGGGAGCTCGGGCTGGCAATGCCGAGGGCTCGCTGCGCGCCGCCGCTGCCTCGTAGAGGGAGGCTGGCGCAGGCACCGGTCGGTACCGGGCGTCTTGTACTGAGTGGAGTGGGGGGAGCGGTGCCTGCTGGGGAGGCTGCCCCGTCAGTCCCATGCGCTGGGCGATGGCGGACACCATCTCCTGAAGAGGCGCTAGGGACGTGACGGCAGCGGCCAGCGTGGCCACCTGCTGCTGGAGTACCCCCACTCGGTCTTCCGAGCCGAAGGACTCCGGGATGGTCGGCAGAGGCGGGTTCGGCGGGGCAGACGGCGCGCCCTCGGAAGGCGGCATCTGTGCCGAGACCTCCCGCGCTTCTGCTTCGCTCTGCCCGGATCGTCGGGTCACAGGTCGCTGAGACATGACTTGTTTGTTGGTTTCCCACAGACGGCGCCACGTGATGTAGACCGGAGTCTATCACGACCGGATCCCGCAAACGGGGACCCGGAGAAAAGAGGAAGAGATGGTCCGGAGCTGGTCCGGGTTGAACGGTGACAAGGTGACCGGATGCGGGTCCGCGACGGGGCGAAGCCGAGGCTATTGCAGCATGAAGAGGATCCGCCCGCGGGGGGCGCGATCTGCCGCCGGAGCTGCTCTTGTATAGTGAGCCGCTGCTCCTTCGGCGGACGAAGGCGGCGGCGCGAGCATGAGCTTATGTCGGCGGAGTGGTCGACGAGCGTCGGAGCAGAGGCTGGAAAGTCCGAGACCGGACGGGGGGACGGCTCGCTCCCCTGCAGTGAGACCGAAGGGGTGGCTCAGGGCGAGGCCGAGTCTCCTGCTCCGGCGCGGTCGGACGGGGGGACGGACCGCTCTCCGACCAGGGTGTCCGGAGCCACCTTCAGCGCGAGGCCGAGGCTCCTGGCGCGGGGCAACCGACGGGACTGCCCTCGGACGGCGAGTCCGAAGGCTACTTCAGCGCGAGACCGAGTCTCCTGGCGCGGGGCAGCCGGCGTTCGGCGTCGAGACCGGGGAGAGGAGTCCGAGGTCGGCGGCCGAGACCGACTCGGGGAGGTCGGCGATGATTCGAACCGAGCCCCTGCAGGAGGGAAAGAAGAAGAAGAACCGGTCAGCAGGAGTCCCGGGCGGCAGCCCTGGGGAACCCCCTCCGACGGTCAAGTTAGCTTCTGAAGAAGATTCGATTCAGGAAGCAAGATGAAATAGCTATAACACTATTCGGACAGTAGTCCTTTAAGGGGTTTCAGAAGCTTGGGGAGGCATCCGTTTTTCCCACCACCCCCTTGGCTACAAATAGCAGGATACTTATAGCGGAGGGTAGCGGATGGTTAACGGTGGCAGCCGATATAGGACTAAAGGAGGCTTACTGACAAACCGCCATAGCGTCTGATCCGCCACCGGAGTGGGCCGGATTCGGCTACCGGGCCGAAGGGGGTTGGGCCGCTGACGGGCCGAAGCCTGCTGGGCCCTGGGCCGCCGTGCTGTCCCCGGGCCGTAGGCTGGTGGGCCGCTGGCGGGCTGAAGCCTGTTGGGCCGGGGGCGATGGGGCCGTTTACGGGCCGAAGGCTGCTGGGCCCTGGGCCGCCGTGCTGTCCCCGGGCCGTAGGCTGGTGGGCCGCTGGCGGGCTGAAGCCTGTTGGGCCGGGGGCGACGGGGCCGTTTACGGGCCGAAGGCTGCTGGGCCGCTAACGGGCCGAAGGCCGCCGGAGGGCCTAATACTGCTACTGTTGGGCTGAATGGGGTTTGGGCCTGCTTCACTGGGCCGAATCGGATTCTGCCGCATCAGGGACCATTCAATGAAAAGATTGGACGGCTTCCAATGGTGTGGTGCACCACTACAGAACGATGTAATATTAAAAGGAATTTAGTGCACGTATGCAAATGATCCATGTCATGTGCTACCCCCTCCTATGTACATTTGGGCAATTGAGGATTTTCATTTTTCTCAATTTTGTTCGGGTGTAGAGATTGCGATTTATATTTGCATGGAAAGTTAATGAGCTGGGTGCATGATTCTTTCAAGGTATTCCCTGCACTTAAGTTTTTGGACGATTGTGACCCTTGGACGTTTGTCGGGATTTGAACTTTTTAACTTCTCTTGTCAAATGCTGCATAAGATTCTGTGTTTAAGGTAGATTGCATACGGATCTCTGAAGTCGGCAGAATCTTCTACTTGTTCATTTGTTTTTACTGTGGCAGGATGAATTTCTAAAGGGAAAAAATAGTGCCAAATAAAAAAAGTGCTTTGGGAGGACTCTAGAACAGTCAAGGACAAGATTTTTGTGGCTTTTAAGTAGCCTTTATACGTATTGCAAGTCAATTATGATAAGAATTGTCTGTTTAAATATCCTAATTAATTAACTAATGGAGATTTTATAGTTTCCAAGAAAATATGTCGGCGAAGACAAGATGTCCTCTCTTTCTCTCTCTCTTGTGCGCACACACGGTAGAAGCAATACAGGATTTGCTTTCACACGCACACACAAGAAGCAACACAAAACTTGCGTTCACATCTCACGAATTTAGGAGCCGTGTTGCTATGTGGCACACAAAGCACACCAAGTTTTTGCTGCAAATGTGATGGAGTTGCTCTTTCATTTTGTTCTTCTTGTGGCACATTTATTTTTGAGAAATATTTGCTACAATGCCAATGTGATATCACTGTGGATGGATGGTGTGTCATGACCTATAAAATGTAGGGCTGTTCACAGTGGGATTTGATTTTGGACAAAATGTTTTCAAATCGAACCGAACTGAATTTATATACGAAACTAAATCTAATTGAATCAGAATATTTCAATTTAGATTGGTTCAAAGAATTTTTATTATTATGTTTCATATTAAATTTATATATGTTTTCATAATTATGATTAAATATATATATATATACATATAAATATATACATGTGACACTAGCATTAATATATTTACGTTATATTAAATTTAATTTCTTTTTTTTTCCGATTTGGTTTGATTTTTTCATATGCTTATGAAACCAAACCCAATCTTACTTAACTTCAAATTGAACCGAATCGAATTACACGGTTCAATTTGATTTTTCAATTTGAATCAAATTATGAACAATCGTAATAAAATGTGTTATGTTATGCACCCCCTAGCATTTGCAAGCTGTGATTGTAGTTGCAATGTCTTGAAATGTTGTAATGAGTTTTCACCCTACTTTTTTAGGAAAAATGCAAAAGTCTTCCAAGGCTAGGAAGAAAATGATTCCCACACCTTCACTTATAGCAAAAAAGGAATGTAAGATGGGTTTCCATGTTCAAAATAATAAATTTTGTGCATTCTACTGTGGATAATCGATTGTTAACCTACGGAAGTTTTCTTTTGATTTTTGGCCCCACTTTAGGCAGGATAGAATTTGATATTACACTCTTCCTTATCAAATGACTAGTACATTTTTGGCTTTTGTTAGTAGAGGCATATACTACGATATAGGGAACGAGATCCATAAAATCTCATTTCCTAAGTAAGGAACCCCACAAGCAGGCCGGATAAACGTTAAGTTTGATGGGAGACCTAAAAATAAATAATATTTGATGCATCTCGAGTGAGCAGCCATTTGATCGGACGCAGTTAAGTTTCCTTTTATTTATTTTTTTATAAAAATTCAGGAAGGTGGGTGCAATCCTAGGTGGGTCATCCATACTGTATGATCAAAGTTTGAACAATACAGATAGTTTTCTCAGAATTGCCTGTTTCCTCAGAATTGCCTTCACACTCTGAATTTTAAAAAATAAAAAAATATTACCTGCTGCTTGCAGCCATCTGATCGCTGCATCTCGGTGCTGCAAACTTATTTTTTTATTTTTTCAAAAAAATTCAAAGTCAGATCCATTATATCTGACATGTTCGTACGGCTCGTACGATGCGATTAGAAGGACGACTCAAAAAAATTTTAAAATAATTTTTTTTTCATTTTTAAGTTCTTATAAACTTTTGATATTGTGAATAAATCTTTAAAAATCTAGCCCTAATAAAGAGCGAAAAGAAGTTCTTAATAAGTCGATCCCAATAAAAAAAGGGTTCACTTTTTTATTTTTTAAATTTTTTATAGTTGTCAGATCAGAAATCGAATTATGCGGAAATGCCGGACGTGATGGATCTAACCTTAACAAATTTTCAAAAAAACTAAAAAATTACACCCAGTGTACATACAAGTGTTGCTCTTCTAAAAATGATGGCAATGGCAGATTTTGGTGCCTTGTTGAGGGTTCATCAGGGCCGCATTAATGCTACAACTTTGTGCAAACATTGAAGAACCATGGAGGATGCTGGCGTGCCTGAATTAAGAGCTGCGTACAAAGGGGATTAAACTGACGATGGACAGAGACTTCGAGAGGGAGGGAGCTCCCGTCTGATTGGTGGATGGAATGGCGCATAACTTTGGTTCAGTGGACGGCCGTGCAGGAATTGCTTGTTGTTGAGGGTTGATGCTAAATTGTTTGTCGGTTACTGGCATTTATAGATATTTTTATAATAGTTCTTTTATATATATATATATATAAAATATACACTGAAAAGTTACTTATATATCTTGGTGTAACTTTGAATTTTACTTTGGCATGTCGATATAATCAAACACAAAAAAAAAAGTTACTATAAATATGTCTCCTCCAGGGCTTGGGCCCAGGGGACTATCCTGATTGGAATGACTGAAAGCCTTCTCTTCTTGACTGAGTTGCAAGGTGCTTTCCTGCTAATCCTTCCTCTCATCCTAATAAGAATCAGGCATTCCTCATATCCGTCTCCTTGCATCATTGTGAAGGACTAGCTTATTGGTCCGAATCAAATTCTCACACAATGGCCAGATTGATTTAGACAAAACGTGCGCTAGACACATGTCTAAGATGCCTAGGGGGTCCCCAAACGGGCATTTTGATTTAGTAAAGTTGGCTACGGCATAGTTTAGTTAAGTGGACAGCCGTGCAGGAATTGCTTGTTGTTGAGGGTTGATGCTAAATTGTTTGTCGGTTACTGGCATTTATAGATATTTTTATAATAGTTCTTTTATATATATATATATATATAAAATATACACTGAAAAGTTACTTATATATCTTGGTCTAACTTTGAATTTTACTTTGGCATGTCGATATAATCAAACACAAAAAAAAAAGTTACTATAAATATGTCTAAAAAAACTCTTAAACTCAAAAAATTATAATTATGCTCATTAATTAATGTCATTTTCTTATTGATCATTTTCTTATTTTAACATTAATTTGTTGAAGAATTCCATTTGCATCAAATGATTCTTAACTGGTTTGAGAAATATTTCACAAGACTCAAAAATTTATTTCAAATTTCCACATTGATAGGAGAAATAAGCAAAGAAGAATAAGAGACGTTTCAGTATAAAGAATTTTGAATAATCTATTTTACTATCAAAGTAGAAACTGTGAAGTCAAAATCGAAATGTAACTATTATACAAAGATGACACTTTAAAAAATAAAAGTTTTTCTATCTTAAAAAACTTCTTTCTATTTTTTTAATTGCCCATTCTGTAACCACGGAAGAATTTGTCGTGCCAAGTTATCAAAAGTGCTCGATATCCATTAAAATTTTGTGAAAACCCGATCAAATAAATAAGAAGGATAATGAAGAATTGAATGAAAGAGCTCATTTGACAGGAATAAGTAACCCGTTCCCGTTCCCTTTTTTTATTTTTATTCTATTATATCTCTTTGTATCACATTCTGTTCTGCGATATTTGAGAATCACAGTCATATTGACGTAGATCCAAGATCCCTTATAAAAACTCTTCGGACTATTTACAATTAGCCAATAAATCATTCGCAGATGATTTTAGTAGTGCATCAAAGATGTCCATTCTCTCTATCGGTTACAATTACCGTGAACAAACAATAATGAGGAACGCATTTTTGTTATGCTACTAATGCTTGTACTTGTTATGCGGATCAAATAAATAAGAAGGATATTCTTCAACCCTTCACAACTGTGTTCCCCCCTTTCACCCAATTTTATTTAATAAAAGGTAATTTTTTTAGTCAATTTAAGCAAAGGGTCCCATAGGATTTCTCAATCTGGTTACCGAACGGACAATATGGTGCCATAAGCTTGGAGAATCTGAAAGAAACCACCATCGTTAGCCTCCGTGAAAGACAACTACTTGGATGGTGGTATTATTATTCTTCGGAGTGGAGACTTAAGATTTATGTACGAACAAAAAAAAAAAAGAAAGGAATCTTCGAGATAGCATGAAGGATTTTGAGCAGAGGGCCCAATCTTACAACACCAGAAGCCCAAGGGCGCAGTCCAAGTTTAGATGAACTAAAGAGCCAGGACAAACAAAGAGCCACTTTGTTACCAATAAATGGAAGATTCCACTTTATTGCTACTCATCTATACTCTCCATACAAAAGAATCACCACCATGTGACAACGTGTATATATATATAAATCATAGTATGGTAACAATAAATAAATAAATAAAATCGCAGCATCTACCCTCGAGTATACCATAATCCCTCATACGTACATCCTCCAAAAAAACTCACAAAAATATATATAAATCATAATAATACGGTAACAGTACTTAATATCTCATCTCATCACCAGCCACCACTGCTAGGGTTCCTCCCCCGGCCGTCTAGTGCCAGAGGACGAGGAGCGGAGCCAGAGCCGAGGCGAGCAGGGAGTAGAGCACCAGGGATCCGGAGACGGCCAGCCCGTGCGCGGCGCCGGCGTCCGGGGTCGGCGCCGGGGAGGGCGCCTCCTGCGCGGACACCGCGGACACGGCCGCCGCCGCGAGGAAGAGGAGAACAGCGGCGGTCACACCAGAGCGGGACATCTCTGCGGCGGTCGCGAGCGGAGGTGAGGCGGCTACAGAGGCGGCGGAGAAAAGCCTAGGGTTTGGTGGAGCAACAGAGAAGGGAACAAGGTGGCGAGGGCTTTCCGGTGGAGTTTCCTGAGGGTGCTCGGGGTAGAAATTTATAGAGGGGAAGAGAAGAGGGGTCCACACGGCGGAGAAAGCTCGCCTTGGCGCCGGCACCTGGAGCAGGCCAGCTGGCGACGGGTGGGGAACCTTTTGCTTCGCTTGAGGATTCCGCGTGGTGGGGTTCGCGGACGGCGCACGCACCCTAGGCGGACGCCCCGACCGTTGGATGGGGATTCGCGTCGTTTTTCCCAACGGTCCTTTTTTTTTTTTTTTGGAAATCACGAGCTTAGTAGGCTAGGATGGGGGGGGGGGGGTGGTTTGGGACGTCGCGGGTATCTGGAAAGTTCGTGGACAGGTGTGTACGTCTGATTGGCTAGCTGGGGTAATTTTGGGCCGGGTCGGTTGGGCTCCGTATTATCGTCTTTTTTTTTTTTATCATAAACTCGGAAGGAAGAGTTCGGCGTTTGGAATTTTGAAGGTCGGTTGGTGGAGTCCAGGCCAGCTTCGGATTCCTTGGGAATTGGTTTTCTTTGTGGTTAGGTGGGCCGAGATGTGGGTGGGAGGTTTCAACTTAATTTCACACTAAGAGATTGGATCAAGAGTAATGCTTGTTGAAAGTGCAATGCCTACTCTGCTGCAATAGGGCTATTACAGTGCAATATTTTACATAGTTGTATAACTTAGATCTTTGATCTAACAACTTAAAAATTTTAAAAAAATAAAAAATTAAATCCTAATGAATATTATAAAATGTCTTTAGTGAGCTAAACCCATTAACAATTTTTGATCTTTTATAATTTTTTGCAAGATCAACTAAAGAAAATTAAAAAAAATTTACTCACTGCAGTGTCTCCATTGCATCAGGGGACAATGCAACAAGTATTTCTTAGATCATATATGATTTTGAGTCTGAATCAAAATAGCCTTGATTGTGATAGTTTTGATCTAACCATGATTTAAAAAAAAAAAAAAAAATCCTCTAGAGTTGTTTCCGTCAGATTTTGATTGAATTACTATAATTGAAGAAACGCTAGACTTAAAGATTTGGTTGAACTATGATAATCAAAGGAAGAAGATGATCCATAATAGAATCCTAATGTGCTTAAGCTACTATAGAATCATCGGAGCCAAACGATGATCCATAATAGAATCCTAATATGAAAACAGCAACACTGGTTCCATTTGATGCGAGTCCTTTCTCCAGAAGTGTCTTCAGAAGATCCCATCCTCTAAGCTTAATCCGAAACATTTAAATATGAAATTCAGAACTCGCAGGTCCATAAATGTACATTTAAACACTAAGAAACCTTGATCTTATCAAGAGGAGTACAATCTTATAGGAAGGTAGAGAGTACATTTGGATTAAGAGAGAGGAGGACACGCATGTCCTATTTAAAATACCAAATGAAATAAGCATCGCATTCATTCACATCAATCATCACATGAAAATACTAAGTCCATGATCATCCCACCATAAAACACATCACATGCATCACAATCATCACATAATTGCAGTTTGGTATTAAATTTTATAAATATAAAATTATAATACCAATTAGTTTTCGAAATAACATTTATCTCATCATTATCAATAATATTCAAAACATTATTGACAAATAAAATAGTAAACCATTCAGTTAATCTAAATCTTAATTCAAACAATTTGAACAGTAAAATATAATCAAGTTATGCATAAAATCAGTTTAAAACATTTTTAAACTTAATTGATTAATTAGGGAAGTCAATTATCTAAAATAATTTTAAATAATTAACTAATACCCTATTAACAATAAATCCCTTTAATTGAATTAACAGTTATTAAACAGTTTAATAATCTGTTAATAATAATAAGAATAATTAATAACAATTATTAATTATCCCATAAAATTTCTATTTGAAAACAGTTTTAAAATGGGCCTTAAAAGGGCGAAAATGGGCTAAAAAAGGGGTTATTGGGCCTAAACGGGTCGGTGAAGGGGGGGGTCGGGTCCGGATCGGATCCGGGTCGAGCGCGGGTCCGGGCGGGCGGCCCGGCGGCCCACGCGACGGTCACCCCAGCTGCCCAATTAGGGTTACAGGCGGGGGTGCCACCTGGTTCGACCCCGACCGGCAGGGGGAGGGGGTCGCCGGCCCGGCCGAAGGGCGGCGGGGCTCCGGCCGACCCCCACGGCGCCGGTGGACGTCGCCGACGGCGTCGAACGTCGCCGGCGCCGCCCCGGACTCCCTGTTTGGCGTTTGCATGCGATCTCATCGCATGCCATGGCGTTTTTGAGGGCAAGCCACTGTGGGAAGGCCACCGCCGGCCATGACAGAGCCAAGGCGGCGTCAGACGGTGCCGTGGACGTCCGCTAAGGTTGTTGGAGGCTTTCCAGACGTCACCGAACGTCCCGATCAAGCCATGATAATCCGATAATCCGATTATCCTTTTTTTAACATGGCCGATCTAAGCAAGTGTAGAACGATCTCCAGTGATCGTCGGATATATCCCTGGTCAAACCAGAGGGCCGGAAGAATCCAGGAACTGTCCCTCCGAATATCCTTAACCTCATGCTATACATGCTAAAAACTGTTCATAACAGGGGCAGGATTAACATGAAGTTAATTGTTATGCTTTAAAAACAACCACCATCATTTTAATGCATGAACACAAGAGCCAGGACAATCCTGGATCCAGCTTTGACGTGCTGATGGAGTGTTCTAATCAAGAAATAAAAATAAAAATAAAAATAAAAATAACCAGCCCTAATTTTTCTTACCCGCCAATTCAACCATGAACAAAATACCCCCTTTTTAAAACCGGGATCAAATCCTAACAAATTTTAGACCTTCTAAAAACGTGGGAACGATTCCCAGATTTTAAAATAATTTTTAGCCCAAGAACACGTACAATACGGGTTCTTCACGCATAACGAGAAAATCACGAAAAATGATGCCGTTTTACGATCGAATTAGCAACCTGGCTCTGATACTACTGTAAGGAATCGCCTAGAACGCAGCGGAAAATAAAATCGATTCCTATGTATCGGTTGCTGGGATCGTAAAACGGACAATAAAACAAACGTGGGAAGAACGGTTCTTCACCTTTGCGGGGTTTCGAATCTCCCGTGGATGATTCCGACTCGGTAATCGCGCACGCGCACGATCTCTAGAGGTATCCACACGAGCTCCCGCTGCAGATGCGATTTCCTCCTCGACTTGAGTGCTCCAACCAGATCTCAAATCCACCATGCGCGGAGAGAGACAGATCTACTCCAAGAGAGAGAGAGGAGATAGAGAATATGGAGTGTAAAATTCGTCCAACTAACTTTTTACCCTTCTCTCTTGGCCTCCTTATATAGAAATAAGGATAAGCACAAGGATTAATCCTCATGATTATCCAAAAGTTTGGCCTTGGATAAATCTCTATTAGATCTTCATGTTTATCCTGCGGCTTTTCATAAAAACCCAGATAAGCATGAAATTTAACGTCTCTCACCGTCTGACGAGAACTCTTATGTGTGTGACCCTCTAGGCCCATATATCAGTCCGGTTTCAGGCCCATTAAACTTAGAACTAATTCTAGAGTTTAATATTTATTAATTATCATTTAAACATCATATGTTAAATGATTAATTTAATAAACAAGTAGATTATTATCTGATGATTAATTCACTTGGCCTTCTGATCATGAACAGTACCAAACACTACCTCATGATCCCAGAAGATATAAGGGATACTGTTCCCTTTAATTAAACCTTTCCGTCTGCAGATACCGCACAGATAAAATCCTTCACTCATCCAATATCCCAATAACGCAAGGGTATGGTTTTGTAGTCAAACCCTCTATCGCATTATTTAAATGGATTCCAGTACTCAGTTAATTTCTAGAAAGACATCTCTTTCATTTGACCATAGCAAGGGATTTCTGTGTACACATCCATATGACATTTTCTCTCCAGTCTTATACCAAGAGTGAGTGATCCCTTGTTGTTCACTCAATTACCTTCGTAAGCTTTCCACTGTATCTGAGAGACCGAATATCGTGGACTTAATGGTCAAAGTCCACAAGTCAGAGAATCAAGATACAATGGTCGACAAACAAGGTATCATTGGTGACTCAGGTCAAAGGACCAACTGTGCTACTGCAACGATTGAATTCCCTGGTTGACTAATAGGTATAATTACCATCCATGAATTCTTATTTGGGTATGTTCAGTGAACTCATTCTCTAATGAGCACCCACAAGTTTGTCTTAGTGTCACCACACGAGTGAATGTGAGATCATTCACCCTCATCATATGAGCAGACATAACTTGTGTCGATCTTATCGTATATTTAATGTCCATCTCAAATATCCTATGATCGAGAACTGTTTAAGACAAGTGACCAAGGATATTGATCTCACTATCATGATCTCATCATGATTTAATATCCCATACATTTGTCTAAGGACCTGTTAGTTTAGATAGTCTACAAGCCAATCTGACTATGTAAATCTCGTTCGTTTATTAATAAAATGGCATAATATTCATTATGTGTAAATCGCGTTAATTATCATTTCATAATGAAGTCCGTGAATATGTGCTATAGTGATCAGATTATGATGAGATCATACTAATGAGACTGATCACTTAAACACACATATTCTTAATCGTTCCTAGTCGGAGGATATCCGAGAAGGACATCGGATATCCGGTTAGACTAGTACAGATTACTCTTGCTTATATGATGAGGGTGATTGATCTCATAAGTCACTTGTGTGGAGACACTAAGGCGAATCTGTAGGTGCTCATTGGAGAATGAGTTCACTGAACTGATCCGACTGAATCGCTGGATGGTATTGTACCTCATTGTCAACCAGCTTGATTTTATTGTCGCATTTGCGTAGATGGTCTTCAGTCCTGAGACACCAAGGATATCTTGTCGGTGGACTTCTGTGCTTTGACCTTGGTTTACGAATCTCTAGCTATGGGATTCTAATACGCTAAGGATTGGGTACAGCGGAATACCGTCGAAGGGAATTGTGTGTCAATAAGGAATCATTCGCTCTCGGTACTTAGAAAGAGAATGCTCTAGGAAGGATGCGCGAAAGTCCCTGGCCAGGGCGGACGATAATATCGGGAAAGGAGTTTTCCGATATTCATCAGCGGCATCGAATCCAAGTGAGTCGACCGGTTAGGGTTTGACAGCTCGCCATACCCTGAGTTGACTCGAAAGCATTGTACGAATGAAGGATTATATCCACGCGGTAACTGTCGGCGGAAAGGTTCCAAGAGTGGGTTACTTAACCCCAAATACCTTCCGGGTTCACGCGGTGTTGCTTGGCACCCAATGTGATCGGAGGCCCGGTTAGATTTAATTTTAATTGTTAGATCAAAAAATTTAACTATAACTATCTAATCAAATATGTCGTTGTTTGGAGATCAAACTAAACTTTCAATGGAGGGCGGCCGCAGCGTCGGAGAAGGAGAGGGGAGGGGCGTGCTTCTTCAAGGTGATGGAGGTGCTCCAAGCACGATGAGCAGTGCATGCCCAAGGAGGTGGCGGCGGCGCTCGAGCCGAGTAAGAAGGAGGCGGCGGCGGCAAGGGAAGCTGTGGAGAAGAAGAAGAATTGAGGTAAACAAATACTTGTTAATGGATATAAAGGGATATCCTAGTGTACTCCCAAGATTGTAATTTTGATGTTGATCTATACATGGCAGGCTACTGACCGTTATTGAATGAACACACTGGTTGGAAGAAATCAAACTGCATGTTAGCATTGGCCTGACGGGGAGCATTGAAATTTAATTATAATTACTCCCATTAAAAGTGAATGACAATCTTCTGACAAAAGTTCATGGTGATGGCTTAAGAAAATAGGTATTTCTGTTTCTCTTTAAGCCTACATGTTTGTAAAGGACATTTTCACTAGATCCTGCTTTTTTTTTCAGATTTATTTCTTCTTGTACTTTGCTAGGGTTGTTATATCTACCATGTGCGATCGAGTTGGGTCTGGTCTTTGATAACATGCCTCTAGTTTACCTGCATCCAGCGGCAGATCCACGCTATATCCAGTGGGGTCTTGTGACCCCACTGGATTTTTTAAAATTTAATAAAGCTCTTTCATTTTGACTTATTAGAGTGATTGGCTACCGATCTCGACCTATTAGAGTGACTCCACTGACTCGTTGATTCTGATTCAATAGAATGACCTTACTGATTCATTGTCCGAATGACTCCATTAAACAAAATTTTGTGTTCGCCACTGCCTGTATACATCATTCTGAAAGTAGTATTTCTCATACTGGGTTAGACACTTTTATCCAATCCTCCATTTTATGTCAATATCTTCAAAATGTGGATATCATTCGGTATCCTGAAAGTGCACTTGAGACTAGGCTGGTAGATCAATTGGGATGCGGGACCCGATTAACTTCCTTAGGTCTCATGCTTGATTCCATGTGGGGACAGTTAACTTTGCATTTTACATGAGGTCACTTGGCTTGGGGTATACTTCAATTGTCCTTGGACTTATTTTTGGCCAGTTTGGCAGGGGTTGGAGATTTTTAGAAGCTTACTCTCACATACCTGGGCCTAGCAGCTTGGGTCCTTTAGGAAAGGGTTAGCCTGGATGTCCATTGGCAAGGTTTGAAAGAGAAAAAGGAGGGGGCATTTCCTTGCATTTAGAATCTAAAAGGAAGGAAAGAATAGGCAAGTATAAATGAACCTCCATGTGATCCTGACTCTCTGCAATACATCTTGTGTAGTGACCCTGATAGGAGCTATGTAGGAGGAGAGGGTTACTTGTAGACAAGGACTACTTGCAAGTTGAAGCGGTGTAAAGTCGTCATGGTGTAGAGCCACTAGTTAGGGCAAGGATGAATCAGATCCAATATTGTAAAGTGGAAAAGGCGTACCTATAACTTGTGTGGTTTCTTTTGGGACTGAATAATGTGGTTGGCCCAAAATACAGAACGTCCAGCAAGGGTCAGATCAAGTTGTTACACCTTGTACTTTTGAAGGTGAACTTAATGTATCTTCAGCTTATCAAAACACTTGTTTGGGTACAAAGACAAAAAGAGCATCTCGTTAGGTTCTTGGTACACTTCTTTTCTAGCATGGCCATGCAAGATATATTCAGTGCACCCATTTCCTTTAACTAATTTTGTTTGGGTGTTCCTTGGCCCGGGGCCTTGACTGGCATTTTCCACGCCACTTAATCCCAGCTTTGGGATCAGTGTGGTCGAATGGAGACCACAGGGAGACTATGGAGGATCTAGAAGGAAGACCCTTTTTCTTGTGTGTGCGTGTGGGGGCATGTGTTGGGGTGGGTGCAGGGGTCTGTGCAATTGGCTGAAGCACTGAAGTATAGGACTTCTCTAAAGGGGTCGTGTGAGAAAGGGGTCTGTCTCTAAGCCCCAGGAGTGGGTTTTGAAGTACCCCCTTCTTCTGGGCGTCTGGGCATTGGGAGACAGAGCCGGCCATTCCAAGGGAGTTCTGTTTTAGGCATGTCTGTGTTTAAGGTAGGATACTCCGTACGTAGCATCCTGACTGGCTGTGGCATCCTGAATCAAGGCTGTATCTTCTTTCCCTGCTGCCCTTCTTTACCCCTTAATGGTTCCACCTACATTTTTGTTCCTATTGTAGAATGCGCACTAGAATTTTTTAAGGCCAGGGAAGAATAATGGTTCCCTTTTCATTAGATGATTTCCTTTTAAAAGTAGAACCACCTCATCTTTCTATCAGATGGTTCTCTTTAAAAATACTTGGGATAGATCAAAGAATATAGCATGCCTTGAGACTATGTTAGGAGTACATCCGATGTCCCTTTTCTCCTCTCCCAATGGGCGACACCACTCTCCCACCTCCCACCTCTCTCTCTCTCTCTCAAAAGAACTAAAAAATTAAAAAATTAGGCTACACCCAGTGTACAAGTGTTACTCTACTAAAGATGATGGCAATGGCAGATTTTGGTGCCTTGTTGGTGTTCGTCAGGGCCGCACTAATGCTACAACTTTTGGTCAAACAATGGAGGATGCAGGCGTGCCTGAATTAAGAGCTGCGTACAAAGGGGATTAAACTGGCGATGGACAGAGACTTTCCAAAAGGAGGGAGCTCCTGTCTGATTGGTGGATGGAATGGCGCACAACTTTGGTTCGGTGGACCGCGGTGCAGGAGTTGCTTGGTATCGAGGGCTGATGCTAAATTGTTTGTCGGTTACTGGCATTATTTATAAATAAAGCGTCATTTTGGTTGGAGAATAGAGAAGAAGAATAAGAACGGAAAAGGGGTACTCTGAAAAATAACATATTCGTAAAATAAAGAGAATACACTTTAAAATTACTTATTTTCTTTATTCCGTCAATTAGTCCCACAAAATTATCAAATCAAAATATCCTTATACATTATTCCGTCAATAAACCCCACATAGTAACTTATTCTGCTAATAAAGTGAGGCATAGTAAATTTCGAATGAATCTTTATCTTGTATATTTCTATAATAGTTCATTTATATATATATATAGATATATAGACACTAAAAAGTCCTTAAACTTTGAATTTTATAAGTTAGCATGTCCATATAGTCAAATACAACTCGATCTCTAATTAGATAATTAAAAAAACTCTTAAACTAAAAAATTATTATTATGCTCATTAATGTCATTCTTTTATTGATCATTTTGAAGTTTAATTTTTGATTCTTTAGAATCATTTCCAAGTAACATTTGTTTGTTGCAGAATATTCAATTTGCTTCTTTTCAAATGATTCTTAACTGGTTTGAGAAATATTTCACAAGATTCAGAAATTTATTTCGAAGTGGAGCCTATTCCTAGAAGAAGACTAATTCTAGTTCAAACTTTGCCGGAATAAAGCTTTACAGTACAGAAGTCTATATATCGAAATGCCGGAAAATTTAACTATTTTTATACAAAGATGACACTTTAAAAGTTAACGTTTTTCTATCTTAGAAAACTTCCTTCTATTTCTTAATTGCTCATTTAACCATGGAATAATTTATCGTGCCAAGTTATTAAATACTTTCACTAAATTTTATTTAATAAAAAGTCAATTTAACCGAAGTTTCCCGAATCTGGTTACCGAACGGACACAATATGGTGCCATAAGCTTGGAGAATCTGAAAGAAACCACCATTATTAGCCTCCGTGAAAGATAATTACTTGGATGGTGGTATTATTATTCTTCAGAGTTGAGACTTGAGATTTATGTACGAACACAAAAAAAAAAGAAAGGAATCTTCGAGATAGCATGATGGATTTTTCTCAAAAGCGGGCCCAATCTTACAACACCAGAAGCCCAAGGGCGCAGCCAAGTTTAGATGAATTATAAAGAGCCAGGACAAACAAAGAGAAGCCACTTTGTTACCAATAAATGGAAGATTCCACTTTATAGCTACTCATCTATACTCCATACAAAAGAATCACCACCATGTGACAATGTGTATATATAAATCATAGTATGGTAACAATAAATAAATAAATAAAATCACAGCATCTACCCTCGAATATACCATAATCCCTCATACGTACATCCTCCAAAAAAACTCACAAAAAATATATAAATCATAATAATATGGTAACAGTACTTAATATCTCATCTCATCACCACCCACTACTGCTAGGGTTCCTCCCCCAGCCGTCTAGTGCCAGAGGACGAGGAGCGGAGCGAGAGCCGAGGCGAGCAGGGAGTAGAGCACTAGGGATCCGGAGACGGCCAGCCCGTGCGCGGCGCCGGCGTCCGGGGTGGGCGCCGGGGACGGCGCCTCCTGCGCGGATACCGCGAACACGGCCGCCGCCGCGAGGAAGAGGAGCACAGCGGCGGTGACACCAGAGTGGGCCATCTATGCGGCGGTCGCGAGCGGAGTTGAGGCGGCTACAGAGACGGCGGAGAAAAGCCTAGGGTTTGGTGGAGCAACAGGGAAGGGAACAAGGTGGCGAGGGTTTTCCGATGGGGTTTGCTGAGGGCGCTCGGGGTAGGAATTTATTGACGGGAAGTGGGGTCCACACGGCGGAGAAAGCTGGCCTCGGCGCCGGCGTGGAGCAGGCCACGAGGCCAGCTGGCAACGGGCAGGGAACCTTTTTCTTCGCTTGAGGATTCCGCGTGGTAGGGTTGGCGGACAGCGCACGCACCCAAGGCGGACGTCCCGACCGTTGGATGGGGATTCGTGTCATTTTTCCAACGGTCCTTTTTTTTTGAAATCGGGAGCTTAGTAGGTTGGTGTGGGGGCGGAGGTTGGGACGTTGCGGGTCTCTGGAAAGTTCCTGGACAGGTGTTTTCGTCTGATTGGCTGGCTGGGGGAAGTTTGGGCCGGGTCGGTTTGGCTCCGCGTTATCGCCGGAAGGAAGAGTTCGGCGTTAGGAATTTTGATGCTCGGGTAGGTGGAATCCGGACCAGCTTCAGATTCCTTGGGATTTGGACCAATTGGTTTTCTTTATGGTTAAGTGGGTCGAGACGTTGACAGGTAATTTCACTCTGGCGCATGACTGGAGACTTTTTAGGTTCCAACTAGATTCGAATATGAGACCTCTCGTTTGAAAGGGAGATGGTGAATAGGGTTGTAAACGGGTTAGATACGAATACAGAAACATGTGTTTCCGTTTTTCGATTCCGATGACGATAACATGTTTCCGTTTCTGATTCCAATAAGATCAGAAAGTGTATTTTCCGTTTCTATTTCCGATAAAATCGAAAAGTCCATTTTCCGTTTTCAATTTGTTTCTGATTCCGATATCATAATCGGATATTATTTTCGATAATTACCAAAAATTGCTAATTTCTTAATTAATTTATTTAAAATATATAAAATGAGACCTAAATATAACCAATACGCCTTCGTATATTAGATAATGATCAATAAGATTAAAACACAATGAAGGTAACTATGTATCGATAAAGTTATATTTAAAAATATTTAATAATAATTGGAATCGAAAATCGAAAAGTGGATACGGAAACATGTGTTTCCGTTTCTGATAGCTTATCGGAAATATCTGATTCCAATTCCGATAACTACCGGACGGATATTTTTTTTAAAAAACGGATATTTTTTTTCGGTAACGGATCAAAAAATCAGATAATCGGATTTCTATTGACAGCTCTATTGGTGAACTAACTGCCCTAGGAATAATACTTGTTGGAAGAGCAATGCCTTCTCTGCTGCAATAGGGCCATTACAGTGGGCATTGTAGTGCAATATTCTACATGGTTATAACTTAGATATTTGATCTAACAACTTAAAAAAATTTAAAAGATAAAAAATTGAATCTTAATGAACAGTATAAAATGTCTTTAGTGAGCTAAATCTAATAACAATTTTTGATCTTTTAGAATTTTTTGCGAGATCAGATTGTACAACTAGAGAAACGTAATATTTTCCCAGCAAAACAAGCACGCACGGGAAGACATAATTTTATCTTTTCAAGTAAAACAAACATCGAAACAAGCACGCAACAGGAAGACATAATTGTATCATTTTTATACAACCATAGAAGAGAGGATCTTTTCATCTTCTAGCTGTTACTTGTTTATGTGCCTATTTGATGTCTGAGTTTTTTACCTTTTAGTCCCTATAACTAATTTATTTAATTTAAAAAAAAGCTATGTATAACCTTAGCATTCAGTAGAAACTCTTATAATCTCCCTTTTATTTAGAAAAACCCTTTTTAGGAAGTTTTTCTAAAATATTCAACAAAATTTTTGAACTTTAGAGAGTGTTTTCGAAATAAAAGTGAAATTACAAAGAATTTTTATTTAAGACGTTTTAGCTTTTAGTCCTTCTAAAATTTGGTATTACACTTTTAATCTTTATAACTTGCATATTTTCATTTGCATCTATAAAAGTTGATGGATTACAAAAAGATTCTATCCAATCGAGAGACGTTAGCCAGGTGGGAATGTTCATCAGAGATTTCCTCTGGCGACCGTTAGATGTAGCAGAATAGATAAATGTCATCCACCCATCGAGACAGTGCCGGCCGACACCCCCCACCTAGAGAGAGAGTGGAAGGGTTTGTTTCTATCTCTTAGAGCTTATTTTCACAATCTGATTGTTAAGTCTCGGATCCGATTCATTTTTTTTTTTAAATTCGGAATCCGACCACATAATCTCAGAACAAATTCCACCATAACGAATAGATATGAGAGCTAAACAACCACAAGACAATTTTAAATAAATGACATAACCATCAAGTAACCCAAAATATCTAAATATAGACAACACCAAAGTTCACAAATTACAATTTCTATCAATTGTGTATAAATTCTCAATTTCACCAAATAAATAAAAATACATCAATCTCTTATTATCCCTATTATATCAAGTCTAAGAAAACTGTAAACTTCAATCTAATAACCTCCTGAAGATGTTGAATGCCTCAATCAGAAGTCTTCTCAGATTCTAGATTCTATTTCTCTGACTCTGAAAATGTTAATAGGATTTATGAGTACAACCACTTAGTAGGCTTCAACCAATCCACATGACTTAACAAATAGTAAACTTTACGAATTACATTATACAATTATACTAAACATGAATCTTACATAGCTTTACATATAACTCAAATAAGAACATGATACAAATCATGGTCAGATATAAACTTATCAAATCAAATGTGTTTTCTAATAACAATAATAAATTAATTAACATATAGTATACATGGCATGATCGAACTCATATCAGACATATCAAATTCTACTAGCCATGATCAGAACGTATCACATAACATATCAAATTATCAGGGCGTTACGTATCGCCGTCTCCTGAGCACATGTCATATCAAATAGTAAATATCATGGCGTAGTAGCTTAGTAAATCTGATTCATATCATAGATCACATAATTAAGATAGATTCATATGATTGCAAACGGATAGCTAAACAAGATGTTCAAAAGATCCAAATGACTAAGTTGAATTCAAATGAAGATATGGAGTAATGATTTCAGATTTATGTGCCAATCAAACAAATCAAATCATATCATAACGGATATACACCCAAACCACAACATAAGGAGCCAAACAAAATAAATACCAAAGCATCTAGGCAAATGATGCAAAGGTCTTAGTCACTGCGTAGAACCGAGGAGTCTAAGTCCCACTCAACTCCAAACCGCCAGGACGTTACGTATCGCCGTCCCCTGGTTTTAGTCGGCCGAAAATCAGGATTCCACCCGTTTGCCCTCGGGTTCCAAACAAAATACCCTATCTAATATAGATGCTTATAATGGAATCAGGCCAAATATCTCCTTAAGCTGACAATGTCCAAGCAAAGTCAAATAATTATGACACAATCAGATTAACAAAGATCAAATGATGATAAAAGATGGACATAGATCTGAAAATTGAATTATCAAATTGATAAGCATATATAAAAGTTAAAATACATACTTTTATATATAAAATAGTCACTTAGAGAGTCATCATGGTCATAAATATGAAAAATCAGAGTAAGCTGATCAAAATAAGTTGCTGGATAGAAAAGATAGTCAAAGAAATTTTCTTAGAATTTTCAGAATAATAAACATATTTTTCGGCCATCAAAACTGATTTTTAGAGCCAACAAATCAACAAATAAGCCGAATAATATCAAATAGATTCAGAAAATTATAAAACTTTAAGAACATGTTCAACATGTCATATTTAAATTGTGGACAAAGTTTCATTAATTTTTGAATTGGTTTGCTATGATTTTGGATTCTCACTTTGATTTGGTGAATCCAACTTAAATATAATTCCAGCAAATCAAAACAGAGGGTAAACTGAATATCAAACGAAGTCTTAAAATTCTAAAACTTTACATAGAGATCAAGGATAATATAACAAAGGTCTCTACAAAAGTTTGTATGATTTGGATTTGAATCAAATGAGATATAGGATTCACAAGTTGAGATTTCAAAACTGTCTGAGTATATTGTATAATCTGAAAATAGTATTATGAAATAAATATAAAAAAAACTTCGAAAATTATGAAATTTATTGGACATTAATATAATATAAAAAATAAACTTTTGTCAAAAGTTAAGCTCAATTGAGCATCGGACCAAGGAGAACCACTATCTATAATTCGTATGATCATAATTAGAAACAGAACAGATTAAACGGACAGATTACATAGACTGAGATAATAATCATGAAATAAATAGAAAATAAAATTACAAAAATATGAAACTTGAATATCATGAAGTAGACATATAGATAAAAATTCTTACCAATTTATTTACTTTTGAAAGCTTTCAAAAATAACATAGTTTTGTAATACAA
The DNA here is from genome assembly GCA_030544215.1 of Zantedeschia hybrid cultivar. Taxonomy (NCBI): domain Eukaryota; kingdom Viridiplantae; phylum Streptophyta; class Magnoliopsida; order Alismatales; family Araceae; genus Zantedeschia; species Zantedeschia hybrid cultivar. The sequence goes on along the minus strand of JARZZO010000003.1, from coordinate 11,563,915 downwards.
AATAGATCATGTGTACAGTTATTCACCTACCTCTTGAAGAAAGACCAGCTCTTGATTCTACTATGCCTTCCTCTATCCATGATTTCTTTTTCATATAAACTCTTTTTCACATTCTCTAAGTTCTTCCCCATGTTCTCTAAGCCTCAAATAATACAAAACATTGATTAGAATCAAACTTCTATAAATAACTCTATTCTCTTAAGAACATCACATGAATTTACCTTTTAGAAGAGAGCTGCATGCTATAGAGGTTTAGCACGACCCAATGCTCTATTTATGCTTATTTACCCTCCAAATATAACTACAAACACTTCTTTTTTTTGCTAGAATCGAACTCTCACCTCCCCATAACTTAATCTCTAAGTCAAAGTCACTTTCTAGTCCAAATCGGACTTTGCTCACGCTACCTGCAGTTTTCTTTTCTGAATACCTTTAACTTCATCCCCTTAAACATACGAATTAAGAAATACTTTATTCTACAAAGTTTTAAAATTTTTTATTACCTTTCTAATGCAACAAATTTCACTATTTTTGGACTTTTATACAAGAAGATATACTTATTTTACTGACCTGCTGTCCTGAGTACTCCGAACTCAGAAATCTGGCAAATTTACTTTATATCTAAAGATGTCATGATTCCAATTCGGAAACGACTTATTTTAAACATGTGTTCTTCATATAACTTCTATATATTTTAGTCATAGTTTTAATGGGAGTTGTCTTACTTAATTATGAATTTTATGTACGGAGTTATGCTTAAAATAGTAGAGCTATGTCAAGTAAATATGTGTATAGAATTCTAGTCCAAGTGGGATTCCTATTATGACTTTCTACCCATTAATTAGAATCTTAATTATATTCAAATTTATTATGTTTTACTTATAATCTAAGTCAAATATGTTATACATAACTTTTTTGGTCGTAGTTAACATTAATTGTACCATCTTTTGTTTCTTAATTCAAATCCTAATCCGATTATGACTTGTTCTCTATGAGTAATCCTTTCTAAAACTGATTTTTGATATTTTTGACCTCTAAAATATCTGAATTAGTAAAAATAGTTTTCCACAAAGTTATAGATCTTTTTATTATCTTTCCAATGATATCAATTATGCCTTAATCCGAATTGTTTATAGAAAGTTATAATTATTTTACTATGTTGCTGTCTAATACATCAACATAGAATTTGAACTAAATTAGTAGGCTATTCTTAGTAGTATAATTTGGGTTATTGGACTTTCATAATTGAGTTAATTGGACTAAATTAAATTATTTAAATTCAGTCATAGACTTTTATAATTAGTTAATTGGTCTAATTTAAATTAATTAAATTTATTAGTAGTTGTAAAAGTACAAGGTATAACACTGATTGTATCCGATTTGAAACTCAATCGTAGTTGTTCATTGAGAATTTATAAATTTTAACTTAAAAAATTCGTCAGACTATTTCATGGATTGTTCTCATGTCCTGAGATTTTAATATTCGTCATCAATTTGCTCGCATAAAATTAGACAACTACAATTAATTCAGATATGATTCAACAATGAAAATTAAGTTGAAGGGAAGAAAGGAGAGGGGGAGGAATTGAATATTTAAAAATTTATGTGATTTTTTTCAACATGGAGAAGGGAGGAGTTGAATATATATAAGGACAGGCTATAACGGAACGAAGTTGCATCTCACTCGTTGGATTTAATTTTAATCGTTGGATCGAAAAACTTAATTGTAACTATCTAATCAAATACGTTGTTGTTTGGAGATCAAACTAAAATTTGAGAAGATGAAATCAACCCTAAGGGGTAACCTAATGAATTTTTTATTTTTGATTAATTTTTAATATTTTTTAATATTTATTTTTTATACATATTCGATCACGGTTAAGATTGATCATCAAGATCGGAGAGTAAAAATTAAAGTCCTAAAGATGGAATTAACCTTAAGTTGCCTATTTTAATATGTAAAATTTATGAAATTTTTTATTTTTTTTAAATGGGGAGGGTGGATTTTCGGTTGGGGCGAGGGTGCATTTAACTTAGATGTTTCCCACCCCAAAACCCTCCATCCTAATTTCAAAATAACAATAATAATAATAATCACTAAATTTTTTAAAATATTTAAATATCCTCATCTAGATTATTTTCCACTATTTTAAATTTAAATTTCATTATTGGATAATTTTTTTTAACCGTAGCCGTCCAATCAAATCCGATCGGACAGCTTCGATTGATCGTCAACTTCTGTGTGTGGAGAGAGAGAGAGAGAGAGAGAGAGAGAGAGAGGAGGAGAGAGGCAGTCCATTGTTTTCTCAGCCTAACCTTACCCAAGTCATCTTTCAACTGCGATTTATGCAACGGTAGGGATTTAGACATAATAAAATTTTAGATTTCAGGTACAAAACGAAATATCCAACATGTAGGGGTTTAATCTGAATATCGAGAAAATATCGGAATTAAAAACTAACAAACCCTTTCATTATTAAATATAGGGGTTACATGGAGTTTTTCCTAAAATAAGTAGAATAGAGGAATATTCATGAAATATTTTCTTAATAATAATTGCAATGCTTTGCACTTTTACAGGTTTCAGCTTTTGTAGAGGCATAGAACGAAGGTTTTAATTATGTATTGATTGTTGAAAAGATAGTTTGATACTTACAAAGAAGATCTCTCACTTTCTTTCAGGAGGATCCTTTCCCACTAAAAAGGTAATACCATGAGGCCACCTCTATGGGCCAAAGTAGATAATTGCTTGTTTGAGATAGCCTATGATTCTTTCCCTCATATTGATGTAGTCACTGAGGTCCAATACACTAAAGGCAAAAATAAGAGTTTTAATCTTGTATTATTTGTTAAGAAGGTAACATAATCCTTATAAAGAAGATCTACTGTTTCTTCCCTCAAAGTAACCCAATTATGTTTTTAATGCATTAATCATCCTCTTCGCACAATGTTCTTTTCATCGTTCTATATATTTGAAGATAACTTGATCTCATCATAGCATTCGTGTAACCTATTTAGATATCATTGGATTATGGTCTTGTCTTTTGCCATACTTGACGCAGGGACAAATTTAATGAATCGTGTACTATAATATGAATATGATATACATCCAACCTGAATTAGCCACGTCCATGGAGCTCGTTCCACCCTTCACTAACGGTCATTAGGATCCTCTATCAATGCTAAATCCAAGAAGATATCCAAATCATTTTCTTAACATTATTGATTCTCCTTAAAACCTTAAACATGCAATGTTCTTAGTACCACTTTGATAGTAAAATAAGTTATTCGAAATTATTTATATCGGAATTGCTTATACCAACATAAAAGACATTTCACTTTGATAGAGGTGCGACACCCACTAACGGAATGGGCAGAATAAGCAATTCTTGGGTTTAGAGTGAAATTGCTTATTCTCTTTATCGAGAGAATAAGTAATTCTAACGCGGTATAACTTATTTTGCTTATCAAATTAGAATTAACTTTACTCTAAGAATAAAACCCCTTATTCTTCTCCTATTCTCCTATCAAAGTGACGTAAGATCTAATATCAATTTTTGCCGATTTGTTATTGAAATCTACAAGTATATTTAATACAAATGAACCCATAAAATTTGAATATGAGCAAACTAAAAGGGCAAGCTGATTGTATACCTGGAATAATGAGGGTTTTGTGATCACTTCCAAATGGTACTTCCGCCATGCATGTATTGGGCTGCCAATTGCCTGCATCTCGACAGACCAACCGAATACATGGAATCATGGGCCCCTTTTGAAAACCCAATAAAATAATGTTTAAGAATAACATTTGCTGTACTGGTCTTTGTATTGGCATCGCATTAGTTCGATTAGACCGCTGTATTAGGAGCATTTTTTCCTAAAAAATTATGGGAATCATCCTTTGATTGATTGATAAAAAAATATAGATTATTTTGAAGAATTAACTTTAAGATTAGGAAGTTGCTTATGCAACTTTTTTATTAATATTTTACCTTCGATCCAAAGTTAGGTTAGAAATTAAAAGTTAAGAGGTGGAAGTACGATTGGAGTGAACAATGGTTATACAAGCTTGAGAGAGATGCAAGCACACACCTAGAAACGATGGAGGCTATGTTATATATCCTTGCTTTCTAATGCTTTGGTAAGTCGTTATTTCTTGTCTAACACTTTCGTATGCAATAATTTAGTGGGTAATAAATTTTATTGATAATTTGACATTTTATTTTGTTTCCTTATGTGTATAGGGAGGGGATACTACGTACATTGCATGGTGGAACACTTCTCTCTCAACACCCACGTCAATGAAGTTGCTAGATTCATAGACAAGTCCGAATATTATGTTTTGTTTTGAAGAGTAATACTTTTAAGGATCGTAATTGGAGTCTTATGTTGTTTTTTGAATGATACATTTATGTAAGGATTGTAATTACTGTCATATTGTGTTTGGATGCAATTGGAAGCTCGTGTGTCATAAACCTTCCGGTTCTTATATATGATACTAGCCAATGGATTGTTGGGTGGAATTATCTCATGTTAGTTTGAGTATCAAAGCAGGTTCCTTCGTACGATACTAACGAGGTTCTAATGATCATGTGAACGTAGGGGTGTTAATTAGGTGGATCAGTCTGTGGTCCAACTCAACTCTTCTCACATTGTAGCTGCACCACCAACCACGTCTGTTAGATGAATATGGAGAGATATGATTATTTGGAGTCTATTATGCTTTTATTAACAAAGGTTAGTAGTGAATCACCATATATAGGAGTGAATCAACTATTTGATCAGAAAAAGTAAGTGAAATGTTAAATTTTTTTCTGATCTTTGTGAGATTAATGGACTTACTGGAATCTAAAAAATAAGCTTCGAAGAATCTAGTCTCGATCTTCTATGGCATCACTTCGATAAAAACAACCTCATTTGTATCATACAATCTGCATGACATCTCAGCATGCAGTAGGAAAAGACCCAGTGAAGAAAGGCTTTCTTTTAAGACTAATGTTATTTTAAATATTTATCAAAGTATACTTGTGTTATAACTAGTTTCAAATCTTTACCTTTTTCTATAGTTTTGAAGTAGGATATTCATTTTTAATTCAACTATATGCACTTTCTAATACACTGTACTTTTAAAATACACATTTTCGAAGTTTAGCCTATTCGACTACTTGAATGCATTTTTTTGCATTACAAGGCACATATTTAAATTAGAATACACACTTTAATTCCAGAATATACATTTCCAAATTAGGACACACACTTTTGAATAAAACTACACACTTAATCATAATAATAATAATAATAATCATCATCATCATAATAATAATAAAACTTTGACAAGAAGGGCTGTAAGTTTGAAAATAATTTCAACCTAAGTATAGTTTATTACATATTCAACCTCTCTTCCCTTAGTTGCTGACAAATTGGGTCTCCTCGAACTTCTCCTTCAGAATATCCGGGCTTTGCTTACGGTGCTTCATGTATGCTTTGCAGTTCTTCACCATGACCACATGTGGTGGTTGGCATGCATAATTGGAAGGTTCAATCAAATCATCTTTTAGATATGCGCAATACTCAGTGCACACCTGGTTGCGCTCGCCCCCACACGCGCTGGCCTTTCAGCAAGCCGTGCTCTTTATATATATATGATCACCACACAGCTGTCCAAGTATGGAGTATTACAGGTATAACACAGCTAATTAAGCAATTGGTATAGGATATGCCAGTCTATAGAAATAAGGTATCCATGCATGTGCAGCTATAGAATATACTGCACTGGTATTTGAGGCCAGAATGCTTTCTTGGGGCTCTTGTAGCACGCCAGCTGCCACAACGCGGACGGCAGAAATTTGGTGGCGGACCCTGGCCGGCCACCAATCCAGAAATCCGCCCGGCACGATAATTTGACAGGCATTTCCCGGCCATACACGCACATGCACGCACGTATGAAAGGCCTGCCACACATGTGGACGCCCACCAGCACCAACCCTTTTCTTAGTAAACCACAGCCCTTGCAGCACGCAACAGCAAACCCCCCTGGCCTGGCCGGACCTGCATGCCATGCCACCCCTATAAAGACGTACTTACACGCCCTTCCCCTTCCTCAGGCCTGCAAAGAGCAAGAGGGGGAGCAAACGAAAGAGAGCCCACAGCCTTCTCCATTTCTCCATCACCGGAGGTGGGTGATATCTTCGCTAGCTGTCACCCCCATCCCCAATGGAGATGAAGAAGGTTGCCTGTGCTGTCCTCGTCGCCGCCGTCTCAGCGACCGCCGCCCTAGCCAGCGATGCCGCTGCGCCGGCGCCGGCTCCCACTGGTGGCTCGTTCGCGGTGGCTCCCGTGATTGGGTCACTTGTTGGGGCCTCCGTCCTATCCTTCTTCGCCTTCTACTTGCAGTAGCCTCGGAAGAGAAGGAACAGTAGCAGAATAAAGAGAGCATCTAGCTATCTGTTTGCTTTGTTAAACTTGTGTATAGTTTACCCCTTCCTTCCTTGCGTCTAACGGCCTTTGTTTTATTTACTAATTGGGTTTCACCAAAGGGTTGGAGTAATTAAATTCTTTGTGGGCTTACATGTGTGTTCAATCGGCCTGGAAATAAATGAATAGTGTCTAATTTATATCATTTTGCTTCCTATCCACTATTCATTTGTGGCTTATTTTATTCATGCCCCTCCAGTCCTTTGTAAAGATATATAAGCCTGTGTGTGTACTAGATTGAACCTACTTCGGGAGCCTAATTAATTAAGGATGGAAACAGAAGGTTTAAACGTGCTAGCTAGATATATATATGCCTCTTCATGACATCGGATCTTATTCTCTCTTTTAGAGTAGAAACTGCAGTCCCAACTGAATTTTAAAGAAAGTGATGCCAAAATAGAGCGAGAATTCCCGGATACATACCTGCATTTTGTTTACTTTTTGCCTAAGGTAACGAGTCTATTTCAAAGATGGATGGAACATTAATATTCCGTTACCTTTCTGGCTTTCCACACTATTCATGCAACGAGCTATCTAGCATGAAACCCCAATTCTCTAGGGTTTTCTTTAGCTCTCATTTGAACAATTAATCGGATATGGAGTTCGTGATTCATGATACTAGTAACGATGCCAATCGATTATTGGTACGTTGTTTCGATGTCGTCACCGTACACTATAAAGAAGAAGAGATTTGTCAGCGAGTATATGTCGACGGCTAAATATATTCGTTGCCGCCGGTCTCCCGCTTGGCCGTCAGTCTCCCACTCGACTTGCTACCCTACTCCTACTGCTACTAAGATTGCCAAGCCCGTTAAGGGCAAGGCAGGTGAGAGAGCTAGCCTGCCACCTTGATGAGGTAAGGACGTCTCACCAGCACTAGCTTCCCACTTCGAATCTCTGTGATCTCTCGATATCTTCACGGACAAGCCCGCTAACAGTCTCACCGAGGCTTGTGTTTATGCGGCTTCTAAAAGTTGCGGATACCAGTTTTGAGATCGGTTTTACTAGCTATGTCAGTATATGGAAGTGCATTGTAATCCACATATTATGTTGCCATCCAACTTCGGTCATAGTTCCATAATTTCAGGATGCATGCCAAGAAAAATCCAAATTAACCACCATATTACAAATGAGGAGCCTGAAAAAAATCTAAATTGACAGCCATGTTGTGACCATGTCCACTTGGTGAAACGAGATAGAATTCACATGTGCAGAAATCGGTTAGAAGGGTCTGTAGAATAATTCAGATGAACACTTATTATAGGAAATAATATTATGCATTTTTAGCTACTTATTTTAGGCTTGCATAATGCTAGCTATTTTTTCCTTTTAGGAAACTTGCCAGCTAATTAATAGATCTGCTTCCGGTATGCAGTGTTGGATAGGTTGGAACTTGCACATTTGATTGGTTGAGTAGTCCATCAGGTTTATAACTCATCTCTCTTTCCTACTCAACTATGCTGCCTTTTGTGTGGGTCATTAGGATATTTCTTGCATGCTGTGAGATTTGGTTGTTCTATTAACTTCATTTGTTTGGAGTCATCAGGTCTGACTAATTTTTTTAAATTAAACAAATAGCATTAATGAGAGGGGCTGGGAAATGTCTAAATCAGAAATAGCCCTATCAACCAAAATTGTGATTTGAATGTCTAAAGATTGCCCGTGAAGATATCCAGAGATCACAGAGAGAGAAAGATGGCAACGTACATACCTGCAATCTGTGACTATGAGAGAGATTAGTGGGGAGGCGGGTGATGGGGGAAGAAGACGTGTTGCGGTAACCATTGGCACCTCTCTTGTTGGTAGATCTATGTCCTGGACTCCTGCTTGAAGAGACGGACATTTTATCACAAAATTGTGATTGCTCACCTCTACAATTCGCCAATTACAATTGAGATTTCATGCACTGTCCGGCACAACTGCGAGGTGGTCATGATGTGACTATGTTTGATCTTAAATTACCGCATGTTATAGTCCTAGCATTTTTTATTTTTTTTTTAACTTTAGAGTCCTAGCTAATTCATGAGAAGGATGTCACCCCCTCACCAGCTTAGGACCCAGTGGAGAAAAGTAGTGGAGTCGAAGATTGAGAAAAGGAGAGGACGAGGGAGAAGCCCTCGGGTCTGTATGTGCAAACTGGTCAGATTCAGTGCAGATCCAAGGTATATCCGTGACTACATTCATTATGTTATCGGTTTAGAAAGACTGTGTTAACTGTCCTGAGATAGTAATCGGTCACTACTCCCCCTCCCTGTCAAGGCAGCGGTGCTCTGCTCTTTCTCTGTGACTCCTACTAGTCACTCCAACTACTCTCTCCCACATAGCTCAGGGGGGCAATCATATGTGATTAGGGAGCATTGGGATTCTAGTAAATCCACAAGTTTAGGGGTGTCAGTGGAGTAGAGCTAATCCTTTTGACATTATCACAATATACTTGGGTAGAGCCTATATCAATACGAAGATCTTGGAACAGGGAGCGTAACCATTGTGCCTCAGCTGCGGCAGTGGCCATAGCACGATACTCTGATTCAGCTGAAGACCGGGAGACAGTGTGTTGCTTCTTTGTTCTCCAAGATATAGGGCTAGCTCCTAGAAATGCTATGTAGCCTGTAACAGAACGCCGTGTGAGAGGACAAGATGCCCAATCGGCATTAGTATAAATTGATAGCTTTAAAGGGTTGGATGAGCTAAAGAAAATTCCAGTTTCAGGAGATGACTTTATGTATCGAACAACACGGACAGCTGCATCCCAATGATCCCGTGTTGGAGAATTCATGAATTAGCTTAGCAAATTTACAGCATATGTGATGTCTGGCCTGGTAATGGTGAGATACAGGAGCCTTCCTATCAGCCTTCTATATGAAGAAGGATTTGAGAGTGGAGAACTCTTGCTGAGATGAAGATTATGTCCTGTCTCAATGGGGGTTGACGAAGGTTTAGCACCAAGAAGTCCCGTATCAGACAAAATATCAAGAGAATATTTACGTTGATTGAGAAAAATTCCTATGGGTGATCTTGCAAGTTCAAGGCCTAGAAAATATTTGGGAGCACCCAAGTCTTTAAGATGAATTTCATACTAAGAAATTTCTTAAGAAGATTAATAAAGAAGGTATCATCACTGGTGACCAAGATGTCATCCACATATGAGAACCACTATGAGAAGAATTCCTCTTTGAGCGGTGAACAAAGAATAATCTGATTTTGACTGAATGAAACCAGCATCAAGTAGGGCCGTTGTTAATTTTTGAAACCAATTTCGACTGGCTTGTTTAAGACCATACAAAGACTTGAGCAATCGTCAAACAGAATTCTCCCCCTGTCGACGCATCCCAGGTGGCAGTTGCATATAAACTTCCTCATTTAGATCACCATGAAGAAATGCATTATTGACATCCAATTGATGAAGAGACCATTGTTTTGTTGCTGCTAATGCTAAGAGACATCGGACAGTAACTATTTTAGCAACAGGGGCAAAAGTCTCATCGTAATCAACCCCTTCAGTCTGATTATATCCCTTGGCAACTAAGCGAGCCTTGTAACGAGCAATAGATCCATTAGAGTTGTATTTGATTTTGTAAACCCATTTACAGCCAATGGCTCGTTTACCAGGAGGTAAGGAGGTAATTTGCCAAGTATTATTGAGATATAAAGCTTGTAATTCGGCATTCATAGCAGCACACCAATTCGGAGAAAGACATGCTTCAGTATGTAAAGATGGCTCATGATTCATGGTAATAGATGATAAAGGATACTTTACCTGAGGAGATGAATGGGAAGGTACCGTGAAGTTAGTGACATAGTCCTTTAGATAGGTAGGTGGTCGACGAAGACGAGTTGGATGTTTAATGGGTGTAGTAGTGGGTTGTTCAGTATTTGGTATAGAATGAGTAGGCAATGTATCAGTATCTGGTGTAGTAGGTGGTAATTCATCTGAAGATGATGAAGTTGGTTTTGGTTTAGGTGTGTGAGGATTAAGAGAGGATGTTGGCTCTGGTATTTGCGATGGGTACGGTAAAGCATGTGTATTGGTAGGAGTATAAGTGCAGAAGGGAAAATTCGTTTCATGAAACACAACATCTCTGCTAGTGAAAACTTCATGGTTGTCTAGATTAAACACTTTGTATGCCTTCTGAGCAGCTGGATACCCAATGAAAATGCAGCGGCGAGTTCGAGGGGAAATTTTGTTTGATGTCAAGTGACTAGTAGAAGAAAAACAAAGGCACCCAAAGACCCATAGAGTGTCAAAAACAGGTGGTGTGCCAAATAGACGTTCATAAGGTGTTCGTCCATTGAGGATTTTAGTTGGATGTCGATTAACAAGGTAGGTGGCTGTTAGAACACAGTCTCCCCAAAAGGAGATGGGTAAGTAGGATTGAAAACGAAGTATTCTAGCCACATTAAGTATACGCCTGTGTTTTCGTTCCACGATTCCATTCTGCTGACTAGTGGAAATGCAAGTGTGTTGATGAAGAATGCCTTGTTCAGTAATGAAGGAATGGAATTGGGAATTGAAAAATTCTGAACCATTATCCGTTCTAATACATTTGATAGGGTAGGTAAAGTGTTTTCCTACATAAGCATGAAAAGTGTGAAAGCAGGAGAACACCTGAGACTTGAAACGTAGTAGATAAACCCAGGTAAACCTGGTACAATCATCCACAATAGTGAGAAAATAACGAGCACATGTTCGGCTTTCATGTGCATAAGGTCCCCAGACATCAAGATGTAAAAGAGCAAAAGGATTAGTAGTCAGAGAAAGACTTTTAGGAAAAGGGAGACGAGGTTGTTTGTCAAGCGGGCATTTATTACGTGTGAAAGTAGAGTCTACAAGAAAATTTGGTAACAAAGTAGCAAGCTGCCGCTGTTTCTCCATTGAAGAATGTCCTAACCGCTGATGCCATAGTTGAAAAGTGGAAGTTTTGGTAGCAAGACAGGTAATGTTTGATGGTGAGTTGAAGTAATAAAGGCCATGCGCTTCACGGTCCTGCCCAATCACTTTCCTCGTTGAAAGATCCTGTAAAACACAGTGTGAAGGATAAAAGGTGATAGAACAATGAGCATCTTTAGTTAGTTGGCTAATGGAAAGAAGATTAAACTTGAATGAAGAAGCATAATGTACAAGGGGCAATTTGATGTTAGGTGTAAGCTGGACAGGACCAGCTTTAGTAATAGATGTATGTTCTCCAGTGGGTAATGTAACCTTGGAATGTTTGCTGCCTTCTGTCATCCCTTGTGATATATTGAAGGATGTGGTAACATGGGCTGAAGCCCCAGAATCTAGTATCCAACTAAGAGAAAAATGACATAAGTCATTACCTGCCGTGTGAGTCTGAACATTCTGCCTTTGGAGCTCCAACACTGAGCAATTTAAGTAATTGGGCATACTGATCTGTAGTAAGGACGGGTGCTGTTTGAGCTGTAATTGGTGAATTTTGTTTGATGGGCAATGCAGACTGACTCTGTATGCGGCGAGTATTTTGATAATGTGGTGGATATCCAATCAATTTATAACAATGTTCCTTGTTATGACCAGCAATATGACGGTAAGAGCATCGATCAGCATTAATTCTATAACAAAATTCTTTAGAATGACCCAAAATATGACAATTAGAGCAACGTTCCTTGCTCTTGTACTTTCTATCATCAACTTGTCCTTTAAATCTGGAATCTCTGAATTGACTGGTACGAATTGCCATAGCAGACATCTCACTAGGTGTAGGAGTTTGAAGCAGACGATGGGATTCTTCTTGTAATAGAAGTGAATATGCTTTTGCAACTGAAGGGAGGGGATCCATAAGTAGAATCTGGCTTCGAACATGAGAATATGTTTCAGTTAATCCCATCAAAAACTGCATTAGTTGATGCCTTTGATTGACCATATAGCTAGACTGAATTGGCTCATATTGAGCTAATTCATCCCATAATCCTTTTGAGTGTATTGAAGTATTTGGCTATGGGGTCATTATGCTGCTGCAAATTAGCAATAGAGCGTTCTAGACTGAAAATTCGGGGTCCATCAGAAGCGGAATACCTTTCTTTAAGATCATTCCAAAGATTGTAAGTAGAATTTGCATACAGAACAGACGGAATTAAATCTCTATGGATTGAGTTCAAAAGCCAAGAAAGAACCATACTGTTAACACGCTCCTAGGTGTTGTGTTGGGAATCTTCAAAATCAGGTTTTTTGATGGATCCATTAACAAAACCCAATTTATTCTTAGCAGAGAGTGCAACTGTCATAGCCCGCTGCCAAGGAATGTAGTTTTCACCCGTAAACAAAGCTGAGAGGAGTACAGTACCAGGATTATCCGAAGAATGCAAGAAATAGGGATTTGCAACACCATCTCCATCACTGGTTTCTGTGGCTGAGATGGATGAGGTAGCTTGCACGGGGTTCACTTCATCAGACATTATTGCATATTACAATAACAAGACGATCTGAACTATGAGATCGAAACTATGAAATTGCAAGAACAATTGATGATGGATTCACCACTGGGAGGCCCCCAAAAAATATTGAACAATAAAATCTCTGAAGCAAAAGATTGGAATCTTAACTTGCTATTAGCAGAATCGAAAACAGAGTATATGATATATCGAAACAGGATTTGGCTTAACTTTGCTGTCAGTAGAACCAAAGCGGAGCAGATGAGATATTGGAACAGGATCTGGCAAATTCCTGCTCTGATACCATGTTGAACCAGAGAACAAAGAACAGAGAACTGGGGAGGAAGATGACGATGGAATTGGATGAAGGAAAACTGGAAACGACCAACCACATTGGTCTTGCTCTCCTCTTATTTATATAAGACAATTCTGTTACATAGAAGGTGATGCTATAACAGAATTGCATCATCCACCAATACTAGTTGTGATATAGATGCGTCTGTCAATGTAAAAGTCAAAACAGAAAACAAACAAACCAACAAACCATTTAATTATACAAGCCCCAGTTTGTTAGTTCAAACAGATCTCATATGCGCACTGTTCCAACGGTCACAACAGAAATAATAGCCAATACTACTTGATTTATGGGATTTAAGTAGAGTTTTAACTCGAAAATCTATTGGGATGCTTTTGACACAGTTTTGAGCGACTAGTAAATGATGAAATGATCAACAATTCACATATCTTTAGTTTATGACATCGATATGAATAAAGAAAGCACCCTTGCGTTCACTTTTAAAAAAAAAAATCATACCCTTGTGTTCGCATACTATGGCTAGATCCCCTCTCGCATGAGAACAATATGCAAATCCTCTATTATAGGGATGCAGATGGCCAGATTCTATATGGAAAAAAAAAGCAGATGGGCCAAGGTTGTTTGTTTTAGTGTATTACATGTATTTGGTCAGAAAAAAATTATATATGTTATCTTATCTATTATGCATATCCGTTTAAAATGACTATCTGTTAATGGTGATGAGGCAGAATCCGATTCAGCCCATTGAAGCAGACCCAAACCCCATTCAGCCCAAAAGAAGCAGCACCAGGCCCTTCGGCGGCCTTCGGCCCGTCAGCGGCCCAGCAGCCTACGGCCCATAAGCGGCACCGTCGCTCCCGACCCAACAGGCTTCAGCCCGTCAGCGGCCCAGCAGCCTACGGCCCGGGAGCAGCGCGGCAGCCCAGGGCCCAACAGGCCTTCGGCCCGTCAGCGGCCCAACCCCCTTCGGCCCGGTAGCCGATTCCGGCCCACTCCGGTGGCGGATCGGGCGCTATGGCGGTTTATCAGCAAACCTGCAATTAGTCCTATATCGGCTGCCACCGTTAACCATCCGCTATCCTCCGCTATAAATATCCCGTTATTTGTGGCCAAAGGGTGGTGGGAAAAACGGATGCCTCCCCAAGCTTCCGAAACCCCTTAAAGGACTTCTGTCCGAATAGCGTTATAGCTACTCTTTCTTGCTTTCTGAATCGAATCTTCTTCAGGAGCTAACTTGACCGTCGGAGGGGGTTCCCCAGGGCTGACGCCCGGGACTCCTGCTGACTGGTTCTTCTTCTTCTTTCCCTCCTGCAGGGGCTCGGTTCGAATCATCGCCGACCTCCCCGAGTCGGTCTCGGCCGCCGACCTCGGATTCCTCTCCCTGGTCTCGACGCCGAACGCCGGCTGCCCCAAGCCAGGAGACTCGGTCTCGCGCTGAAGTAGCCTTCGGACTCGCTGTCCGAGGGCAATCCCGTCAGCTGCCCTGCGTCAGGAGGCTCGGCCTCGCGCTGAAGGTGGCTCCGGACTCCCTGGTCGGAGAGCGAGCCGTCCCCCCGTCCGATCTCGGACTTTCCGGCTTCTGCTCCGACGCTCGTCGACCACTCGGCCGAGAGAAGCTCCTGCTCGCGCCGCGCCTCCGTCCGCCGAAGGAGCAGCGGCTCACTATCCAAGAGCAGCTCCGGCGGCAGATCGCGCCCCCCGCGGGCGGATCCAGTTCATCCCGAGAAGCCCCGTCTTCGCCCCGTCGCGGATCCCCGTCGGGTCCCCTTGTCACCGTTCGATCCGGACCGGCTCCGGATCCCCTTTTTCCGGATCCCCGTTTGCGGGATCCGGTCGTGATAGATCCAGTCTACATCAAATTGTATCTCTTACCATTTGCATCTCCACTCAGCTCGTAGTCTTCACTTGGACTGATTGCTCGTGGCCTTCCCTTCTTTATTCATATCACTATTGGGATGTATATAATTAAAATGACTATCTGTTAATTTTTTCTCTTTCCAATTTTATTTAATGTAGAATTTTTTTGTTAGACTATATTACTGTTTTAATATATCAAACTAGCAACCTCAGTGCGTAGCAACCTCAGTGCGTATAGGTTTATCTCCGCCTAGTACTAAAGGATAATATATAAGTATATAGATATATACTTGTGGATGCGTATGTGAGCTGAAATATAATCTCTATACCATATAAGTAGATGTGGATGTGAGACGTATGTATGTAGATGTGACTTAATATTTACATGTGGATATAAGTAAATTTTCTTATAGGTACGGATGAGTATGTAGATGTGTATGTGGATGTGACTCTATATATGTAGATGCACATATGAATGTTTTTGCAGATGCAGTTGTGGCTGTGGAAATTGGCCTTTTATGAACACAAACAGAAAGTGTAAACCTTAAATGTAGTAGAAAAGATTTTTTAAAATGATTTCAGAGTTACGTTCAAGAACTGAAAGATGCAAATGATCATCGTTGCACTCATAAGATCGAAGTTTTGTCACAAAGAACTTTAAAACTTACATATTCACATTCGGTTGATAATACTAAGTTGACTCAATTGTCTGGAGTTATTATGAATGCGAAACTTGAATATGGATGTGATGAATATTATGGACGTCTAATTGATATTCTCGAAATGTCTTTTGATCATCAAAGTCATTTATACTATTTAAGTGTGATTGGTAGGATATTTATAAAAAAGATAGGGAATTAAAGATCAATAAGGATGGAATTGTTAGTCTCAACACTCGTTTTAACCTCAACACAAATGAGTCATTTACTCTTGCAAATCAAGTATTTCTATGTAAATTATAACGCAAAAGTAGGGTAGATCATTCCTGTTAGAGTACGCTCGAGATTACTATAACATATATGGTGAATCAGCTGAAGATGATGTGTTACATATTGAAGAAGCTTATCAAAAAAACTTAATTGATATTTCTGTTATGGGAGAAACGATTAATGTAGGTATTAGTGAAGGAATTAGCGTAATAGTCGGTAAATACATTGAGATTTAGGTGATGGTAACTTTCAACAAAATTTATTTTTTATCTATTTTTACTTGTAACTTTAATATGATACGGTAGTGTTTTTGAACAAATGGTTTCAAGTAGTAGCTCTCGTGCCTCAAGTGGTGGCTTCATACTCTGAAAAAAGCGGAATGCGTCTCAACACCCTATCTATGAGCTTCCCACCTCTCAGGCTATTGCCTCTCAGCAACTTATCCTTGAACTTCTCACCTCTCAAGCCATTGCCTCTCAACACCTTATCATTGAGTTTCCCACCTCTCAGGTTTTGCCTGTCAGACCGTTATAGCTCAAGGATCCATATCTTCATCTACAGTACGTATGAATTTTAATTTTATTTGTTCAATGAATTGATATTCTTATGTTTATAATCTATCATAAATGTCTTTATTATGTATGTTTAAGTAGGTTCATCTTCTACGCAGGCTTGGGGTTGGAGACAAGGTCGTCGGGGCTCAATCAGAAATATTACCGATGGGAGATTGGAGCAAGGTCAGTGATGGAACGTGCGGGTAATCGGCGGTTATGGCGTTGGAGAGAAGAAGAGCAATTTTGTATCTCGTATAGGCATGTTTGTAAAGTTTCTTTGCAAGATATGGCAAAAAAAATTATTACTCTTCCTGTAGCAAAGAAGACTGCAATGTTTAGAGATCTTGAGGTAATGATATTTAAAGTTAACTATATATTTGTAAAATATTTTAACTAATTAAGTTAATGATAATGTGCAGCTAATGTATCAGTGGGACTGAACTCTCGAAGTAGATAGGGAGATGCTTATGCAGATGACCTCAATGCATCGTAGTTGGGGCGGGTTTCGAAGAAAAGAGTAAGTTAATATTCTCTTATATTCGTTTATAATATATTTTTGTATTATTTTTTCTTATATTCATATATAATGAAGTCAAAATCAAATCATATCCTAATTTGATATGGAAAATATTTTAGAGGATGTAATTGCTTCTGTGATGGCCATTGTTGATCCATCTGATTGGCAGGCATTGTGCGAGAAATCAAACATGTCAGATGAGTAAGTAATAATGAAGCTTAATAGTTTATGTTTATTTGTTCGATACAAATTTGACAACTAATATTTTTTCCTGTAGAAAATTAATGATCGTAATAAGGAAAATCGCTTCGATCAGTCTATGCCATACAGGCAGGACCGGACGAGTCATTATCATTTGAAAGATGATTTCGTAAGATTTTTATTTTATTATTTATTTTCCTATATTATTAAGATTTTATTATTATTTTTTAACATAATTTAAACATTATCATCTTCGTCAAGATGGGTAGATGTAAGGGTCTTTTGGACAGCAGTGAGCACTGGATAGATGAGGAGAATATGATTCGATATATAAGTCTTTTTATCTTTTGAATTAAGTTTTATCTCAATAATCTTTATAAAAATGAATTTATATCACTAACAAGAACTTTGTTTATTTATTTATTTTTGTAGGAGATGATGGCTCAATTGCTTACTCATTATTTAGAGAGTGATCGTTGGGAGTACCCCCATTTTCTACTTTGGAGGTCTTTATTTCAATTATGGGAAAAGATCGATATAGCCGTGTTCGTTGTACGGACAGTTAAGAGGTGTTATGTACATAGTATGGACCGGAAGAATGATCGAATTCTTCCATCAATCAACGGTAAGTTGACGAGCAAGTTGAGGAGCTGCGAGCCGTGAAAGAAAAGCTCAAAGTATAAGGAGAGGATCTAGAGTGGATGCACAAACAGATGGTAGAGATAAACACATTTATGAACCGATTTCAGGCAAAGCAGAACTCTACTCAGTCTCAGATAGTTGTTGTCGATGAGGGCGACGTCAAAGGCGAGACGGACGTGGAAGGAGATGATTTTGATGGTGATGACGATGAGTGAGCCGAAGATTATTGACAAATATACATTTATCTGTGGATCTGTAATGTGATTTTTTTGTGGATATATTTATTTTTTCGTGAATGTGTGTATTTGTGTTTGTGGATGTATTATTTGAAAGTGAATATGTTTCTTTGTGCAAGTGGATGTGTTTATTTATGTATGGATGTGTCTATGAATGCTATCATTCTGATTACAGATTTTTAGTATTATTTATATTTAATTTTTTTTTAATATTAAAAATTGTCATCGGCTAAAATCGTTGACAAAACTACTTGCCAACCTTATGCTCGGGCTAGAACTGCCGTTGACATATGTTATTATATTTGTCAACGGCTAGAACCGTTGACATATAGTAAAATATATGTCAACTGTTGCAACCGTTGACAAATGTTCACTGTTTGTCAACGACTGTAGCTGTTGACATGTGTTATATAGCATATGTTCACGGATGAAACCGTTGACATATGTTGCATATGTCCATGGACACAACCGTTGACATATGTTTCATTTGTCTACAACTCCAACGTTAACATATAGTTTACTATTTGTTAACCGTCTTGGTCGCTGACATATAATGATGTTAGTCAATGGTCTTACCGTGGACATATATTACATATGCCAACGATTTTTACTGACCTGTCGACAAATTTTTGCTAACGGATCTTTGTCCACTGTTAAAATAATATGAGGATGCCATATCAGCTGAGTTAAGATAATACAATATAAATTCAACCTCTCTTCCCATAGTTGTTGAAAAATTGGGTCATCCTCCAACTTCTCCTTCAGAATATCCGGGCTTTGCTTAAGGTGTTTAATGTATGCTTTGCAGTTCTTCACCATGACCACATGTGGTGGTTGGCATGCATAATTGGAAGGTTCAATCAAATCATCTTTTAGATATGCGCAATACTCAGTGCACACCTGGTTGCGCTCGCCCCCACACGCGCTGGCCTATCAGCAAGCCGTGCTCTTTATATATATATGATCACCACACAGCTGTCCAAGTATGGAGTATTACAGGTATAACACAGCTAATTAAGCACTTAACTGGTATAGGATATGCCAGTCTATAGAAATAAGGTATCCATGCATGTGCAGCTATAGAATATACTGCACTGGTATTTGAGGCCAGAATGCTTTCTTGGGGCTCTTGTAGCACGCCAGCTGCCACAACGCGGACGGCAGAAATTTGGTGGCGGACCCTGGCCGGCCACCAATCCAGAAATCCGCCCGGCACGATAATTTGACAGGCATTTCCCGGCCATACACGCACATGCATGCACGTATGAAAGGCCTGCCACACATGTGGACGCCCACCAGCACCAACCCTTTTCTTAGTAAACCACAGCCCTTGCAGCACGCAACAGCAAACCCCCCTGGCCTGGCCGGACCTGCATGCCATGCCACCCCTATAAAGACGTACTTACACGCCCTTCCCCTTCCTCAGGCCTGCAAAGAGCAAGAGGGGGAGCAAACGAAAGAGAGCCCACAGCCTTCTCCATTTCTCCATCACCGGAGGTGGGTGATATCTTCGCTAGCTGTCACCCCCATCCCCAATGGAGATGAAGAAGGTTGCCTGTGCTGTCCTCGTCGCCGCCGTCTCAGCGACCGCCGCCCTAGCCAGCGATGCCGCTGCGCCGGCGCCGGCTCCCACTGGTGGCTCGTTCGCGGTGGCTCCCGTGATTGGGTCACTTGTTGGGGCCTCCGTCCTATCCTTCTTCGCCTTCTACTTGCAGTAGCCTCGGAAGAGAAGGAACAGTAGCAGAATAAAGAGAGCATCTAGCTATCTGTTTGCTTTGTTAAACTTGTGTATAGTTTACCCCTTCCTTCCTTGCGTCTAACGTCCTTTGTTTTATTTACTAATTGGGTTTCACCAAAGGGTTGGAGTAATTAAATTCTTTGTGGGCTTACATGTGTGTTCAATCGGCATGGAAATAAATGAATAGTGTCTAATTTATATCATTTTGCTTCCTATACACTGTTCATTTGTGGCTTATTTTATTCATGCCCCTCGAGTCCATTGTAAAGAGATATAAGCCTGTGTGGGAGGTGTTTTTTTGGGAAGGGAGGGGGGGGGGGATGGGTTTTGGAAAGGGAGATGTTTGGAGGAGATACGGAAGGGGTGGTTTGCCCTTGTGTTGCTGGGGAGAGGGGGGATGCACCATGTGGGAGGACTGCAGTACTGGGAATTCTTTGTACACGTTTTCTAGATATGTAATTAAAAAAGCTCCATTAATTTGGTGTATATATGCACAATTTTAGATTGTTTACTGTAAACAAATTAAAAAGCTTGTTGAATGCCTTTGCCTGACATTGGAAACCGTGGGTCGAACAAAAGGCTATTAAGACTTGAAACAAAAGAAGTGGGGAAAAAGAGATATACAACATATGAACACGGGTTAGAGAAAAATAAATTAATATTTAATTTAACAAATTAATGTCCCTGTAAAACACACAATTTAGATTTTTTGTGGAATGAAGTGTGCATTTTGGTTTACATAAAATATATTTGAATAGAAATGGTCTTTTAAGAAAACAAATTTACAAAGAAAATAAAAGCAAAATTTATCTCTTAGTACTTATGCAAATATTTTCAGCCGCTGTGAAAAAAGGCATTCCATCTCATTCTATGAATGTCAAAAATCGGAAAAAAGAGTGTCAATAAATTAAGATTTTCATTGATTAAAAAAATTTATATAAAAAAAATAAGTCGTTGTGTTATACTTTTCAAAAGAGTCTTTCATCCAGCCTAATTTACATGAAACCCAATGATTCCCAAAGTTAGCTTATTTGACAATCCAAAATGACCCTGAAATTTTCTTCCACTCCTCTCATTGACAACAACGAGCGTGATGTCAGATCCACTGAACCGACGGCTCACCCACCTCCTCAATATCCTGCCAATAAAAGGGCATGGTTAATTTTGAGATAAAATATTCCTAGGTTAGCTCTACCAGCTTCCACGGGACGTGCATGTTCAAGTACAATTTTCTTCAAATTAAAGCACTTAAACTGCCCACAGCTGAATCCCTTACCAGCCCCTCGCTCGTCACATCTCTAACCGATGGCTGCTGTGAAATGGAACCATGTAATCTTCACCTCTTGAATTTTCCAACTTTCTTCATAGATTTGGCCATTGCAGCACCATCCTCAGAAGTGCTCCCACAGAGCTTCTCGGTTCCCCCCAATCCAATCTCCATGAATACCACCATAATTAATTAGGCGAAGAATTCAGAGATGAGATCTTTTAAACCTTGTATTTATGTATAAATGATGAATTTGATAGTTCATCTATTTTTTTCAATCAAATACTTACTTTTTTCTCAACTCTTTTGTACGAGAGTCTACAGTGGCGCATAGAATAAGATGTAGAAGATCTTCTCTCATAAGACCAAATGACCTCCTCCTTCCCCAATTCCATGGCCAAGCTCATACAAAACCCCAACTCCATTGCTGCGTCCACCAACGGCTCTAATACCCCTCGTAACTTTTGCATCAAGTCCTAGTCTATCTTGGATTTCTGCACAAGATAATCCATTTAGGCCCTTCCAATATCCCTGCCTAGATCATCTCTATGCCCTGTTGGCACTAGGGATTGTCAATGGGCTAATTTGGCCCGGAGGCCTGGTACGCCTGCCCTTAGCCATAAATTAGGCCCGGAAATGAAGTCTGATCCAGCCCAGCTTGGCCGATTTATGTATATGTGCTGGGCTTGGGCTTCAAGGCTTCAGGGAGTCTAGCCCAAAGGCCAAAAAAATCTGAAAAATCTAAAATTACCGTTCATTGGGACTCAATTTTTTATTTTATTTGAAAAAAAGGTTAGGTCGTTCAATCAGAGATCAAGGTGTGCTGACGCATAGGTCAAATTGAGACAGATTGACCTTTAAAAATTTTAAACTCTTATTTCTTGGATACACTATTAGACATCGTAATTCCTTCATATGGGGTGGGGGTTACAGTTTAGGGCGGGTTCTACCGTGGGTCATAGAATATTAAAAATTAATATTTTAATGTCTAAAATTTATTTTCAATAATATACACATATTAAATCGACATGTCTATATTTTTCTTTATATCTAATAATATACACATATTATATCGATCTATCTATATTTTTCCAAATAAAGAATCTTGTTACACATACCTGTTAAAATCTTAGGTCTTTAATAAACTCACATTAAAATGACATCTTCTATGAAGATTATGAAGTACTTAGAAAGTTGCAATTAGTATAAATTCATTTCATATCTATTACTAATTCACATTCATTCCAAGGGAACTATTTGGTGCATCACGGTAATATAGATCAAGTAGTTCTACTGATATTAAATATAATATGAAATAATTTAACTTTAATTTGTTTATAATGTGCAAATCGGAATGGATATTTATGGATATCTACGGACTTGTAAAAGGAAGATCCAATTCAATCTATAAGGATTTATGAATTGGATGGATCAGAATGGATTAATTTGAGCTCAATCTATAACTTAATCCATAGAAGGTATGGATAAAGACTTTTAACCTACATAGTAATCTCATTCATAATTTTATGAATTGAATCAGATTTCATGGATCAAGGGCAAATTAGATTGCAGATTAACTTGACTCACTTGCAACCCCATAAGATACTTTAACCTTCCAAAGTAAGTCGTGTGGAATAACATATAGACGACGTTCTGAAAGATGTAGATCTATTTTTTGGCATTGCTTACCGACGACGCATGCTCAAGTTTCCAGTATCTAGAAGGTCTTTTATTTTAGTACATCGAAGGAAAAATTTTAAACCAAGAAGCTTAAAAACAAAGAAAAAGGGTACATCCCTATTTGGAAGGTCCCTCAGATGCTGTTTTATAGTCTGTAAATTAGAAGGTTGAAGTCACTTAAATTGGGCCCGTACATTAAAGGAGTCGAAGCAATTAAGAGACGTTCACAATTTGATTTGAGTTGGTTTTGTCAGAATTTTTATGAAATCAAGTTAAATCTAACTGTAGTAGTGACCTTTTAATCAGCTAGCAGTGCCATTCTTTCTTGCAAACAAATTTAACAGATGATTTACTTGGTCTTCAATTTGCAAATTATAACATTAAAAACCTATGAAGAAAGATTTTAATTACTAGTTATTCTCCCTAAAACTAAGACCAAACATGTCCAAGTTTAAAAACTTCTATGTGAAGTTTTGTGATCTTTTAGAGATGTTTTTTAGTTTTCAGTATAGACAACCTTTTGAGTTTTTGTATAAGCTCCTGCTCATATTTATTTAAAATCCTCCATAATCTTTTTTAACCCTTATGAAAAGGCTCATCCAGTTAGAAATCGCTAAAAAGGAATAGTACAAGTGTAAAAAAATTGAAAGAATGTAAGGTAAAAAGATATAAAAAAAACTCTTTTAAAGCATTCTATATATGAAAGAGTTACACGTGGTTCAATTTATTATATTTGATTTGATTTATCTTCATATATATATGATTTTCAACCCAAACCAAGCCAAATTGGAAGACGAATGAAAGTATGAAAATTTTGTTGACATTTTGGTCAATTGGAGATTTGGGAAATCTAAAAAATGGGAGTTTGGACATCGTTTAGAAATACTTTTGAGATTCTGAATTTTGGAAGAATTTAGATTATGGAAAATACCACCTCATTAACATTTGAATTCAAATTTTAAGAGAAATTTTTTACTTTATAGAATCTCATTTGAAAATATCACGAGAACTCATATTTGAAGAGACATCAAAAGATGTCGTTACTATCATATTATTCCTTTTTAAAAAAATTAAGAGAGTAAAAAAAAAAAAAAAGAGTTACACATGAGAATCACTAGATTTTCTTCGTATCATTTTTCAAAAGAAACGTCACGAATAAAAAAAACATTTTAAATATAGAACAAAATTTAAATTCTTATAAAATTTTACTCATCCTTTCTTTGTTTTAAAAAAAGAAATTGACACTTTTCAGATACCAGCTAATTTGAGAAAAACGTAGAAACTGAGGTAAAACCTTTACGAAGACATGCCTAAGAATTCCCAACCTCCACATCATGGTAGTGAGTCCGGAAACCCTTTCCACTCAAACCCCACCAGGTGCGGTTCTCCACCAGCTGAGCCCATCCTTGAATGCTTTTTTAGGGTTCTTCCAGCGGAGCAGCTGCCACCATGAGGCGGCAAAAAATAGGAAGCAGATGCTGGCCGACCACCAATCGGCGGATCCGCTCAGCACCTTAACACATGACAGACATTCCCGCCCCTCCACGCACATGCACGCACTCATACGAGCCCGACCACACACATGCGTACCATCAACTCCAACCCTTGTCTGTGCAAACCACAGCCGTTGCAGCACGGCAACGACAGACCTCCCTGACCAGCCCTGGTCACCCTATATAGCTTCCACCGCCACCCCCTTCACCTTCCTCAGGCCTGCAACGAAGAAGAGGGGGAGCAAACGAAAGGGACAGCTAGCCCAGAGTCTGTCCTCATTTCGCCATCACCGGAGGTGGGTGATATCGTCGCCAGCACCCCCATCCGCAATGGAGATGAAGAAGGTCGCTTGTGCCGTCCTCGTCGCCGCCGCCTCGGCGACTGCTGCCCTGGCCGGCGATGCTGCCGCGCCGGCGCCGGCTCCCACCAGTGACTCGTTCGCGGTGGCGCCCGTGGTTGGATCGCTGGTTGGCGCCTCTGTTATCTCCTTCTTCGCTTTCTACTTGCACTAGCCTCAGAAGAGAAGGAACAGTACTGGGAAGTACTGGGAGATTAAGAAGAACGTATCTACCTGTTGGACGTGTTTAAGCTATTTATAGTTTTTTTTCCCACTTTCCTTTCTTGTCTCTATCGATCGTCCTTCGTTTTAGATGCTAGTTGGGTTTCAAAAAAAGGGTTGGAGCAAGCCCGTTGGGGCTACCTGGTGCCTTCTATCTTCCTACAGTTTATACTGATACGTTTGAGTGTGCATTCCCCATGGAATTAAACGAATAATGTCTGATTGATATCATTTCTTCTTCTTACTGTTCGTTTGTGGCTTATTAATTTTTCGCTTTCTGTTGTGTCTCGAGTTAATGGTTTATTCATGCTCATCTAATTCTTGTTCTCGAAGGTGTGCCTGTATATATGTAGTAGATCGACGTCAGTTCAGAAGACTAAGTGCCATTTTGATAGGAGAATGGGAGAAGAATAAGGACAAATAAAGGAGAATAAGTTTAGTTTTGATTAATGATTTATATTGGTGCAGAATAACGTATTCGAAGAATAAGTCATCTCACCTTAGACTCAAGAATTACTTATTCTTCTTATTCCGTTAACGGATCCCACAAGTTATCAAATCGAAACACACCTTATTCTTCTTAAAAATCAGTTTTTCATTTTTAGGGCAGTTTATAATACTTCTATTTTTTTGGCTACTTCTACCTAACTTTTGAAAGAAAAAAAAATCTTCTTCCTTTCGCCAATGTGCTTATCTCTCTCCTCCTGGTAAAAAACCATACTATCTTCGGATGATTAGAAAGCCGAGGAAAATATTTTCCATATGAAAAACACTTTTGTCTTATCAGAAATCCCAATAATTAAAACTCATTCTTAAAATATTTTGAAATGCCCTTTAGAGTGGTATCTTGATTCCCAGCAAAGATCATTACCTGCATAGAAATTCGATCTCCACCTTGTACATTTTTTCCTTGAGGAAAGAGGCTCCTATGTCAAAGATGAATGTACAGTTCACCACCTTTCCACACCACAAGCTACCGAGTTGTCAAGCATGAAAACCAATCGTCTACTATCTTCTTTAGCTCTTATTTGACAACTGATTGATTAATGGGAATGGGAGTTTATGCACATAGTTCGAACATATATATATATATATATATATAATGAAAGAAGAGGATATATGATATGTTGATCTTTATTAGGGATTCTCTAAATCGGAAGAAAGAACAAGTCGAACCTCAAATTCAGGGCAACGTCAATCACTATATATCTGTCAAACAGATTTAATGAAAGACTGAAATATTTCATGTATTTGAACGGCCAAAATTAACAAATGAGGAATTAATGCCAATATATATGCTACGCCCTTGCAACGTAACATGTCACGTTACTGTCCTCTCCTCATCTTCAGATTATAAAATGACAGGGAGTAGGTTCGATATATATTCCCATGACTGGAAATATCAAACTTCTGTTTAACCCTTTCAAAAGTCAGGTTTAATTTTTACCTTAGCTCACATGCATGGTGGAGGTTAATTAAATATGGTATACGACTCCTCAAGCAAGTAAATTAGTAATTAAGTCAGATGCTATTTCGCACATGATCAAAAATTGCTTCAATAATCTTCTAAAGAAAGATTAATGAGGATTGCTCGCTTTTTGCCGAAGAATAGTAAGTGGACAGAGAGGATTAATACTGTGAAAAATATCTCATGATAATTGCATGGCGACACAATTTAGAACAAACTTGCCGCTTTCAGTTCTAGAACCTGAATACACAACGCATGCAAACAACTTAGTCGTTGGCACCCTGTTTTCAATGTCCCTAAATAAATTTTGCATGTCAACGTCTAGCCCACTGTGGGTTTCTATCTTTCTATTGAGGCATTGAATTATGTTTTTATCTCATATGATCTATTCATAGCAGTAAATTAAAATAACTTAGCGACATATGTCAAAGATCTAAAAAATTGGAACAAAAGGAGACACTTGTAGGAGATGGAGAGGCTGAGATGATCATTTTTGGGTGTGTGAGGGGAAAAGAAAGTAGGGGAAAGGTGTGGAGGAGTTACATGAGAGCTGGTTTTCCTCCCATTGCAAGGTTGACGGGACTCATCGGTTGGTAGGAGAAGTTACACTAGTAGACATTTGCCAGGTAAGTTTTCTTGGGCAGTATTTGGAAAAGGATAAGGGTTAATTTTATATAAACCGTACTTGCATACAAAATATCAAATATACTTCTTTTAGTTGCTCAATATCATATAAACCCTCGTTAAGATAACATTCTATCGAAACCGTAATCCTCCGTCCTCTTAACCAAACTAGACGCGACTTAATATTAATCAAGAGTGTGAAAAGGCTTGTATGCCCTTTGGTTACACACTCTCTCTCTCTCTCTCTCTCTCTCTCTCTCTCTCTCTCTCTCTCTCTCTGGGTGATGGCAACAGAGACAATCCCGTGCTTCCTCTCTCTCTATGCATGCCATGGAGGAAATCCAAGCCTTCTTCAGTGCAGGCAAGAGGGGCAACACCACTTGCCCGATCACTAGGCAACACATCCACGCCATGAAGGAAATCCAAGCCTTCTTCGGTGCCAGCAAGAGAGGCAGCATCACTTATCGATCACTAGGCAACACATCACCCCTGACGCCAAGCAGACCCTAAACCACACCCTCTGTTGACTCATCTAGGTTTGGTGTGGCGCCAATGCCTCCCACAGCATGGAGTGCATCCCCACCCACGGTGCACCCATCGACAAGGCCTAGGTTGAAGTCTGCCTTCTTGATGAGGCCCACCATCTGAAGACCCCGCTCACCACCCTCCACAAGCTATGCTCCCTCGTTGTTAATAACGACTATAACAAGCCTTACATTGCGGCCACCAACATCCCCGACCTTCTCATCTCCATCATTAGGATCTCCCCTGCAGTGTGTGCAGACGAGAAGGCGTCCACCAGTATTAGCAGCGCCTATAAGGAGGTGCTCACCATGCTACATTCCTTATAAATCTCCCTGCATGGGCTCTACAACCTCAGATGTGCAACGGCGGCCTCATGAGGTGCTCACTGTTGTACTGCAACACTCCAGCTACCACGGCCATGTCTACACCACCTTCCTGTTAAAATCTCTCCTAAAAATGGTCTCCATGTGTGCCTATTATGTTATGCTCTGCATATTTATAATACATTAACAAATTTAATGAATTTAAGTTATACCAATTAAGTAATTATAAGAATCTATTGTGAGTTCAAATAATCTAATTTAATCCAATTATGAAAACCTATTAGATCAATGATACAATGATACTAGTAAAAATAACCCATTAACTTAGTTAAAATTTTGGGTTTAGACGTACTAGATAATAACTTAATAAAATAATAATAATTTTCTATAGAGAACTCAGATTAAGGTATAGTTAAAGTATAATTAAAATTAACTACGACCTAAAAAATTATATAAGATGCATTTGAATTGAATTAGAAGTAAAACATAATAAATTTGAGTATGATTAGGCATCTAACTAGTGGCAGATAGTCATAATTGAAATCTTACTCGAACTAAGATTTTGTATATAGATTTACTTGACATAGTCTTAATATTTTAAGCATAACTTTGTTTATCAAATTTCTAAATTAGGTAAAATAACTTCCATTAAAAAGATGACTTGAAATTCTATAAATTTTATGAAAACTATATTTTTAAAATAAGTCTTTTACTAATCAAAATTAAGACATTTTTAGACGGAAACATAATCTATCAAATTTTTGGGTTCAGAGCACTCCGGACAGTAAGTTAGTAAAATAGAAATAACTTTTCACACAAAAGTTCAAAAATAATGAGATTAGTGACATTGAAAATATAATAAAAAGTTGTAAAACTTTCTATAAGAGAATTTTTTCTAATTCTGACGTTTAAGAAGTCAAATTTAGAGATTTTCATAAAAGAAATTATATATTATAAAATAGAGTCTAATTTGTACTAGGATTACTACTTTAACTTGAAGAGAAGGTCATGTGGGGTGAAGCTCCAAACCCAAAGAGGAAGGAAGAGTTAGGATTGGATATGAAAAGGAAAATTAACTAGAGATAAGTCTTTGAATTCATGTTGGAGTGATTAGGAAGCGTAGCTCTTCTTGCGGGGTAACTTTGTTGTGTTGTTCTTGAGAGAAAAGAGAGAAGAGAAGATTAAACTCTATAGAAATTAGTTCTAATGCTTGATGGTAATTACATGAAGCTTAAAGAATGTGAAAAAGAATTTAGTGAATATGAAAAAGAGTTTAAAAGAAGAAAAAACTATAAATAGATAGGAAGAGCCAAAGGAAAATCAAAAACAGATCTTTCTTCAAGAAGTAGGCAGATAACTGTAAGCATGACTGATTTTGTATTAAAAACTATATCATTTTTAAGGATTTTTAAAGGTAATCAATTGTCAAGAAGATTGATCTTCATATCTACTCATGATTATTAAATTTTATATTTTTATGATGTTATTTATTTATTCCGTAATTATTATCTCAAAATATAGAATATGTCTATTCAGTTTGTTTTATTTTCTACTATGATCACCTGAGTTACAGATGTTTTTTTCTCCTTTATCTAATGTCCTATTGACCTAAAATTTTGATAAAACTTTGTATTACATGTTACCTTCATAAAAAATAAAATTAATAATTTTTTGAGTTTTTTTTATATTTATTCTATAATTTTCTTGTCGGACTATATAATTTATCTAGATATTTTTGAAATCCCAGTTTGTAGATCTTCTATCTCACTCGATTCATGTTCAAATCATGCCAAACCTTATGGAGACATTTCTTATATTGTCTCTAACCTCTCTGTAATATTTGAGGACTATTTTGATCGTATTAGATATTTATGTTAACCTCTGTTTTGATTTGCTGAAATTTTATTAAAGTAATATTTTTTTGAAATCAAAGTGAGAGTCCAAAATCATATCAAATCAATCTATAAATTAATGAAACTTTGTCCACATTTTACATATGACTTATTGGACATGTTTGCCAAGTTTGACAATTTTACAAATATGTTTTATAATATTCAGTCTATTTATTAATTTTTTAGTTTTGAAAATTAATTTCAATGATAAAAAAATATGTTTACTTATCCAAAAATTTGGAAAAAAAATAATTAAAGTTCACTTTTCAATCTAATAATTTGTTAGCATCAACTTTACTCTAATTCTCTTCCTATATGATTATGATGACTCTTTAAGTGACTATTTTATATATAAAAATATGTAGTTTTACTCTTATTTGTATGTATGATTTTGATAATTCAATTTTCATATCTATGTTCATAATTTACTTTTTTTTATCTAATTATACCATATATGATTTAATTTTTTTGGACATTACTATCTTAAGGAAATTATAGGTCCAATTCTATTATAAGGATCCATATTGGATAGGCCATTTTATATGTGAAACCTAAAGGCAACAGGTAAAGTTTCAATCATGCGGTAGCTACAAAGTGCCACATGGAACAAAATACTAGGCTGAGCAGGATCCACCTCTTGAAACATGTTTGCCATTTGTCTAGTTCTGGTGGGACTTAGACTCTTCGATTCTACACATGACTAAGACTTTTGCATCATTTGTCTAGATACTTTGTATTTGTTCATTTGGCTCTTTGTATTGTGGTTCGGATAAATGTCTGTTATGATGTGATTTGATGTGTTTGAATAGTATATAAATTAAAATCTTTACTCTATATGTTCATTTGAATTCAACTTAGTCATTTGAATCCATCATGTATAGCTACTGTGCCATATCATTCGTTATGTGATATGTGATAAGTTCTATTTGATATGAAATATATTCAATTTGATATGTTATAAGTTCTATTCATGACTAGTAGAATTTGATATGTCAAATATGAATCTGATCATAACATGTAAAGCTATATGTTAGTCGATCTGATTATACTTATTAGAAAATACATCTGATTTTGGTAAATCTATATTTGACTATATTTTGTATCATATTCTTATTTGAGTTATATATATAACTGTGTAAAATCATACTTAATATAATTGTATAATATGATTTATAAATTTACTATATGTTAAGTCATGTGGATGGTTTGAAGCCTACTTAGTGGTTGACTCAAAAATCTGACCAACTATTTTTTAAGAGAAATCCATTCATGATATGCCTAGGTAGAGAATCAAGCATGTTAAATTTTCAGAAGACTTTTTAATTATCAAATTAATAGTTTGACGTAGTAGAGAATGATGAAAGATCGATATATTTTTCTTTATTTAGAGAGATTGAGAATTTAAATACTAATTGATGAATATTATAATTTGTGGACTTTGATATTGACTATTTCTGAATATTTTAGATTAATTAATGGTTATGACATTTATTTAAATTATATTATGGTTATTTAACTCTCTTAGCTATTATGATGGAGTTTATCCTAAGATTATACAATAAGTGTCTGACCTAAGAAAAATTGAATCAGATCTGGGACAGTAACATATTCACCCTCAAGGTAGAACGCTTTAAGGAGCTTGTGAATTTGGTGCACAACCAAATCTTCTACAAGGCCACAAAGGTAGTGCTTTGCCTCCTTGTGTAGGCTTGCCATGGTGAAGGGACTGCCTTAAGACTTTTGTAGCACATGCGGTGGGACTGGCCATGCTCTCTCTCTCTCTCTCTCTCTCTCTCTCTCTCTCTCTCTCTCTCTCTCTCTCTCTCTCTCTCTCTCTCTGCATTAACCTTAGTGGTAGTTATGATACTATAATGTTCTATGGAGGGTTTATATGATACGAAGCAAGTAAAAGGGGCATATTTGATACTTTACGTGTAAAGAGGGTTTATACGAAATTAACCCAAAGAATAAATTTACTTGTCAGTGAAAAGAATATCATCTCATGAACATTTAAAAGGTATAATTTCTTAGTAACTATATGTATAAAATCTCATTTGGGTAATTCTTTTGTAAGTTATGAGAGATTTTAGTGCAGTTGATATAAAGTTAAAGGGGGTACCCTTCACCTTTTAATAAAAAACAATAAAATAAAAATAACTGCTATAATCTTTTAACACGAAGATACCTTTCTCCATCAAAATTTGTTACTTTTTCAAAATTCAACTTGGAGATTCTATTTACTTATCTTTATAAATATTCTATATTTCTCTTTCTATTTAAAATCAACTAGCATATAATTAAGGAGATGCATTAATATCCAATATAGTTCAAAAACGTTAGAGATCATTCCTGATCATAATATAAGAATTTTCAAATACTATCTTAACGTAAAATAAAAAATAATATCTAAATAAATTAGGGCCATTTTGGATGCAAGCCATTAGGTCAGTTTTTAGGTTTATCATAAACTCATTTCCACAAAAACCCTTAATCTGAATGGTTAAAAAGAGATTTATCATAGATCTATTCGATAGTTTATGTTGGAGATGCTTTTCAAGCTTATTATAAATTCAGTTATATTTACATAGAACAATAAACGAGGTAAAAAAAAATGCATTATGATGTGTTTATATGATAATTCCATGCACATTTTCTTAAGTTGCACACAAAGATGTAGTGATGTCAATAGTAATCGATAATCTAATTATCAAACTATTAGTTAACTTAATAAATATTTTTAGAATAATATTTTGCTTCCAACTGTCTATAGGATACAAAAGCTGATAGACTTTTCAAATTGCTTTCTCAACAGACATAAAATGGATTGTCATTTTTATTAACCAATTATCCACTAATAATCGTAGAGTATAGACTGTTCTTCTTCTTCTTCCTCGGCCACTGAATGTCTAGGACATTACATATTCATATGGATTATAATGTTTGAGATGCAGTACTTATCATTCTTATTGTTGATCATCTTTAGCACGTGTTTTTTTGCTCCCTCTCCTTCCTCTCTCTTTCTTCTCATGTTCCTCTCGCACGTCGAATAAACAACGGAAAGACAAGTGCAGAAGAAGACTTCGATTAACGACGCCTAAACAACTGCAGGGCAACAACGAAAACTATTGACAAATGCAAACGACGACAAGGACAATATTATTTTTCTTCTTTCATTTTGTCTTTGAGGATAAGAAGCTTGTTCTACTGTAATCTAGAATGTCTTTGGTGAAATTTCTAGCTAAAAGTTGGTTTTAGTTTTCATTTCTGACATAAAAATTTTGGCTAGAAGTGATTATAAATTTTAAGTAGTTACAAAAGTCAAAAGCCCATTTTTCCTAGCAACGTTATTTTTTTTCTAATCTAAGAAGCTTCACTTTAGAACTTTTGATTGAAAATAAAAATCAAAACACTTTTAGGCTTCTAATGGGACAAGCTTAATTTATACTATTACTTCTCTTAAGGCATGATTGTTTTATCAATCTTAAATTTAATTTTAAATTGAGTAATTCTCGGTTAATGTGTACCTCATATTAGACCTTTATATGCTCCCATTTTGGCCTTTAAATATTTGCTAGCCTATTGACACTTATTTATATCTAAATATATTTATAAAATAATTAATGGATATAACACTTTTTGCTAGTTAAAAAACACGATTGCGCACTCAACACATACAGCAGCGAATAATCCATTATTTGCATTGTTTCTGACTAATTGACATCTCTACAAACAACACTTTAGTGTAACATAATTTTAAATTGTGTTATAATAAAGTAAAACCACGTTAACTGAATGCCTTTGCCTCATTGACTAAATCTTTTGACAGTGCAAAGAGGAGGACAAAAGAAACACTGTCAAGAATTAAAACAAGAAAGGAGGAAAAGGAACGGTTTCCATTATGATATAACTATATTATGCTAAAGTCCATAATGCAATGGATACTTTCATTAATATTAGAGAATTATGTACGATATTTATATAAGACGTCATATCCAAACACTCAAGCTCGACCTTCCATTTTAAAATTTTAAAATGTACGCCAGACATTTGTATGCTATCAGTATATATATACTTTAATTATCAGTATATTTATATATTTTCAATGCATGCCCTTGTGTCTTATTTCTAAGATTTTACTATGTCTAACATGCATGTCCATGTTGACCCCTTTGACATTTGTGTCGTATCCGACAGACCATAGGCCAAATGCATGACTTCCCAATACGATGAAACCCAGCAACCATATTCTAGTTTTTTCCTCAGATTTTCTTTGAACTAAGGCAGTAGTATTTGCAGGAGATGAAAAGAACACTTCCATCCCCTCAGAATCCAGGAGGCACAGAGAAGAAGGGATCTTCTAAATGTAAGTTTGAAAGGTACTTAATTAGTACAGAGGAGAACTTTTCTAAAAACTTCTTCAAGTTGAAATTTTCCCATTTCCCACGAGGGGTTTATGTGGAAAAACGACTTCGAGCTCCTTCCCTCTTCCCTTATCGAATGAAATGTAATGCATTGAAATCTAACGTGAATTACAGTGTATGACATAACAGCCGTCCGATCCAGATAAATCGGACGGTTACGTCTAAATTTAGGGGGGGCTTTTGAGGGGTGTTTTTTTATTTTTTATTTTATATTTAGATGTTTAAATTTTTTTTAGAACGTCCGATCAAAAATCGAGTGGTACATCCGTGTTTTTCGAATCGGCTCTTAATCGACTTTATATTTTTTAAAAAAATATATATTTGACACAAACCTCAATATGTGTAAAAATAAAAAATTATAAGAAAAATTATACAGTCGGCCGAACCGATCAATCTATCTGTATCATCTGATTTTTGATCGGACGTTCTAACAAAATTTAAAAAAATTAAACAAAAAATTAAAAAAAAAAGATGAAAAAAATGCCTCTCAAAAGTCCTCCTAAATTTAGATAGATAGACTGCCCGTCCGATCCGTCTGGATCATATGTGTATTATACCATACATTACATAACATTACAGCAAATATTACTCTATCCAAACTTACAATCTTACATGAACCTCCCTCATTTGGGGGACGTTCCTGCCCGTTCACGCACACGCGTTCACGTATAGAAGCCTAACCTCACATGTGGACGGACGCCAGTCACGCCACCACCTCCAACCCTTTTCTTAGCAAACCATAGCCCGTGCACCACGCAACAGCAACAACACCCCTACCCCCCAAACACGCGTGGCCACCCTTTATTAACCCCACTTCCACCCCCACCTTCCTCAGGCCTGCAAAGAAGAAGACGAGGACGAGCAGCAAACGAAGGAAAGCCCAGACGTCTTCTCGTCTCTCCATCACCGGACGTGGGTGATATCATCGCCGTCACCCCACATCCGCAATGGAGATGAAGAAGGTCGCCTGCGCCGTCCTCATCGCTGCCGCCTCAGCGACTGCCGCCCTGGCCAGAGATGTAGCTGCGCCGGCGCCGGCTCCCACCAGCGGCTCGTTCGCGGTGGCGCCTGTGCTTGGGTCCCTGGTCGGAGCCTCGGTCTTCTCGTTCTTCGCCATCTACTTTCAGTAGCCTCATAAGAGAGAGAACAGCGGGAGAATAAAGAGAGCATCTCTCTGTTAATTTGATAGTTCTTCGTTCTATATACTGTTTGGGTTTCACAAAATATGGCTAGAGCCTAGAGTCAATTCTTTGTAGCTTACACCTGTGTGTTCATCCAGCATGGAAATAAAGGAATAATGTCTACTTTATATCACTATCTTCTTGCCGTTTGTTTGTGGCTTATTTTGTTTTGCCTTCTCGGTTCTATCATATGTTTTGTTTATAATGCCCATCTAGTTTTGGTTCACAAAGATAAGAGTTTTCTGTGGGTACGTAATTCGTACAGGCAGTATGCATGATTCTTGGTGTTTGGCTATTACACAAACCAGAGAAACAGTATACAAAGGAAAACACTGTCGAGAATTAAAACAAGAAGAGAAAGAAGAAAAGTGAAGTAATGCACTTGAGAAAACGATTATACAGCTATCTAGAAAGTGGGATAATATTTGACAGGTTCACAACTTGCATCTGTGCTATACTTATTAATTGGGCCCATTTCTAAGACACTAATCAGAATGTGCAAATAGCATTGGCTTTGCAATACCACGGAATCCAATAGGGATAACTTATTTTTCCAGGTTTTTGGTTGTCTTATGAATGCATTGCATTTGCATTAAAAGGGACAATTTCCTATCCTCCACAGAAGTCAGGAGGCCTATGATTCCTAAGACATGCCGCAGCCCTAGTGCAGGGCCCCTTTGGCCCATATGCTTGCTGAGACCACCTGTTCCTTCTCTCCGTCGGCCCAGATGGTGCACAGAATTCTAAAAAGATCAAAAATTAAACTCAAACGAACTGTACGGTGCATCACGTGTACCATTTTTAATTTTTTTTTTTAAAGTCGATCCACGTACCCTCACATATTCTATAACTTGACTTCTGATCAAATGATAAAAAAAAATTAAAATAATAAAAAATTCAACTTAAAATTTAAATAAATAAAAATTAAATTCCAACGAATAGTAAAAGACATCTTTAATGAGCTTAATATAATAATTTTGTATTTTAAATTTTTTTTTGAGATGTCCAGTCAAAAATCAGATTGTATGGACCCATGAGAATATGTCGGGCCGACTTAAAATTTCAAACAAAAAAAAAGTGCACGTGTTGAACAATGCGATACAACAAGTATTACATGTCGGATATGACGTGAATCTATGATAGATTTATGACCGTATCTATTAAAATATCAATTTAAAAATGTTATCTATTAACTGTCCTATAACTAAGAATTGTTCAGATCATTTGATCTTAGTGTACCATACGTATTCTAATATCAAGAAAACAAAAACATATTTATTCAGTTAAACAAAATTTATATTTGTTATCTTATCCATTATATGTATATTGGTTTATAAACATGTCGAGTAATCGGATTATCGGTTACCATTTGCATCACCGTTACTCGGCAAGCAAGAGGCACGCGAAACGTGAACACGATCCATTGTAAACTTATCAATTCCAAACCGCCCGCCGCATCGGTCCCAGACAGGACTCCGCCCCTTGTTCTTGACTTGAGATTATCTTTGCGTCGGATCACGAACAGACAGCTGTGATTCAGTGGCGACTTGGATTTTCCCTAACTGCTTCTGGATGAAAAAAGTGACCCCACCACGCATTTGAATTTCCCAGAAATCCCCTACGTATTTGGCATGGTGGCATCGTTTTCCATTTTCCTCTGTGCTCGATTCCCCCAAATTCCCCGCATCAACGCCACTCCGAATTGGAGAACCCCAACCAATGGCCATGGCCTCCTCCCTCTCCCGCAAGCTCCTCTCCAGGCTCCTGCAAAACCCTAGCTCCGTCACCGCCGCCCCCGCGCAGATCGGCCCCCATCTCCGACCGCTGGCCGCCGCCCATAGAACTGCCACTCCCAGATGCTTCAGCTCCGCCGCCATCAGCTCAAACCCCCCTCGCGCCACCTGCATCAGGTCATGCTCGATCATGGATTCCTGCGCAGAAGCTAACAAGTACGGGTCATACCTTTGCTGGCGCAAGCCCTACTTGTCTTCTGCCCGCTTCGCGGCGGTGGCGAATCTTAAAACACTAGAACAGCTCCCCAATCTCGCCAGGCAGCTCTCCACCACTCCCGATGACTCCGGCCCGGCGAAGGAGGAGGCTGGAGGCCCCGCCGAGGGCCACGAGTTCCGGCACCAGGAGATCGTGGGACCGACGGTGGAGCGCGACGTCTCCGCGCTCGCCAACGAGACCCGCCAGGTGCTCGAGAGAATGCGCAAAAGCATCTACGACCTCAGCGTGTGGCTCGCCCTCCTGGGCGTGGGCCACCTCGCCCTCGGCGCCTGGATCGCCTACGCCGCACAGCCGCCCCGGGAGGTGACGATCCAGGGCCTGGCGGCGTTTGCTTTCCCGTTCTCCGTGGCGTTCCTGCTCCGGCGGACGCTGAAGCCGCTGAGCTTCTTCAACAAGATGGAGGAGCAGGGGCGGCTGCAGATTCTGACTCTGACACTTCAGGTCTCTAAGAACCTAAACCTCATGTTCTTGAGAATTCGAGTGGTCTCATTGTGTTGTGTGGTGGGCGTCTCTGTTGGGTCGTTGGTTGCCCTATGGATGCGATGATGGTTTCTCTCTGTTAAAAGTGGTAATCTATGAAGTTTTACGAATTTTCTCCCAGACTGTGATTATAATAAAATTTTTGGAGCATGTTGGGTCTACAGCTTTTGGTGCAGAGAAAATGGGAGGTGAATTTTATTTTATTTTCTTTTCTTTTCTTTTGATAAGGTGAAGTGTGGTACTATGAGCATTTCATTCTTTTGTCATTTATGAATTGATCTTATACATGATTCAGACGTTATCACCCACTGCAATTTTGGTTAGAATCTGAGTCCAACCATTCTAACGTTGAGCTGTTGAAATGGAAATAATTCTTTTATCATGTTTTAAATATGCAAGTGTTTGGCATTATTTCTATTTATACATGTGGTTTCTGCTTTCAGTTGCTCGCATTTTCAGTTCTCGCTATGGTTGTCAACAGATATGGACAGTGTCCAGATCCAATTCATATTTGCATCCGACTAGGTGGATATTTACGAATAGAATATCCATTGGATGTTAACATCTAGCTAATAAGTGGAGAAAAAACAAAAAATAGATATCCACTCCGATTGTTATCTGATTGATTATACTTTTTGATATGAGCTCTTGGATTTCATGTTCAGTGGCTGTGAAGCTATTCTAGTCTGATAATGTTTACTCGTTTAGATAAATTATTTAGGTTATGTGTATAAGTTATTATTTGAAATATGTTTAATAAATGTGTAGATAGATAACAATGAAGCTCATTATGAACTTTTTATGTCTTTAGTAATGTTTACTTGGATAAACTATTTAAGGTGTTTGCGTTGTTGTTTAAAGTATATTTAATGGATCATTTAGTGGTCTAAAACATGGAATTTTATGATTTCATATTTATTGGTTTAAAATATATCTACATTTTTCACATTTTATGTTTTGCTAAGTTAAAAATTGTACATCAGAAGTTATAGGCTGAACTTGACATAGTCAGATATTCGGATACTATCCATTATCTGGCAGAGTCAAATTTGGATGAGAAATTTCTTAACCGTTGGATAATACTCAGAGTTGGATATGGATATTACTAAAATGGAGCAGAGTTAGATCATGTGGTATCCACTCCATATTCACTTTGTTGACAGCCCTAGTTCCCACTGTCTTTAATTGTTTCCACAGGTGCATGTACTCTTTCTGTCTAATTTTGAGGAAGACATTACTACAAGAGGATGCTGATGCTTATTGTTTTTAAAGTGATCTTTGGGTATTATTTGAGCTTAGGTGAGAATTGTTTAAATTATGCAACCCACGGATGTTACGGTTTCTGACTGGGAAGGTAATATTCCGCATATGTGAATTTTAAACCTACAAGATCTATATGTTGCACATTTTATATTTCTGAATTTGCTCACCCGCATATCTATACTATATATATAAAACACAGTTCCCTAGTGCCACGTGTCAACACCAGAATTATCTGTTTCCTGCCTAAATTCTCTCTCATTCTCTCTCCCTTCTCTATTAATATCTTAGTTCCCTGTTAATTCTCTCTCTCCCCTCTCTCTCATTAATTCTCTCTCTCTCTCTCCCCCCCTCTCTCTCATTAATTCTCTCTCTCATTAATTCTCTCTCTCTCGGCTCTCTCTCACGATCCCTCTCTCCCCCTCTCTCTCT
This sequence comes from Zantedeschia hybrid cultivar, assembly GCA_030544215.1. Classification (NCBI taxonomy): domain Eukaryota; kingdom Viridiplantae; phylum Streptophyta; class Magnoliopsida; order Alismatales; family Araceae; genus Zantedeschia; species Zantedeschia hybrid cultivar. The sequence goes on along the minus strand of JARZZO010000003.1, from coordinate 11,524,448 downwards.
CTCATTAATTCTCTCCCTCTGTCTCGCCCCTCTCTTTCTCTCTCCCTCCCTCTCTTTCTCCCTCCCTCTCTCTCCCATTAATTCTCTCTCTCTCTCTCTCTCTCTCTCTCTCGTGTCCTTCTCTTTCTCTCTCATGATCTCTCTCTCTCTCCTCCTCTCTGGACCCTCTCTTTCTAACAAAAACTTCTTATATATTATAATAATAATAACAAAAACTTCTTATATACTACATATATAATCAATCTCTCTTTTATATTATAATTAATTTTATTATTATTATTATTATTATCTCTCTTTCTCCTCTTTCACACCCTATTAATATTCCTATGTCCTATTTTCTCTGCCCCTATTATTATTATTATCATTAATAACCGATTAGTTGGATGGTACCAACTAAATCAAGTTGTTCTTGTTGTTGTTGTTGCAATCCCTTGAGATAATAATAACTAATTATGATATTATTATTATTATTATTACTATTATTATTATTATTGGGATAGTCTAATAGGATAATAATAACTAATTTTGATATTACTATTATTATTTTAAAAAATTAATATTGAAATGGTAGTCTCATGGGATAATAATAACTAATTTTGATATTATTATTATTATTATTATTATTGTTATCTCTCTTTCACATTTTTCTCTCTTTATTAATATTTCTATCTCCTATATTTATGTCCCTTACTATTATTATCATCGTCGTCGTCGTCATCATCATCATCATCATTGTTGTCATTGTTGTTGTCCCAATATCTTGGGATAATAATAACTAATTTCAATATTATTATTATTATTGTTGTTGCTGCTACTGTTGTTGTTGTTGTTACTGTTGTTGCTGCTACTGTTGTTGTTGTTGTTGTTGCAATCTCTTGGGATAATCATAATGAATTTTGATATTTCTTATCATTATTGAGATAGTCTCATGGGATAATAATAACTAATTTCATTATTAACAAGACCAGTCTCTCTCTCATTTTTCTCTCAATTCATATTTCAACACAACATTAATTGAGATGATCTCATGAGATAATAATAATAACATTCAGTTCACTTTTTAGTTTTCTCTCTCAATTCATATTTCAATTAGATACAATGGTTCTGAACTTTTAATGTTTACCGAACAGTTAACCTAATATTCACAGAAAAAATATTAATATTTTTAATATTTTTGAACATATATTCTTATGTAATTGTTTTATTCATTCATTCAGAAAGAGTAAAAGATTAGCTTCACTTATATTAATTATAATTATTTTATTCAAATCTGTTAATTCACCGTGCATCGCACAGGATTGCAACTAGTTTAGTTGGAAATCATATGATGCGTTGTCATTTCTGTATACAATCCTACCTTTGATATCATCGTATATATTTCATCATTACAAAAGTGAACTTTGCATGGTCTCCCTATCATAGTCCTTGCCATTGTTTCTTGTATGTTTTTTGCATTGACGTTTTCCGAGCTCTAGAAATGGTAGCACTCTGTTTTGGGGTCATAAAGACACATGCTGCTGTGTTTTTCATCGTATCTTTATCCTTCATCATCACTTCTCTTTAATTCATTCTCCTGTTGGGCATCCATGTGGTCCATTCTCAAATCAATACTTTCATTCAAAAAAGGAAAATGATACAAGAAGCTTCTTTACAATCCATACTCCACGTAATCAAGGAAATCATGAATCAAGTACGAAAAATTCAAAGTTCACATTTTTTTCTTCAACCACCAGCAATGGATGTGTATACTTTACCAAGCAAAAAAGAAAAAAAATAGAAAACTACTAGACTGACCTGCCCTTGCCATGTCTGGGTATAGACATTAGGCTCTTTGTTAGCCATATTGCCGTTTCTCTGGAAGACACAGCTTCTTCACCAAAGGGTTTTAATATTCCAGCTAGTTCTTCAAACTTTTCATTCTGGATTAGCTGTGCACATACCTCTAGGAGTGACTCAAGAGCATCGGCTCTTTGTTGAATGATGCTCAAGCTATCCCATTCTATGTGTGTGCTATCCCCAGGTAAATTGGTCAGTGTACTGACAGTCGAGGTTTCTTCTACATTCCTACCAATTTCATCACTGTCACTCTTTGTTCTTTCCAAGGGATGGATGGTGGAGGCTGTCTTATTGTCTGCTTCCTCTGCATTCTTAGTGGGTTGCTGATACTGTATTGATGAAGTGTCATCTGTCCTGCCTTCATTCCCCATATAAGTTGTCATCACTTGTATAGAACAATTCACTTTTTGGATTCTGTCATCATGTTGGTTTTCGGTTGGCATCTGCCGGAAAGCAGGTTGAATATTTGATTCTGCTCCTTGCTCTGGACGTTTATCCATCCCATGTTTGCCGGCACTACAAACTTTGGGACTGTTGTAACCCTGCTTTTGCTTCTCAACATTGTTGCACTCAGCCTTTTGAGGTTCACTGATATAGAACCTCTTTGTCTCTAGGCTATGTGAACAGGAAGGTTCGGTGGTGTTATTGGCTGGGGAAAATAGCGGATTCACAATAACTTCAGTCAATGCGTGTACTTCAGTTCCTGTCTGTATTTGTTGATCCCCCAAGCTTTTGCTTTTAATAATCTTTCCATCTATTGGTTTGTTGGTGCACTTTCTTGCAGTTTTATCTGGTGCAATATTGTCATTATTTTTTATTGGAAGCAAATAAGGGTAAGGGTTGTGGGATTCGGCAAGGTATTTCTGTAAATGTGGCTGCCTCAGCATTTCTGCAGCCTGAAACATATAGCCGTCCATGTCAGAGTTACTGATGGCAATTACTCTCCTAGTGAGAACTCCAGTCACGACAGAAAAATTTAAGCTCACCGTTGGTCTGTGCTCCGGGTTTTTTCTTAGCATGATCTTGATCAATCTCTTCCTGTTAAGTAACAAATTCAGAATGATGCATGCAGGTTGCCAATGTACATATAAAATGCAATCTCTATACCCTTCATTACTGAAAGATTAGCAACAACCAGTGACCTATAGCTTATGGTGTGAAAAGCTAGCTGATTACCTTAATTTGTGATTGTCAACTAAAATTCAACTTTATAGGGGAAAAAAAAAAAAGAGACTACTTACAATGAAGGGGAGTAAATGGTGGGCATTGGAGAAAAGGAGGATCTGTTTATCTTGTTCACTAGTGCTGCCATGTCCTGGATAAGGTTTTCACAGAAAACAGTTAAAATTGCAGCGTGGATTTTAAAAAATTTCCAGGAATCATAGTTCTCTTGCAACAAAAGCTCAAAGGTATGACATAAGAATTATGTTACATCCTCAGCGTAAGTACTGAAAGATCAAGGCAAGTCTTGATATTGCTTACCGGGGCTCTAAAGGCCGGACGATGCGCTACAATTTGAAACATGCAACAACCTGGAATTTCGTTTGAAGCAACAAAACAAGGTTGTCAAACATAAAAATTTGGAAGCAAAAAAGGAGGATCTTTTCTTTAGGGAGTGTTTTACATTAGCCCAAGGTTAGAACGTATTTCCGGTGATAAGCAAAAGAAAATTTAGCTTTGCTTCTAAAGTGGAAGACTGATTTAAAGCTCACCTAGTGACCAGATATCTGACCTGTAGCCATAAGGTATGTCTGCAAGTAGTTCAGGGCACATATGGTTGGGAGTGCCTACAACCTACATGTGGGGAAACTGGAAACTTAAACAGCTCATCAGTGTAGTGGCTAACAAATCATATCAGGATAGGACGCATACCGTGGTAGACAAAACTGAATGAAAAACACATCTTACACCGAATATTGTTATTGGTACCATGGAGCAATATCTTTGATACAAAGAAATATTTTGAGAAGACATCCTTCACTGATGTCTTCTCAAAATATTCTTTTGTAGAGATGTAAATGGTATCCGAATGTCCATTTATCTGTTTGTTTGGAAGCTTAAAAGGTATACGTTTTTTAAGGATTGCATGACAAGGATAGCAGCATTATCTGTTTTAGGATAATTTTAGATGAAAACATATATATACTTATTTTCTAATCCGATTATCCGAATATCATGTCTTATGTATTACTCTTATTTTCACCTGTATATAAATAAAATATCAATTGCATACTGACCTCATTCCATGTCTCATTATCCACATCACTTTTTTTATTTTCATTTCTTATTCGTTTGTTTATAAAACTCATTTTCACACATTGTTCATTTTTTAGAAAGCTCATTTTCGTGCATCACGTATCCAATAAGTAGAAATTCTTTGCACTACCTAATTTGAGAGAACTTATGCATAGTAACGTACAGTGTTCTTGGACAGTTTGCATTCATATAAAGTGTATCCGATAGTTGTAACATTTATATATTCATTTTTGACAACGGTACAACTTAAAAGACGAGGAGATATAGAGGATACACAAGGATAAGAGTACACCCTTTTTAAAGGATAAGGATAATAATAGAGCTGCTATCTAGCCCCATAAGTATCCGTTTACATCCCTAGACGCTGGCCTCTCGTCAATTGAATATTTATTAGGTTTACCTAATTGAACAAGTGGGATCTCTGAAGACCTCTTGATAAACCGGTATCACTGAAAAGAACGAAGGGAAGATTTAATTATATGCTAAGACAAAAGAACATATAAATGTAAGCTGTATATTTGTGTGTCCCCATGTTAGGCTGGGAGGAGAAGAGTGCTGGAGGGTTAATACTTGCTGCAATGCTCCTTTGAATAGTATGATACAACAGCCGGTTCAATTGGCGAATCAGACAGCATAGCTTGCTGTATCTCTTTTAAACGGTACAGTGATTATGCACTGTCTGATCGGATAGATCAGATGATAATTATACTTTAATGTGTAGGAGATATTGCAGCAAATATTACTGATCGTGAATCAGACTTGCAACTATTTGGGCCAGACCCAAGGCAGACCTTATATCAAACATCCTTTTGGCACTTGGAATGTCATCCAATGTTGTGAGCCTTGTTATGCCAGCATTTCTAAGGGAAATCGTTTCCTGTTGACTTCAGGGTGTGTGGTATTCGGATGCTCACCTCTGACTCTCCTGGCAAACTTCCTGCTACCCTCACCCGTTCCACTGTGGTAGGGTGGGTTCGGTCTGTGTAGATTTGCAAGTAGAACCAACAGGCTTGGATTTTCTAGAGGGAAAGCAAGATCCATATTGAATATCCATTGGTTGAACTTATGTCTGATCTCAGTCCCATTGGGGTTCAAAGTGGGCAAGGGAGTTCACGTATCTTAAGCCGAACTTTCCCATTAAAAGTCACTTTGAACTTCCATCTTTAATGTGAGAAATACCGAGTGGGAATAGATCCATTTCCCCTATCCCGCACTTTTCCTCCTTCATGAACCTATTTTCTCTTTATATAGAAAAATGATATTCTTTAGACCTTATTCTCTGTCTCAATATATCTCCGTGGACAAGGATTAGAAGTGAATCAATCGTTTGTTCGGTTAAAGTCAAATTCATCTTAGTCATGTAATGTAAGTGGGAGGTATACTAAGACACAAGAAATCAGATCCAAAAGATTTCGCCTCTAATATAAGAATCTCCTTTACAGTGTGTTAGCCACCGCTCCCCTCCCGAGGAAAGTTACACAAGGGGCCTTGGAAATTTTGCTTAAGAAAACTTCTGAAGGTACGTACGTTTTATTCTGGCTCTTCCACAGGTTAACTTTTTTCGCTCTAGTACCACAAAAGTTTCTTGTAAGCTCTCTCATGCTAGGTGTTTCTTGTATCTTTTTCTCTGTATCCTCTTACTATTCTTGAGAAGCCATAGTCCTGTTGCATTGCTCAGTGTTAACCCAATTTACATCTCTACTTGTTATCAGAGCCAATACTTGAGTTAATTATTCATAGCTCATTTGGTATTTTCACTTGGTTGGGATAGATACTATTTATTTCATCAGCAAAATAACCATGCATGCTGTACTAAAACATGCCAGAGAGGGTAGGGAGCGGTACCGAGGAGGCAAGGTCTTCTGTGCTGAGCAGTTTCGCAAATCCAAAGTCACCTGCTTTTACAACAAAGATTGTTCATGATTTGACCCACAGTTGGGTCCAATTCTACTAATTAAGTAGATGAGAATGGATTAGAAATGTGAGAAAGCTTTTTACCAAGTCGAATGTCATCATCCTTGGTGATGAATATATTAGAGCACTGAAACAATGAGAATAGTGGCCCCTTTTCATCAGATTCTTGATTAGAACATCTAGGAAACACACATTAAAAAGGCTGGGAGTAGGGACAAATCCGTAAAGTCCCAGTTGTAAGCACACAAGACCAGGCCTTGAATTAAACAGAGATCCTATCTATAGGCTTACTCGGCCCATATGGACGTACGATCTATGGGCCAATCAGTAGCCACATGACACCAAGGGGACTTTGGGCACTTTCGACACATTTAATCTTTTTTTTAAGAAAAAAACTTACTACAGTCATGTGGCCGCAGTCGTTGGATCTTTGTCGTGAGTGATCGGACAGCTTAAATTCCATTAAGAGTAATTTTTTTAAAATCGTCATTGGATGATTGGACAGCTCAGGACGACCTCGGTATAGCCACAAGCTCGGCTTTTTTTAAAAAAAAAACCTGAGATCACTTCTTGAGCTGTGGACCATTGATCAGACAGCTGTAAAAAAATGGAGATTCTGTTCTGACATGATTCGAATCGAGTCAGGACAAAATTACCAGTTGCGCAGATAATCAAATATTAGATTTTAGAAGGCGTACCTTAAGATCTCGATGGAGGACACGATTGGAGTGCAGATAATCGACGGCCAGTAGCAATTGGGTGAGCCATTTGCAAACCTTCTGCAATGAGCAAACAAGACAGTGAAAATGGCATTCTTTGTGCTTTGATGTATGATCACACTCTAACTCAACACTAGACTTTACAATTTAGGTTGCAGAAATTAACCACCCCAAAAGATGAAGGAAAAGAAAAATGCACACTATAGCGAGCCTTGTCAAACTACAATGTGTTCTCTATGTTACATCATATGTGACGTTAAGTACTAGGAGGGGATAGAGAAGAAAATGAGATCGTCTAGATCTATGCTTGATCGTCTAATTTCATGTGTCTTAAAAAGACGTTGGATGGTCCAAATACAAAGGTCTATGATCTTGTTCCATAGAAAGAAGGAGGCAGGCGGCGACAAGTGACGGTCGCCAAGTCGCACGATGGTAGCCCGCGGTGATGGCAGATAATAATAACAAGGAAAACGGTTTTGTGACTTCTTCATTTTACATCCACATTTGACATCATGCACATGGCACAAATTTCAAGATAAACAAATAGTAAATGCAAATTTGAATGGTAAATATAAAATTTGAAATTTGTGACATGTGTCTGGTGTCAAATGTGAATGTCAAATGAGGGAGTCACACAACTGTTTTGCTAATAACAATACGACCGAGATTAACGATGGTGGTAGATGGTGGCAGTCAACCATGGTGGTCTGGAGCGGAGATTGGCCATGATGGTGGCGGTAGCAGTGACCCGTAACCGTTAAATTCCACGTGGCCCAATCAAGGGCCGTCTTGCAGTATGACAAGACTTGTTGTACTGCTGCCTAGAGGTGCAGTATGCATTCCTCCAGGGAGAAATGTGGTGGGGAAGGGAATAGCCATTAGAACCGCACCACAGTGCACGGTTGAAGCTAATGGCTTTTCACCGGGATTATCTGCGTTCCAACCCGCGTACTGGAGGAAGAAAAGATTGGAAAATTGTTGTGTCTTCCTTAAATTTCCAATTCATGCCTTTTTAAGGGCATGTGGATATATAACCCATAGGTGTAATTGGCTGTGACCCACAGGTTTAATTGGCTGTCACGTTTGAAACAAATGAGGGGATAAGTAGTAATATAGAATCCGTAAGTCTCCTATTGGTATTTTTCTACATCTTGCTCAAAATGAAATAGCTGTGCTGAGGTCCAATTAAACCACACAGGAGAGGATCGTACATGTTTGGACTAGAGTCCAATAATATTGAGAGGAGGAGGAGAGTCAAATATTATAAAAAAATTCTTTATATGATTTCAAAAGATGACAAATATCTTATCCTTTCCCTCTCAGTATTATTGGACTCCGGTTTAAACGTGTATTGAAAGGATCTCTTCTCTCCACATAATCACCTACCTCCTCGCTGAACAGAGCTCCCTTGGCCTTCTTTATCTTCTCGGCCCTGCATTAAAAAGAAATAAAACTGAGGCAGCTGATATATGTGTGTATATATATATACTTATGCGCATATGAACTGACAGTGATGATGTGTGCACATGTTCTTAATTATGCATAATAATAAATATTAGAGATGATTAGGCTTAGGAAACATATTTTTACAATGTGCCCCTCGATATCCGTACTGACATGATGGGTCCATGTTATCTTAGAACCTGGGATATGGGAAGGTGGCATTATGGTCCATTCAGCTAGACAACCAGATGTAGCCCGCAGACCGACCAGTTTGTCGGACTCAACATCCATACCTGCAAGTGTGTGGGTTCCAAGGCGGCGTTGAAGCAACCTCAAGTGCTTACATATAATTTGAGGATATTTTTATCATTTATTCAAGATAATATATATATAAAGTATAAAAATTATATGAACAAGTATTAAGAGATCTATCACATTTGAGGTCTAAAGATTTTACTTAAGCCCATTCGTCTAAAGTATGCCGACCAAAGAATCTGAACCCTTTTAGTTTTTGTTCAAATAAATCTGAACTCAACTTCATATGGGACAGGCAATATTACTGAAAGTGGTTAGCAATACGATTTCTCGTCACATTTTTTTCTAACAAATTCGAAAAACATTAAGGATAATATTCTTCCTTATTGCAACTAGTCAAACATCTAATCATCAAATATTATTACTTTTTTTTTTTTTTCATGTATGTGGATGCCAATTTTTAGTGTCAAAAAATGGGAACCACTACTAATACGAAGGCTAGACACAAAATCTCAATTTTTGTAATTATGTAAGGACATAACTATCAATACAATGAGGAAAATACTTTTAAAAGAATAATTCAACAAACTGAAGCATATAAAGTAGAAATTATGCAACTCACATGTCGCCACCTTCACAGTAGCTCGTCACGATGCATACGAAATCCTGCTAGCAAAACAAGAAACAAGTGTTTTTAATCCAAACCCACTACTCCAGAGCTAGCCAGCTACAATTTTGCCGGGAGGTTAAGAAAGGTGAAGAGGAGAAAAAATAGCCAGAGCTGAGAGAAACCTTTACCTTGTCCACCCAGGCCGCTTTGTACTGCACGATGTAAGGGTTACGCAGCTTGGCGATCAAAGCCATCTGCTCCAACCACAACACAAACCCAGTACATGTTACCATCTCGAACACCATCAAAGAGCATCACTAATCCGATCGTTACAGTCGCTGTTGGGGGTCGTCACTTACCTCCTGATGGGCAGTTCGCTTAAACTTCTCGGTCTGCTTGGCCAGTCGGATCTTCTTTAGCACGTACCTAATCAAGGGACATGGAAGGAGGTCGCCTATGTCAGTGTCCTGTGCTCAAGAGGAACGAAGAGGATGGGGAAGAGCTAAGGGATCCATCTTACCTCTTCTTCTCGGACTTGTGGAGGACCAGGAAAGTTGCTCCGGAGGCTCCTCTACCGATCTGTTCGACAACCTCGTAGTCCTGTGCGAGCCCTCTTGCACCCATGTCCGCTTCCTCCTTACTTCTCCCACTCGCCATCTCCTCTAGCTACCTCTTCCTACGTTTCTTTTCCAGAGTCTTTTCCCTTTCTCTTTTCTGCTTTAGAGAGAGAGAGAGAGAGAGACCCTAGAGACAGGTTACAAAGCTTTGTTGAAGACTCGATCCCCCGGTAGTAGTGTTCGACCATGTAGACCAGCGCAGGTGTTGCCGTGTGTGGACCGGATAAATGCGTTTCACGTCGTCGAGCGCGCGAGAGAGCGTGCGGAACGTCAGAGAAGAATGAGAAGGTCGGCACGACATATGAGGGTTTCCCATTAAATATAAATAAACCACACGAACTGACCTGATGTGAAGCTCCTCTCTCTCTATCTCTCTCTGTCTCTCTCTCTCTCTCTCTGGCCTGATGGGGGGGGCTACCTGACATGGCTACATGCTGGTAAGTAACAGTATATTAGTTAACAAGAGGAGAGAAAGCTACAGGCCACTTTAACAAAACGGGTGCGAGGAGACTTGGCTTGGAGGCGAAGGGTGTTGCTAGCTGCCTCCATTTCGAAGGGGAGGGGGGACAGGGGGAAAGGTCAAAGGTGGCGTATCAGAGAGCGAAAAGAGAGGCATGTGTGGGGAGAGGAGTTCAAAAAAGGGGCCAAACGTTGAAGACGATTGCTTGGGAGCTCAGATTCGTACGTGGACGGGGGTGATGGCGATGATTGCGGGGTGGGGGTGCTGATGTGATGAGCGGGCTCGCCTTTGATTCAGATGAGGAGGTGGGCTGCGTCGGCCCGGTGGCGTTGCGGAGCCCCTTTCCCCCCGCGGTAGCTCGGAGTACTGCCGACTTCGCCGGGGCCCCACGGCTGGCCGCCGGGATCATCACGGCCTCCATCTCTCTCTCTCTCTCTCTATTCTGATCTTCTTTTCTTCTCTCTGTCCCACCTCAAGTCAAGAGTGGTGATACGCTCTCTCTCTCTCTCTCTCTCTCTCTACCCTAACACGCATCTCTCTCTCCCTCCTCCTCCTCTTCCTCTCTCTCTCCTTATTCTTATTCTTTCTCCTTTGTCTCTCTTCTCTTCTTCGTGTTCTTATTCCTCTCTCTCTCTCTCGGCCTATCTCTGTCACGGTGGAGGCCTGGAGGGGGTCGGAGGAGCGGCGACGGTGACGAATGGACGGAGCCAGGAGTGGTGGTGGGTCTTCTGGAGGGTCACGCGTCCGTGTGGGCGGTGTGGTCATGATAATGGCCACCCGAGGGTGGCCAGATATGCTTGCTCGCTCTGTTGCACCTGTGATTTGTTAGCGGTGGGTTCCTCCCAGTGGGCTGCGACGTCCCACCTGTCCTCGACTCCATCCCCCACGAGGGAACTGGTGGGGCGACCGGGCGCTAATGGGCAGTTAATGCGCTCGAGCTTCAGACAGCATGAAATGCGCCTGACCCAATAACGGCCCAGATGGAAACTGGGCCCTTGTGTCGTCACGGGGGCTCAAATCAAAGAATAGTTTCGGGCTCTAGGTTGCAGTGATTTTGGCGACTTCGCCACACGAAATTGAAGAAATACTTGCTGCAATGCTTAGTTGTACCATCTGCCAATTATACAAGGGTCGTAGTGTCATGCTCAAGAAGATATTATAGCAAGGAGTTATACTTACAGCAGTGACCTTCAATGCTGCGCTAACCTTCAGGGTTGCATTGAGGATCAGTGCAGTGGCTTAACAAAAAAATATTTTTTGAAATTATTTTAGGTGAGTTCCGAAGTGTCCTACACGTCTGTACAGGTCAATCTCCAATTGGACGATCCAAAAAATTTTAAAAAATAAAAATTGTTATTAGGTTCGGCCTCTTAAACACATTTTTTACTTTTCATTGAGACTCGATTTTTTATTTTTCAAATTTTTTCGATCATCTAATAAAAAATCAGCATATATATACATGTAGAGCACCTCAGGGCCCATCTAAAAAAATTTTAAAAATATTTTTTATTAACCCACTGTACTGACCGTCAATGTCACAAGGAAGTATTTCTCAATAAACATAGGATTAAAGATGGGCCAGGTTTAAAAGGGAAGCCCACCTCAATGTGGGCAATGTAAGGGGACGGCCTTTGCGGCTTATTTTCGTTTGGAAACCGTTCTGGAGTGGATTCCACTTACAATTTAGGATTCTTTCACAGTTTGACTATGCAGTGGATCAAGAAAGTTCTACAATCACAACCCATTGATTCTGTTCATCAACACTGAGTCCCAAGAAGCCAGGACTTGGTTAGAGAAATTTTAGTTAGAAATCACTTTCAGCTTTTCTTTTGAACATAAAAATTGTTGCTGAAAGTGAACCTGGGCAACTATCAACCAACTCCTCTCCAAAAAAACTATTTTAATTTTTATTATTATTTTTTTGGTTTAAGAAGATTCAAATCAGAGCTTTTATTTGCAAGTCGAAAAAACAACGACAATGCATTTGAAAATACATAGAATAAGAGTTGTAGGGCACAAAGATCCCTCAAATGGGAACCTATGTCAATAAACACATGCCAAGACTTGCATGTGATGTCGAAAACAGATGTATCCTCACCTTGTTTGCGGAGTGACATTAACCCTTTGAAGAGACCCAGACGTTGTTCTGTAATTTTCTACTTTTACTAATTTGGAGATATTAATCATTTGCTTGGAACCCAAAGGTACTTTTAAACAAGGTTCGCCGACTCGAAAAGTCGGACCGACTTGGATCTTTTAGAATTCGGTACGAGTCGTCGACTTGTGCCGACTCGCACGAGTTGCATAGAAAAATTCTTCTAAATCGTATAGATTCGGTCAAGTCGCATTGACTCAGATTCGTCCTGATACGATACGAGTCACTTGAGTCAACATGAGTCGATCCAATACAATAAAACATACTTCTAAATAAATTGTCAACATGATTAATATTTTATCAAACACATAATAATACTAAGTATAGGTGTACACGAGGCAAATATTCGACTACAAAAAGTAAGCTACACACAATAGCTACAAATATATTCCACAATGCCGACACAGAGGCGGCACTAGTATAGTATGATGAAGCTTTATGCATGCCACAATGCTGCCAGCAAGAGTCATGGAGAAGAGAGCATACACAGTACACAGCAGTATTCTTGTCATCCCTTTGTAAGAATCTTCTCTCTTCTTTCTAAACTGTCTTAATCCGATGTGATAAGCCTTTTTAAGTGTCATGTGCAATGGAATCTTCTTTCTAAAATGTCTTCTTCCTATGTGATGAGCCTTTCAGCTGTCAAGTTATCTTCTTTCTAAGATGTCCTCTTCCTATGTGATGAGCCTTTTAGATGTCAAGTAATTTGTAGTGGAATCTTGCCTCCTCAACCACCCTCCCCCTCCCCTCACCCCAACCCTACCAAAAATAAATAAAGGCAGCTTGAAGGGAGGGTTCACTCTTCCACCATGATGTGCAATGTCACTGTATTAGCAAGAATCTCTAGTTTTGGACTCAAATTAGATGATAGGATGGTCGTCCATTTCATCCATGCACAAAGACTTCTCGTTAACCTATATCTAGGGAAAGAAAATATTAACTCTTTCGACGTCATGATATCAACTAAGCATGTCTTCCTGTAGTCGTAACTAATAAAAAAAAGAAATATTGCTGGCAAAAGTAATTATTCATTTCAGTCACCTCTATTGTGCAAGCTGGCCAGTGACATATACCAGAACGGGAGACTTTTTGGACTGAGGTCATCTACTTGACTGCTTCTACACGAACAAAACTCTTCTCTTCTCTCATTGGTCAAGAATTCTTAAATGCCCAATTTGATGGCCGGATTATTTGTTCTGCATAAGCAATCTAAGATTACTTATACCGGACTAAGTTTCATTTTGGTTCGATAATTGTATTCTAGTTGTACGTGAAATAAGTTATTATAGTTAAGTTAAATAAATAAAACACAAAATGTAGATGTGCATTAGTTCCTATTCTAGTAAAGAGCAAATAGTTGAATTTTTTACTTGAATTGCTTCTTCTTTATTCTGGAATAGGTCATTATCATTTAGGTTAAGAAATCTGTTCAATCAAAATGAATGAGAAGGAATAACATAGGTAAGTCATTTTATTCTATCTTGTTCTACAATCAAATTCAAGAAACATATAAATAATTTCTAAAGTTGAATACCTTTACCTCAACAATTGAGTTATAATCTAAATAGTTGTGCTAGGCAGAGCTTTGATATACATCGCAGGTCCGAACAACTAGATGGATAGGGAAGTTTATTCGGGGAAATTAATCATATATACAAGCATCGCATTTATAGAGTTTCGCTCCACGCAATTCCACTTTCCTGAGAATATTTCCATAGGTTAGAAGACTCGGAACACTAAAAATTCCTGAACATGTGAAATGCACCCCGAATTCAACTCGTCACCTCCAAGTAACTGGTTAAGGGCGAGTTTGACTAACTTTTAATTAAAAGTCACTTCCAACTTACTCTTGTAACAAGAAAAAAAGATGGATGAAAGTGATTATAACTAATTTTAGATTATTATAAAAGTAAAATATTTCCTAACTATCTCACTTTTTCGTAAATTTAAGAAGTTCCAAGTTGTAATTTTAATTGGAAATCAAAAAATAAAATAAATGCCATCAAGGTGACTTCTAACACTTAACTATTTTCCTCACGAAATAACTAGATAACAGTCTGATTTGTTTTGAAGTTGTGGTATTCCAAATTTCTTATTCCCAGATCTCTTATTATTAAAACAAGAAAAATTCACTTTATATGGAATAAGTAGTTCATCGGAATAAATAATTCTTATCTTTTATATGGAATGATTTATTCTACTTATTCAAAGAATAATATGTTCGTACTCAAAATAACAAAGAATAACGCATCCGGACTCAAACCGAGTAAGTGAAATAACATAAAATAGCGCATCCTATTTGACATTTATTCTCGAAACAAACCAGCCCTAAAAATACTTCCAATTCTAAAATGTGCCAAACACAACCTTAACCTAAAAAGGTTCAAAAGTGCTTCCAGTCCGCTGTGCCAAACACAGTTTAAACAGACAATACAGGTCCCAACGCTTAGAGGGATCAAGAAGTTTATTCAATGAAATCAACGATATTAAATTTATCACGTTTTATAAATCTTGGTCCCATGGTTTCGTTGATACACGCCACTTGGAGACATTTTCCACTGATAGAGGTGAAGTCATGGGACACAACAAATGTTCGTAAATGTGAACCCACCAGAAGAATTGAACTCTTCACCTGATTGAAAACGGAAAAAATCCTAGTATTTCCAATCAGCCGTGCTAAACTTGGCTCAAGCATGCACACCTAGGGCCCAATAAATAGATAGATTATTCATTTAAATCAAATAGTATTTTCAACTATCACGTTTTATATAGTCCGTTTCCATGGTTTTATCAAGGCAATTACACTTTTCTGGAGCCCTTTTCTGGGGCCATTTTCTGGAGCCATTTGCTCTGATAGAGGAAGAACTGGTAAGATAAAATACCAAAATTCCAAAATATGTGAACGCACCAACAAATGAACTCACCAAGAATCCCATTTCCTGAATTAAGGATAGGTATGAATGTTAAGTTTCTCAGCAAAGTCTACAGAAGGCTAGCACATAAATGATCAAGATCAATCACTATTGATGGAACAGCTTCCCTTTTACATGTTACCAGATCGGTACAAATCAGTGTTTCCTCTTTCTTCCCTGCTTGCCCTCGAGCCTTTGTCTTGCCCTCTGAAATTCTTCTTCACTGGGTTCTGGGACTTCATTCCCATTGCATTTTTCTATTATGGAAGAAAGAAGAGAATTCAACTGCTCTTTCCTCTGGCCACGTCGCTGGGAGATGATTGCGAGCAAATCAGCATCAGGCTCTTTCTTTGAACTGCAGGATTAACAAAAGGAATTAAACGAACAAATCAGAATAAAAAACACAACGTATACGTTCAGATTAATTGTGCGAGAACACTTACTTCCTTCTCCTGGCCAAGGGATCTGTAGGTGGCTGCGTTTGAGATATTTGTTTTGCCCATTTTTCATATGCTTTAGTAGTCTTCAGTTCTCCTAAAGAACAGAATAAAAGATCAAGTGAACAGTTTACAAAGTGCAGAATGTACAAGGATTATGTGCTAGCTACAAGGTGTTCTACCATTATGATATGGTGATCTAAGGCATAGTCCACAACATAGAAAATATAATCAAAAGTTTTTGAAATGTTAGAAAGAACAAGATTGATTGGAAGCAAGAGCATTTGAGCATGTTCACGGGCAATTATTACAAAAATGTCTCCACAAGGTCATAGCTGACAGAAGATTAACTGAAAGCTGAATTCCTTAAGCAAGCCAAACAGAACTAAGAAAGTGAAACTTGATCTACTTTTAAACATCAACTATTCATCTTGGCACAGTCGATAAATGAGGCCTGATAAATATTCAGGAAAAATCCTGTTCATCGATATATGCAAAACATATTTGCCAAGGCAGCAAATGCACCCTTGGGGTGCTCAAGTGCCTAAGCATTTGGGTGAGTACCTAAACACTTGGGTGGATACCTAAGTGGTGCCATAAAAAAAACCAAGAATATAAATGACAATTGGATAAAAATTTCCAAGAATATAAATGACAATTGGATAAATTTTAACAGGAAATATACATAAACGTACTAATAACTAGAGACTTACCAACACAAAAACAATCAGGAAAGCAGGAAAGAGCATTACACTAAAGTCAAAACTGTATATTATGGAAAGTAGATACAATTATATACCATAATTGAATATGTAAGAGAATCAATCATCAAAAGAAAACCTTCACACAAGCATGGGGAATTTCAAGTTGAAAATAGCATTTGTGGGAACTCAATCATCGACGTTGGACTCACCAAGGACATTGGTTGTCAGTATCAGACTCGCCAAAGGGACTGAAGGAGGGGGGAGGGCGTAGGGTTTCAAAGAACGATGGGTGCCCCAATCGTCCAACCCTCTTAGAAATACACCAGGCCTTTAAAGATTGAACCCAAACAACCCAAACTATTTGGTCTATTAAACAAGCCTAGGCAATGCTTAGCCATGCCTACACCTGCCTAGTGCAACTAAGGGGCAGCTGGACTCACCTTTCCAAGGTGTAGGAAGAAGTTTAATTGCCAGCCACAATGAAAATCTATAAGAACGCGCTTTCTTGCTCTGATGAGCAACCACACCCAAAATAAGATTGGAGAATATTTGAACTTCAATATTGAGACACCAAAGCACGGACCAAAAAAAAAGACACCAAAGCAAGGACAAAGAGTCAAATAGACCCTGGATGGTAAAAACATCCTTGGCCACCTCAAATTTCATACAGTGCAAAGACAATGGGCCTTGTTGCCATTTGGAAAAAGGTACACGTTAAAATCCAATAGTTCCTATATTTATGAATTATGACGAGGTCAGTCCCAGCACAATTCATGATCACTTAGTTGTCAACATACTGTAACAAGAAAGGGATGTTTGAAGGGGAAAAATCCAAGAAGCCATCTAAGGTCAATAAAAAGACAGGAAGAAGAAAAATCCAAGAATAAATCTGAAGTGAAAAGAAGACATTGAGAGGGCATTTGAAGTGAAAATAAGTTACTACTTCCCCTCATATTGCAGTTTGAGCTATGAAATGCATACCTTCATCTATTGCCTGGTCTATGATATCCTTGAAACGATGTGAATCAAGCTTTGGCTCAGAACAAATCATGGAACAGAAAAGCCTGGACCACAGTATGCTCTGTCAAGAAGTTGTACCTCATGGGGAAAGTGTAAAACATTGCTCATTCTAAATTACCTATTCATGTTGCCCTTAAATTTCTTGTATAAATCCTTTAGATCCGTCTTTTCTGAATCCGACCCTCTGTAGTTAGCTTCAAATTCTTCAATATCAGCTTCTGTCACCTGATGCAAAATTTAGTAAGCATCACCATTGTCTCAACCACTAAAGGAGGAAAGCAACTGTCTAATGGCATAATTAACTTTGAGCATGAAGGCAATAGATTATACCCTCTTATACATCTCTCTGAAGAACTTCTGCAGATTATTGGCTGCATCCCCGACAAGATCCTGATTATCACAAGAACATACATTAGGAATTCTGGATGGAGAAAAAATTGACCTAATTAATTAGCACGAAACAAAATGCAACCTACAGTGTGCACAAATGCTCACATTGTCATCAACAAAGCCAGTTTGATCATAAAGTGCCCTTTTCTCCTCATCCCCAAGGATGGATATCACCTTCTGCAAAAGCTGAAACTTCTCCTTGGCCTCCTGAAAAGCAATTGCCATGATTGCAATGAAGGAGTATGCATCATAACGACAAAAGAGTACAAAAATGACAAACCAAAACCAATAAAGCATGTTTTACCTCATCTCCAGGATTCTTGTCAGGGTGGAGCCGCAAGGCCAACTTGTAATATGCTTTCTTTATTTCTTGTTGTGATGCAGTCCTCTCCACACCAAGAATCTTACAGGACAAAAGATAAGTAGGGAATTTCAACCTATTTTAATGCACTGTTTAGCTTAAGCAGCATATATACTCATGATGGACACAAAAACATAGCAAACTATTATGCTATTAATGGGATAAAAGTAAAACAATAAACAGAATTAATGGGTAATAATTCAAGTCTGAATATACATCAAGACAAATACATGACTGAATTGTCACGTAACTGTTGTGGTTCTATCCACTCCAGCATATTTTCCACAATACATTTTTACTCCACCTAATTGCAGGACTGAGCCTTCAACAGAAATTCAACCTATACTATCTTCCACAATATACATGTTAGATGCTACATAGTACAAACAGTACACACAGTAGACCCCTGCCTTCGGACACAAGCTGAAGGGATAAGATCACTTCTGGAGCCTATTGAAATTGTCAACTTAAACTACATCTGAGATTTTTTAGAGCCTCACCAATATTGCTCCATAAAAAGAATAAGATTAAAATCAAATGAAGTTCATATTGCCGCAGCCTGCGGGAATTGGCAGGTCCTATGTAGCAAGTTCACATGCATTGGCTCAAGTGCTCATTTGAAAAAAGGTGGAATCATGAAAGCCAAACATGCCACAGTTTATGTAGCATTTGGATGCCAGATTGATAATTGACCATAGAAAATACCTTTCATCCTAAGAGAAGCATCCTTACTAAAAGATTACTATGCTAGATAATGTTCTCCTAATTGATCATTTGATTCAACTTAGGTCTCTGCAACAATGGAATAAATACCAATATCTCATCCCCAAGCACCATGCAGATCCGACAAGCCAGTGAAGTAAGCAAAAAAATGGTTGGAGGAAGCATCATACCTTTAAAAGGGAGTGAAAAAAATTGTTTAATTTGGAATGTGGAACATAGTTTCCATGTAGCCATGGTTTGCCGTATCATAGTAGATCGTGCCGACTCATACAAGTCAACTCGTACCTAGGCGAGTACAATCCACTGATACGCACCGAGTCGGACCGCATCGTACTTGACTCATACATACATAATGGATTGTTTTAAGTTGAGTTTTTCCCATTTGATAAGTTTGTTTATACTTTGTATATCAATTAGTAGGATACATTTCTCTAAAATGTTAAGTAAGCTCATTACTTTGAACATACTCATTGGCTTGACTCATACGACTTGTGCGAGTCGGACCAAGTCGGATCGGATCTGACTCGTGTCTGGCAAAACCTGATCCAATCTGGATCCTTGAGTCAGTGAACCTTGAATTTAGCAGAAGGAAGCTTATTTCCTAAAAAGGTAAATAACTTCAGAAGAAGTATAGCCAAGAATCTGGGACCACCCAAATCTATAGTGGTTTTGCACAGGACTGTAAGTATGAAACATCCAAGAGAAAAGAATCTTTAATATCTCAAGTTAAGTGCACCTATCATGCAATTTTGTATGCTATGTTAGACAAATCTTTAATATCTCAAGTTAGATGCACCTATCATGCAATTTTATATGTTGTATCAAACAGACGGGTGGTCCTGAACCTTCTAAATGTTAAATAAAAATCAAATCATAACTGGATGGCCCATGGATCCATGAGAAGAAATAGAACTAAAATTAGTCCATGATGAAAGAGTTTTAGACAGAAGAACATTTCCAAAGCAGATAACTTCATCTTAAAGTTTGTTCATACCTAGATGTCCCACAGATTCCTAAAATTAGTCAGAATTAAAAGAACCCCTGATGAAACAGTTACTAGATAGAAGATCCATTTCTGAATACTGGGAACATTTTGATCCTCAGAGAAACCCATGTTCACACAAGACAAAGACCATGACGACTTTCTAAGGTAGTTGCAACCCTTTGTCCTATCCCGCAGACTACATGTTTCTTAAGTTGCCATGAAGTTGAGAACTACAACCTATTGGCTAGCAGCCTGGCTAGCTGAAGGATTAATATAAGTACATCAAGAATAACTAACCACTTTGAGGCCCATTTACGTCATTACCATCATCTAAGACCCTCAAAATTAACTTAACACTTTTAGGACCCATGTAAATGTCATCTCCTTCATCAGAAATCATAACACAAATAAACGATGCTTATACAGTGACCATCTTCAAAATGTGGGAGAGAGAAAAATATACCACTTCCAAGATAAAAATGATTCCTCCTCCTTCACAGCATCAAGCAACATGATAGCTTAATTTGCCTGGACTCACCAAGGAGCTGAGGAGTCTTTCAAGAGAGGCTATGCATTCTAGGCCAACATTTTTAAAATGGCAATCGATGAGGATGTAGACACATTAATTTTGACTTCATATTAAATAAATTTCATGTCATACTTATAATGTCCCGAAATAATCTAATTTTTAATTATTAATTATTTTTTATTATTATTTTCAAAATTCACTAATTAAAGTCGATCATGACCGACGCCATTTAGATTTCTAGCCGAAATCAATTCAGACTTAAATTCCTTATTTCAGATAGACTTAACCGAATCACGCTGCTCATGACCGACACCATTTAGGTTCCCTAATCCGTTTAGATTTTCAATTTCAATTCGAATTAATTTTCTAATTATCTAAATAACGTCTTGCATGAACGACGCCTTTTAAGTTTTCTAATTTTTTACGCTTTCCTTTCCAGATTATCTTTTTATTTTAATCCCTCTAATTAGTCGAATAGCATCACTGATGGGCGACGCGATTTAAAAGATTTCTTGATAAGTGTGCTTCGGCCGAGATTAAAAGATTCCCATAGTTGAAAAAACTTCTAACTTTTGATAAATGAACTTTGACCGAGAAACTGCTGAAGAAGATAAAGATGGAGACATTGTGGAGAAGAGAGAAATCATGCCACTAAAATTACAAGAAGAAATAGAAGATGAAGAGAAACCATGATATTATGAAATTATCAAGTATTATGAAGATCAATCTTACCCTGAAGAAGCCACTGCTGAGGAGAAAAGAACTATCAAAAGAATTGCTCCGAAGTACACCCTGATTGGAGAAGAGTTATAGAGACAAGGATTTGATAATATTCTTCTAAAATCTTTGGATGAAGATGAGCTTTGAAAGATCATAGAAGGAGCTCATGTTGGAGTTCGTGGTGGCCATATCAATAGACAAATGTTATTAAAGAAAAATTTTAGACAAGAATATTATTGGCTAACTATGGAAGAAGATTGTGTAAGGTATGTCCATAGGTGTGCCAAATGTCAACTTCATACTGACAAAATATATTCCCCTGCATCTTCACTCCATCCTCTGTCCTCCCCGTGGCCTTTCTCCATGTGAGCATTCGACATCATTATGTGATCCCAACTCCTCAATCAAACAAAAAACATCCATACTCACGGCAACGGAGTACTTCACCAAATGAGCGAAAGCCGAAGCTTACACGAAAGTCAAAACATCAACAGTATGCAAATTCATCATGAAGAATATCATCACCAGATTTAGAATTCCAAGTACCATCGTCACCAACAATAGACCACAATTCATTTCACAAAAACTGAAGGACCTCTGCAACAGGTATAAAATTGTGTTACATCATTCATCTCCATATTATCCACAAGACAATGGCCAAACAGAGACAACTAATAAAACCTTGATAAAAATCATAAAAAAAACATGTAAGTCTAACAAATACACAGATTGGCCAGAAAAGTTCGTTGAGACTCTATGAGCTTACCGAACTTCAATCCGCACTCATACTGGGCAAACTTCATATTCCTTGACATTTGGAATAGAGGCGGTAGTTCCATATGAAGTTCTTATTTCGTCATTAAAAATATAATTGAATAAGGAGTTCCCACTTGATAAGCATCGCTCTGCACTCCTCGCTCAATTGAAATTCTTAAACGAAAAGAGATAGTCAACTGCTAATCACGCACGAGTATATCAAAATAGACTTGCACATTTTTACCAAAAGGAGGTTATTGAAAGAAAGTACAAAGTCGATGAAATTGTAGTAAAACAGATTTTTGTAAAACCCGGTAGTCCTCACTCTAAACTCCAATCCAATTAGGAAGGTCCTTATGCTTAAAAGAATGTTTTTCCTGATAACCCTTATAGGTTAGTTAATGCAGAAGGTCAAGAACTATCTCATCCTTAGAATGATTTGTATCTTAAAAGTACTACCCTTAGATTAATTGTGTCGGCTGGCATAGTGCAAAGACTAGTGGAGTTAGAAAATTTGAAATCTTAAATTCCTTCTTTAGTCTTTGATAATCTAATCTAGGTGCATGATGCACACACATACACGCTTGGTTCTTGAGTAACAAGAGATGTGAAGTCCAAAGAAAGTTGACAGCCTGACTGAGAGTATAAGGTACAACCTATTCTTTCTTTCTCAGTTCATGACGTTGGAACGAAACTTAGGATAAACTACTGAAAATATCCACCGCTTTAGTAAGAAGCCGTCATAAAAAAAAAGAAGGAAAAATCAAAAGATCCGCCCCAAAAGTAAAAGACAAAAGTCAAACCAAATAAAAAAGACCACAAAGTCAAACGTCAAATTAAAAGGCCAAATATCTAAATAAAAAGCACGCAAAGTCGAAAATACCCCATAAAATGAAAATGACCGAACCCCTATGGACAATAGGATAAATGATGGACATCTTCTCAAATCTCCGAAACCCTCTCGTGAACTTTCGAGACCATTTTTTTCCTTCTCCTTAAGGGGCGTACTCCAAATTTAAAGAATAACCTAAGTTGTTTATGAGTCAAATCATCGAATGAGATCATGAATACAAGCACAATAAAAGTACGATAAATCTAGATTAAGTTATTGAAAAATAATTAGAAAATTAAGATAACAAACAAATATGCTCTTTTGATCTAAGTACCATATTGGTCTTTAGGTTAAATTTATTTTAAAATCTAAAAATATATATATATTTTAAAATAAAATAAAAAATAGATATTATAAAACCAAAAAAATGAATATTTCAAATCCCAAAAAATGGATATTTCAAAATTACAAAGAAAAATTAATATTTTCAAAAGTAAAAAAATGGATATTTAAAAATCACAAAAAAATGGAAGATGGACATTTCAAAATCTTGAAATTTCAATTAGCATCTGCTTGTCACATTATGTGTGTTGCATTTTTTCATTTTTAGTTAACATTTGCATGTTTGTAAGTTGTATTATTTTCCTTAATTTATTTTGCCTTTATTAAATAAAACCTTTGCCCCTTAACTCTTCTATCAAAGATAAGATCAAATAGTCAATTACTTAACCGAACAAGAGACTAAGCCAGAACAGACATTTAACTTGTTTGTTCAAGTTATGTACAGGCCACAGGGATGCAAGAGAAAGATAGCCGGAGTACACAAAAGATCCATAGTTACATAAACAACAGTTGTTTTCATATATGTAAAAATATCATACATGTGTCAAAAGTCCATCATAACCAAGGATCAAGACAAAAAGTATGTCAACCGAAGTCCGACAACATAACATCAAGAACAAGAGACATCATGATATGAAGATGATCAACATCATCAACAGCACTCTCATGACTGGCTTTCCCCAGCGCCTTCATCAAATTGGCTCTGAGCCTCATCATGTGTGTCGAGCTCTCTAATCGGTGGCGGCGGTCGTCCCATCGCACTGGGCTCTGTACGACCAGAAGATATGGCGATGCTCGTAGTGAATGGGTTACCATGTTGATGCGGGACAGGAGAGGGGGTAGACCGGAAGTAGAGAGAAGAGAGGGGTTGGAGGAGAAGAAGACTAGGATTCCCGTCCCGTCTCGGGAGAAAACACGCAGCGCTGGCTCTTCATTTCAAAATTCTTCTTCAATTCTTTCCCACGAGGGGATACAAGACAATATATAGACTCTTCAAAGAAACCCTAATATGAAAATTACTAAACTACCCTTAGGACTCCGAAAATAACTAAAAAACATGGAAAAATTACATGTAAATTAAAAGACTCCAAGTGGACCCCTAATGGGCCAACTAAACTGCACATTGGACCTTGGACTCCATTCCAGCTGCTCCTAGATCCCCATCATTCTCCCCTGGTTCGAAAAAATTCGTCCTCGAATTTTAAAATGAGTCAATATCCATGGGGGAATGATGGCAGCATGCTCGGAAAACAACACCAATGACCCATGAATCATCGCGCACATGAATGCTCCAACCTGAGGAGAAAATTGTGCCTCGACGTCGCTCCATATGTGGTCAAAATCATGCACACTGATAACATCTTTAACGACCTTCGGCTGATCGACTACATCTCCCAGTAGCAGTTCTGTCTTCGGCTCGTTCCCTTTAGTGAGGAAGAGGTCATTATCTGATATAGGCGTCACTGATTCAACCTCCCCCAAATATTCATCTTCTAGGACTGGATCGGCCACATAGTGCACCTCCTTCATTTGGTTTTCATACTCCTCAAGCATCGTTTGGTCGGCCTCATAGACAACATCTTTTTGCTTGGTCAGCTTGGCCAGCATGACAGAAATCTTCTGAAGCTCACTCCTCATCTGGGACTTCTCGCGCTCCCAATCAACTGCTTGTTGAAACATCTCTCGATCCTGATAAGTGGCATTGAGAATAAGAAAGGGAGCCTGGTATTCCTCAAGTTGTATTAGACAATCTCGTCCAGTATGATCAATCACAACTTGCCGCTCGTCTATCCATTCTCTACCCAAACCGATATACGAGCCATTGGGTATAATCTTGCACCATGCATCATCATAATACCTGACGGCTCGGGAAGTACTGCTGCTCCTTAAGAGATGGAAAAATGGCACATAGACTCGATTTTCAGAGACCCTTACGTAGTCCGTGTGGGAGAAAGAATCCACAATATATTGTGAAATGACGTTGCCGAACGACGTTGCCTCAAGATACACCCGAGTTTTCACGGAATTGGATAGCTCTACCTCAAAACTAAAATCCATGATGATAAAAGGTACCACTGGCCAAAGAAATGATGGACGAGGTCCGCCTCACTGCAAGGATGCCAACGATACGATCGGCACAAGAATCGGAGCTCAAATCATCATCCTCGATATGCGTGCAAAAAGTGGCACGCAAAACGAGGTAAGCGGGCACTAGCTGCTGCGAAATCTGTACGCTGGGATGCTGGCACGCAAATCGAGGCAACTTGGGTTGGCCTGGGGATATACGTTCCGGGTCTTCGGTATGCGTGCACAAGTGGCACGCAAAACGAGGCAAATCTGGGAACAGCACACTGGATCTGAGTTGGCCTCGTCGAGACGGATCCGGCGGCGCGAACGGTGCACAAATCAGAGCCCAGAAAGACCTCGAACGGCGCACCCGAGTGTCCTCGTAAAGCGTGCAAGTGCGGCATGCAAAACGAGACGCTGCTGTCAGGCAGGACGTACAACGAGGTCGGCCTCTCCAACACGATCCCAACGGCACAAGCGGCGCGCAAATCGGAGCACAGACGAGTCTGTGGCACTGGCGGTGCGATAAGAGCCCCTGGTGCATCCCCCTGGGCACTGTAGCAGACCAGGTTGAGGTCTGGCTCAAGCTTGACAGGACCCTAGCTCGGAACTGCCGGACCTCGGTTCGAACCGGGGCTGGACCAAGGTGAACCGAGTGACTTAAGGGGCTCGGACCCGGGTTGGGCTCGGGTTTGAAGCTCGGCTCGGACCA
Organism: Zantedeschia hybrid cultivar; assembly: GCA_030544215.1. NCBI lineage: Eukaryota > Viridiplantae > Streptophyta > Magnoliopsida > Alismatales > Araceae > Zantedeschia > Zantedeschia hybrid cultivar. The sequence goes on along the minus strand of JARZZO010000003.1, from coordinate 11,498,693 downwards.
GGGGCAACTTGGCTCGACCGGATCGGGTCTGGGAGAAGGCAAACCTGGTTCGACCAGGTTGCCATTTAACGGTCGACCGTTGACCCAGGGTCACCGTCTTCTTCGGCTCGCCCTCCCCCAAGCCCTAACAGGGAGCAACGAGAGAGAGCACAAGGGAGAGGGGTTGTAGCGGCGGTCGATCGCGGCGGTGGTGCCGGCTGCCAGCGAGCGCGGCGGCGACGACGGCGGGGCGGGACGGTGGCGCCGACGGCAGCTGCGGGACCCGTCGATGCCCACGGCGGGAGTGAGTGGCGGCGGAGCGGCCGGCTGGCGTTGCCGACGGTTGCAACGGCGCTGGCGGTGGGAGATGGCGACGCCTCCGGCAGCGTGGCGGCGGCGGGAGCAGGCAAGTGCTCCGGTGACTCTCCCCTCCTCTTCTTCGTCTCCTTCTCCTTTCCTCTTTAGCCCTAATCGAACCAGAGGGGAGACGAAGAAGAGGAAAAAACCGGAAAGCACCTGCGGATGTCTCGGCTCGGTCCGCGAGCAACAGGGAGGGGGGGGGGGCTCACCGGGTGGGAACCTTCGGAGCCTTCGTGTGGTGGGGAGACTCGCTGGGGCCGCAGGAGTGACCTGCCGGAGCGCGTGGAGCGGGATCCCGAGGGGGGGGTAAGGGGGAACCGGCGCGGCCCACGGCAGACTCGTCGACGTCGGGTGGACGAGGGAGGTCCCGCGGGCAGGAAGATCCTAGCGTGCTAGCCGTGGCACGATCTGGAGCGGCGGGTGGCTTCGGGGCGGATCTGTGCGTGGGACGGCAGGAGCTCACGGAGGGCCGACCTGGTCATGATGACGGCTTCGTGGGAGGCCGCTCCTTGCAGGGGAGAAACCAACACAGCGCCCGGGAGAAGAGCCGGGTGGTCCATTGCAAGCGGGGAGCGGTTGTGGTGGGGATCGAGCTTGGGCTCTGATACCAAATTGATGCGGGACAGGAGAGGGGGTAGACCGAAAGTAGAGAGAAGAGAGGGGTTGGAGGAGAAGAAGACTAGGATTCCCGTCCCGTCTCGGGAGAAAACACGCAGCGGCGGCTCTTCATTTCAAAATTCTTCTTCAATTCTTTCCCACGAGGGGATGCAAGACAATATATAGACTCTTCAAAGAAACCCTAATATGAAAATTACTAAACTACCCCTAGGACTCCGAAAATAACTAAAAAACATGGAAAAATTACATGTAAATTAAAAGACTCCAAGTGGACCCCTAATGGGCCAACTAAACTGCACATTGGACCTTGGACTCCATTCCAACTGCTCCTGGATCCCCATCACATGTCCTCCCTCCCGAGCTCGCTGACGAGCGCGCTGATATCGCTCCTCATGGAAGCGTCGCTCATGCTCGGCGACCCCAAGCTGAACCCGGAGAGAGGTCACCTCTGCGTCGATCTTCCGCCGCTCCTCCCGCTCACGATCCCGCTCCTCCATAATAACCTCCAGACGCATCTGGAGGCGTGTCAGCTCTCGAGGAAGATCGCCCGTAAATAGCCTCGCCAGTTGCTCCTCCAACTCAGAGACTCGGGCCGCTACACCTCGTGTTTGCTCGAGCTCCGCCTCTACTCTCTGCAAAACTTCTTGAAGCTCAGCAACCTGTCAGTCAAGAGAAAGATACAACCAGCTCAAGAACAAATTCAAAGAAGAAATGAAAGGATGAGGACAGGAACTTACCTGAGAGGCACAGTCCTCCTCCACTTGAGAAACTCGGTGGATGGCCCGAGCCAGTTGTTCTTGAAGGGAGGTGACAGATGCTTCTTCAGATGTACCAGAAGATGAGGCGCCAACCGAATATGTGGGAGGCTGGGCAGTCTGGGTATAGGCGGCACGTTGCATCAACGGATCATTGTCAACGATCAAGTGTTAGAATAATTTAATTAATAAAATGAAAGCATTCATACATTATTAAATAATTCATACATACATACCAAGGCATTGAACTCTATGTGAACTTGATTGAACTGGGCCTCTGCATCCTGGAGGCGAACCCGAAGGGTGATGATGGTAGCATCCCGTGCATCCTACATAATCATACATGTCATTCATTCATTCACAAATATATGTAAGATAATAATAAAAAATATATATAAGACGCACATCATCATACTTACATCAAGAGGACGAAACTGTTGAAGATGGACAGCGTAGTGGCCCCGGTACTGCTGAAGGTAGACCTCGCTACTCTCCACATGTGATTCCACGGGCACCCCACGACACTCCCAGTCTGCGTGCTGGTTCGCGAACTTCACCCGCCAGTCCGTGCGAGCTTGCTTCCCCCTCATCGTCCTCTCAATTCCCTTCAGGATCTCCTCTTTTATCCACTCCTAGTGGAAGCTCAACGTCCTCATCACCAGTCGGAGATGCAATAGTTCGATCTCATTCATGCAATGGACCCACATCTAGCGTCCATACCTCGCTCTGCCTGCCTCCACCCAAGGTTGCCCCGCCTCATCCATACCTAAATAAGGGCACCAAATCACCTGCATTCATATAAGTTAGTTGCATTTATAATCAATTGATTGCATTTAATTAAATAAGAATGAAAATATAAAATAAAAACTTACCAAGAGTTCCAAATAATCAAGGAACTGACGACGGAGAGCTGTCAATTGATGGTGATGTGGAGCTGTGTCAATGACTGGCCGCCAGCACAACCACAGACAGATCGGTAAAGAGGTGGGCCAGAAGGACCGCACCCCGAGCATACTCTCCTAATCTATCTAAGTCTCCCAGAAGACTCAAAAAGCGACAATAGATGTAATCACCCTTCGTCCCATATAACAATCTACCAAAAAGAAAAACCAAAAAGATCCTAAGCTGTCTATCTACAAGCTCAGTCTGACTCTCGTCCCAACAATAAGTCTCTGACGCCGATCTAGACAATCTGTCCACGAACATCTCTCGGGACTCTCCTACTCTCTGTCTGGGGTCTGCCAACCCCAAAGCATCTACTACATCGACTCTAAACAAAGTCCTTGACTCTCTCCCCATTGGTCCTGAGACTTCTAACCCTAGGAGGCTCTCCGTCATTCCTCGATAATCGGAATAAGTGATCCCACTCACTGCCCGACCTTCTACCCTAAAGCCGGTGATCCTCGCCACATCTTCTAAACCAGGGATCATGTGTCCCCAGGGCATTAAGAATGCCCGACTCACTGGATCCCATCTCTCTCTAAGAACCTGAAGGAGGACTAAGTCTATCCAAAAAGGCTCTATGTCTAGAACCTCACCAAACCTCATCCGCCGCAGTCGTGCCTTTTGAAAATCCGAGAGACCTCGATATGCAGCCACGACTAAATCCCAAGAAATCCTGGTCCTCATGGTACCCTACAATTGTCCAAATAAACATTGAATAACTCATTTAGAGGGCAATTAAAATCAATTTTTAAAAGAAATATGGACCCAAGATCACTCCTCTGAATGGCGTCGGGGGTAGCCGACGCCTTCTGAAAGGCATTACTTGGTCCCGACGCCATTCGACCATGGGTTCGTAGACCCATGGCCATCTCTCCTTTCGGTTTTCTAGCCCCAAATGTTATCAAATAAGCTTTCTTTTTTTTTTGAACTCACCATTGGAGGGTCGACTTCCTCGGCCGGTGCTGCCGCCTACTCACCCGTTGGAGCCGCAAGTGGAGGATCCTCGGCCTCCATAAAAGCCACCGCTTCCGCGAGGGCTTGAGCCCCTTCGTCCACTACTTCCATCGCAATTCCCTCCTCTGCGTCCACTTCCACCGTCGGGACGGCCGCACCCCGCTTGGCCCTCCACGTTCCATATCGTGTAAAAGAGTGAAGGGAGGAGAGAACCTAGTTTGAGGGAGGGTTTTTTAGTGTGAGAGTTTGAGAGAAGGTGAGAGCTAGAGTGAGAGCGAGAGAAAAGTGAGGGAATGAAGAGAGAAACGCCAGAGACGAAGTTCGTTCGCCGGAGATGAAGAACGTTGCCCAAAAAATGCCCGAAGCCGCCGGAGCTCGTCGAGTCACTGGAGAGGGAAGGAGAGGAAGAGAGAGAAGATGCAAGAGGCAAATGAGAAGGAAGGAGGACTCGGACTCGCGAGGCCTCAAGAATTTGTTAAATGGCATCGATCATGAAAAACGTTATTCAGTGGCACACAAACTGAGACGGGTGTTTGAATTTTGAAAATTAATGAAAGGCGTCGACCATAGACGACGCGATTCATGAATTATCGTCTTTAACAGTTAGAACTGTATCACGAAAAGTCTAGAAAGAAATTGATTAGTGTCGATTATGGGCGACATGATTCAGATAATTAAATGCCTCAAAAATTTTGGAAAATAAGAGAGAGAAAGTGAAAAAACATCGACCATGGCCGACGTGATTCAGGCTTTTTTTAAGAATAAATTCTAATTTTTGAAAAATGAATTAAATTGAAAGACGTCGTTCCGAATGAACGCGTTTTGAATTATTGAGTCTGAAACTCTAATTTTTTAGGAAAATCAGTTATTTTGTTTAAGGAAAAATTCTAAAAAAATGCATAATATTAAGGAAAGATCTTAATAATATTAAATGAATGATTTTCTATTGAAAATAAAATTGAAAAATACATCAAGTTTTGGACAGGAGTTGAGAGCTTTCAGGTCGAATTTTCTAAAATTATTTTATATAATTTTCCATAACTCCCGATTTGCTTCATGAGAAAGTTTAACACGAGTGAAACCGATGTTCCACAAAATTGTAATAAACTATGACGTCTCGAAATCTTCATCAATTCCTAAGGACCACTTCTTGATTAGAGAAAGGTTGGATATTTCAAGAAATTAATAGCGAGACATGTCAAACTGAGGATGACAACGATGTGGATTGCACAAGACGAACTCGGTCGCCCCGATCAGTCTGAGTTCTATGTCGGCACAATGACGCACTCGAACCGCCTTTTCTCTAAGAACAAGTGGTGTAGATTTGAAGCCAGTCATCGACATAGTCTTGAAGTGAGCATGCCAGTCAACTTGAGTTTTGAGGTTGGACGCTCGATTGGTCATATTGTTGTTGAATTTCACTACATTGGCAATATGAAAGATAAGACTGCGTTGATATATCTGTGACATGTTGGAAACCACTTTCGCATTATGATTGAATTTGTAATGAAAATCAATCCATAAGACTAAGAGTAGCATGCTGCCATAAAAAAGCTGACCAGTAGAAGCCGCTGAAAACCCGCTGTAGAGATATACTATAACCGTTATGCTTATCTATTTTTCTTTGAATATCTTACAAATCGCACTGAGCTGATCTTCCAACAATATGTTATCCTGGACAGGAAATAATAAAGCTCCAGCCAGACAAGCAGTGAACGCAATCATCACTATATGTGTATCCTCCTCTTTGATTCCTCTCATCTTCTTCAAAGTTCATTCTGCCAATTTCGCTAGATTGATCTCTTAATGAATGAGAGCGCTCTAAATTTCTTTCGGACTTTCCATAATTTTTTTCCAAAAATTGATGACAAGTGATCTTTTTCCTCATGAATAACATATCTGTCACGTCAAATTCATCATTGTTGGCTTTGAGTTTTGAAAGTCCCAGTAGGAATTTAGCTTCTTCTAACATGATGATAGCTTCAAAGGAAGTGAAAAGAAAAGTGTGTTTGAAGATGCCACAGTTCAATTAAAACACCCATCGCAGTCCAATCTATACACGCACTCTTATAATGTTTGGTATGAATAATCAAGCCTTGGATATGCCACTTTGAGATATATGATTGCATAGAGAAGTTGATTTTCCCCACCAACTATGAAATCCATAGAAGAGAAGAAAACCTTCTTAGACCAGGAAAGAAAAGATATCCCTTAAGAAGAGAATTGACATAATCTTATCATATTTAGGAGAAGAATTTGAAGCGTGAAATAATTTGTAAAAGTTTAAAAAAGAAATTTGAATGAAGAAGAGAAAATAACTTACTTGTAAGTTAGAATCTCGCCCACTAAGATGACCTTCTATGTCAGAAAACCTTTCAATCATCTGCCTCGCCCTCTTGTTTAATGAAGAATCATTTGCAAAACTTGCCATCTTACTTAATTGATTGAACTCCTTGTTTGTTTGATTTCTTCCTTGTTCTTCTTTTCTTTTTCCTTTCCCTTGAACTCTTGAGAGAATTCCCTAACTTTCCCTCTCCAATGCTTGTTGTGGTGGATTGGTATGAGAAGGAAGAGAACATATAGAGTGATTTACGCACTTAGAAGACCCTTTTCGAATTTGAAGAGGGTGTTTGATGAAGAAAAGTTGAGTTCGAAGTGGAATAAGAACAGAATTATTTCGATAAACTAAATGGCGTCGCCTCGAGACGACATCATTCAAATGACGTCAACTCATAACGACGCCATTTAGAAATTTTCTATTGTTTTCGAAAATTGTATGTTTACTGCATATTTGATGATGTTTGATTATCATGAAATTACTGATGAAATTTCGAGTGCAAAAAAAATTCAAAGAAAATAAAAAGGAGTTGGAATTTCAATAAAGTCCGACTGTATTTCTACGTGATTAAAGACGATTATCTCTACACATGTATTCTTTCATGTAATTGATTTGTATCATTACTATATGTTAAATATTTATTAGAATATATCAAAGATTTTATAGTTTTGATGAAACTATAATTTGAGTTCCCCTTTATCAAAAAAGGTGATACTTCCAGAAGATTCTTAATCGCACGGATAGACCGTTAGATTGTCAATTAATAAGGACGATTATTCCGCTTTTGTAAAATGGTACATAGACAAATGAACTCCGACTTAGTACTGAATTGCAGGACTTGTGTCTTGACTCATCAATGGCAATTTAACAACATTATTTTTAATTAATTTATATTTTATTCATTTTAATTTTCCTTTTAATCCAACATGCATCATATAGAACTTTAAAATCATTGTGATAAAAATTAATTATTGATTAAATTTCATACCATTGATCTAATAAATCTCAACGTTATATGAAATATTTCATTCTGAATTGATCTCTCAATTATCTTTGAGATTTCTTAAAGATATCCTTAAAATTCTTTCTTGCTTTGATCTTTATCTCATATTTCTTATTTCTTTTAAAATCCATCATGGTTGAAACACATCCACATTGACTAGTAATCACTCTCCTTGATGAAACCTGTAAAATTTGTGACCTAAAGTACTTCCCCTCGTGGAAGTTGATCGTCCTTATTTTGTTTTCTTTAGCTATCTCATCCAGACAAGATTGATTCCATTGACATCTTTAAAGTCGCTTCACTGATCATTTTGAGAAAATTCTTATCATGTAATGTTGAGAACGTGTCTCTTCACATCTTGGCATTACATTTTCAATTCATTCCATTCATCGCCGTTCATTTTATTTCACTTCACTCTCTTACAAAGTCAATGCCAAGATGGAATAATTGTAGACATACTAATTTTGACTTCATATTGAGTAAATTTCATGCCATACCTATAATGCCTCGAAATGATTTAATTTTTAATCATTAATTATTTTTTATTGATTTTTCTTAAAATCCGTTGATTAACGTCGATCATGACCGACAACATTTAGATTTCTAACTTAAATCAATTCGGACTTAAATTCCTAAATCCAGATAGACTTAACCGAATGACATCGCCCATGACCGATGCCATTTAAGTTACTTAATCCGTCTAGAATTTCAATTTAAATTTGAATTAATTTTATAATTATTTAAATAACATCTTGTATGGACGGTGCCTTTTAAGTTTCTTAATTTTTTACGCTTTCCTTTCCGAATTTTCTTTTTATTTTGATCCCTCTAATTAATTAAATGGCGTCGCTGATGGACGACGCGATTTAGAAGATTTTTTGATAAACGTGCTTTAGCCGAGATTATATGATTCACATAATTGGAAAAACTTCTAACTCTTAAAGTCTATCTAAGACAGTCCAAATCTGTGAGAGAATCCTTCGAAGGCCAAATTGCTCTCAAATCAACCCTTATATATATATACCCCTTTGGACCTTCAAAGAAGATTGGCTATTGGAGGATTTAGAACTCCCATCAAAGTGAAAAGAGGCCCTCTTAGTAAAGAACGTGGACAGCCATTGGAGCTTCTTCTTCCTCTTCTTCCTTCTTCCATTGAAGCATTGAAGACCAAGGCTATGGAAGAGCCAATCATCTTCTTCCCCTTCCCTTTTTCTTTCTAGTTCTCATAGTTTAATCAAGTTTTATCACTGTTTTCATCATTATTTTATTAGATTTTTCATCTCATCACATCCATGCTTCACACACTCACCACATCTTTTCCTATATTCCTATGATTAAGAGTTTAAAAAGATTACAAAACAAGTGAATTTTCTAGTTAAATTTCATGTTTAGATTGTTTGTTAGAATAGATATTACACTCTACCATTAGCTCTAAACATCTTTCACTTTTTTTATTTAACTATTTTGCAAGGTTTGAAAGACTCGGAGAAAGAAGAAAACCACCAAAAAAAGAGTAAAGAAGGAAAAAGAAGCTCTTCTTCCTTGGTCGGCCAAGGAGGAGAAAACAAAAGGACCCCCAATTCTCCCAAATCCACAAGGTAAGTAGCGATCACTTTTCTTTTGAAACCCTCGGTTTCTGGCGATCACACACTCTATTTTGTCTATTATGTTAACATTAAATTCCAATGAAAGCATGACACACTTTTGAGCACCACAGAGGAGACTTTCAGGATGCTCAATTTCAGACCAACTGCTTAAAACCAGCAATCTAATTGGGCCTTCTTTATGTAGTTGAATAATATTTTACAAATATTATGTATGCATATTACATCATGAAAGATGTTGTGGTGAAGTGCTTCCTAGACTTCATATGGAGGTTGCCAATCTTAAGTCCTACAAGTTTCATGTAAATTTTGGTAAAAGAAAAGGAAGTGTCCAGCTATGAAGTTTGAACCGTCCAGTTCTCATGTGAACCGAACGGAACCATCAAGATTTTAACCGGTTTCACTGTTTTTTAAGAGGGTTGAAGCTTCTTGAATAACTAGGCTAGAAGGCTGACAGTTCCAACTTTTCCCGGTAAGCTCGGCCAGTCCCATCCAGTTTTCAAAACACTGCTCTGGATTGAGACATAGGTGCATTATTATCAAGATTAATGGTGATCATTCAGAGGTGCTGAAATATTCAGCATAGCAGAACATGATGTCAATCGCAACGATAATGTCTACAACGAATTTGAAATGGCAGAAGTAACCTTGGACAATTGCATATGTTAAGATAGGCCATGGTTCATGATGGAAATAAAACTTTGATGACAGTTGAAAGGAAGTCTGTTAATTATTAATAAGACACAAAATGCAATTTTGTTTCAGTGCCGTTATTAACAATTATTAACAACAATTGCACAAAATTTGTAAGTAGAAAGGACATGACATCTAACAAGCCATGTGATGCACCCACTAACCCTGATATGGATGGGGAACCAACAACCAAGAAATAGGTAAATCTAATGCACAGGAGGCCAAATTTTCGTTAGTTGAAAGAATTCAACAACACTCTAAGTTGTAGCCAAATTCACTTTTTCAATTTGCCAACATCGTCACCAAAATTGCTTTACGAGTTTAGAAGCAGTATTGCCGATGGCATCCAAGACAGCTTCATCAAATGAAACAAAGAAAACACTCCAATATGACATATAAAATATCATGTGAACTGTCAGGGACCAATTCCTGCAACTGTATTTGAAGGCTACTTCTTTTTTGTAATTATATACACTTGATATAAACAGAAAAACCTTCTACTATTCATGCCCCATAATTGTTAAATATAAAAGACACTCCTACATTCTGTTGCCATCTTTCAGTTGGAAATGAAATTTCACTTAACAGAAAGATAGCAACCCCTATTTTCCTAAGTGAGCAGGATGGGAGGAGGTCGTCTATTCTTCCCATCATAAAGTTTACTTCTTGTGCACCAAATATGGCTACCTAATACAGTCCCCAATCACTTCTGCAGCGGTGGACCCATTCTGCTTTGTCAGATGCCTATCACTAAGAAAGCTTTTGCCAACTGCATTCATTAGCATGATTATTATTGTATCTACTAATAGAAATTTCATGGACTAGATTCGCTGGAAATGAGGGATTCCCCCTAAATATACCCGTCAAAAATGATTCCCAACAGATTTCCAGCTTATAAACGGACTAGGCTCTCTGGCTTATGGTGCCCCGCGCATTTTGGCCATCAAACAACCTCGTTGGCTCTACTGTATCTTTCACGAAAAAAATGGGCAAAAATTGAATACTTTCGCATATCCTTCCGTCAAAACAAGCTCCATCGATTAGCTGTTCCGAAGTCAACAACTCGATATCTTTCAGTAAACGAATGAATCCGGGATATTACGGAAGAATGTCACAAATTTATGTCCCAAAAACAGAACAACAAAAATTTCTGCCATCTGAACCTTCCTTTTTTCACCCTAAAAGCATGTACATGAGAAACGCGATCAGCATCAATTCTATAATGTCCTCCCACAAATTTTCACAGCGAAAGCAACCAGAACCTACTCGATCGATGCAAAAAGGACCATCAGATCCCGGTTTTACCTCGTATAAGCTCTTCTCGTTCCCTTCGGCGGCATCGTCGCCGCGCACCTCGTGCTCTCCGGCCGCCTCTTCTTCCTCCGCGGAGGAAGAAACCCTAGATTTCTTCTTCCTGCCCATCGCTTGGATTGGAGTAGGGAGGGAGCCGGTGCCTTCGAATCGGCGATGTCGAATAACCCGGGAATTGAAATGGGAAGCCCTATTATTTATCCTTTTCTTCGGGAGAGGGAAATTTTGGAGGGAAAAACCTAACTTTCCCGCCTTCCCCACCGCCCACTGCCTATTTTCCAGTCCACCCTAGTGAGTCTTAAAACTTTTTAAAATCACTATTTATAATTTTAATATTTAAGATTTAACTGAATCAAAAATTAAAATTAAAGTATAAAAATGATAGCTTCGTAGTTTTGATGAGTTTCGAAAATTTTTAAGTTTGATTTTGATAGTTTTCGAATTGATTTTTTTTTCTATCTGAATTCACTTTTTCAAGTAAAAAATGAGCCGAAAAGTTGGATGATCTAATTTCCATTTATGTCCCTAGTTGGATGTTGTTGGATGAATTTAACTTGTTAGGACATGTAAATGTTATATTGGGATATAACACACATATAGTTGAGAATTTGAAGAAGATACATCAAATAAATAAGTAACTATGCTTCATCATTATCATAAATTAAAATTCATTCTTGAATCATATGATTTTTTTAGGGATTATAAATTAAATTGGATAATTCGATAGATGCACGTTAATTATTCTTGAACCAAATGACTTCTTTAGTGGAAACATCTCCCAGCAAGCGAGATCCCTACATATTCTATACGATAGCATTATCCGTTTACAAGATTCACTTCTTTAGGTTTAATATTTCACCTTATTCTTATTGTTCTCACGCAATTCGTTAAGATAAACTATACATGTTGAGAGTTTTTAACTTATCGGAACTTAGTAGGCATACATGAATACACAGTCGAAGCTTTAAATGCAAATCAACTTTCTGAGGTAAAAGTACTAAATAACGACTTGCATGTAAACTTGTAGTTTCAATGTCTAACAAGGATCATTACCCTCCCTAAACTTACAAACCCAACGTAGGTTATCCTTTCTATGTTGAGTGCTATCTAGAATGCAAATAGGTCGGATTCGGTATGGATCTAAGGTAGATTTATAACTGTATCTATTAAACTATCAGTTTAACAATTCTATCTATTAATTGTCCTATAAGTTAACAAGTGGTCAGATAATCTGATCTCAATGTACAGGACGTATTTAATTAGAAAAAATTTATATTCGTTACTTTATCCACTATACATATTGATTTAAAAGAGTGTTCATTAATTGACTTATAAGCTAATGCATGGTAAGATAATTGGGCTAATAGTTACCATTTGCATCACTACTGCTATTTGTGCTGTCTTTTTTATTTTATATTTTTTTAAAAAAAAAAAAATCTTTTATCCAAATTAGGTCCCCTCATAGGTTACTTCTTTGTTGTATCTACAAGTAGGGTATAATAGTGTTAATCAGGAGGAATGACAAATGCTATCAAGAGACAAGAATATAATGTTGTTAAGCCATTCTTATCTCTTGCGTACGTTTTGGGTGATTCTATCATAGAACATTCAATTTAGCCAATGCAGCATAATATTGAAGGAAAGGAAATAGAAGGATTGGGAGGGAGCTCCGATGGCTAACCAAAGAGACTCTCTAGGTAATCTCTCTGTTTCTCCAGTTGCTCGTGTATATTCTCGGAGGGCAGGGAACCCCCTTATAAATAGAGGCATCACCCTCCATTAGCCACCTCCGCTCTCATGATAACTGCCTCCTATTAAGGTGGGAGACCAAGTCTCCAATAGTTATTTCTGCAACAGAGATAAGAGTAGGCTCCTAGATATTTGGATTGGTGGTCATCTTTAGTTTAACATCTCCCACTTGACTATCAAGACCAAATAATTCTTAATACACTCCTACTATCCGTGAGATGTATTAATGTTCTAACACATTCTCACTATCTGTGAAATATATTTTCAAATCAAATAATTCTTAATACACTCCCACTATCCGTGAGATGTATTAATGTTCTGACACATTCTCACTATCTGTGAAATGTATTTTCAATTTTGTAAAGAAAATTTCCCGACTTATATATTCCCAAGTCCCATTAGACTTACATGTTTGACAAAACTTTCTACTGGTATACTTTTTGTCAACGGATCTGCAATCATATCACTGGTGGGAATATAAGTCACTTTAATTTCTCCTTTTTGAACAATATCACGTATATAATGATATTAAATTTCTATGTGTTTTCCTCTAGAGCTATTCGCTCCACTGTTAATCAAGTTAATTGTCGCATGATTATCACAATAAATCTCAATTGATTCTTTTACCAAGTTGAAATTTAATTCTGTCAACAATCGTCTTATCCAGACTGCATGAGTAATAGCCATGCTACATGCAACGTACTCAGCTTCCTGTGTGTATCTTGCAACACACCATTATTTCTTACTACTCCAAGAAACAACAGCACCACCAAAGATGAACAAGTGTCCCGAAGTGGACTTTCCGTCATCTTTATCTCCTCCAAAATCTGCATCGGAATAACCAAGCACCTCTAGTGTATCTGCTTGATATATTAATTTGTGGTGCAAAGTACCTTTCAAGTACTTCATAATCCTTTTAACAACTTCCCAGTGTGCTGGACCATGATTACTTTGATATCTGCTTACTAAGCTTACAGCGTATGCTATGTCAGGCCTAGTACATGGCATAGCATACATTAAGCTTCCGACTGCTTGTGCATACGGCACTTGTAGTGCATCATGTCCTTCTCCAGGACATTGCTCTTTACTTAATCGTTTTCCATGAACCAACGGCGTTGGTGTTGGATTGCAGTTTTGCATTTCAAACCTTCTAAGTACTGAATGTAAATACTTATCTTGGTTTATACTCAACATTCTAAACTTTTTATCCCTCAGGATTTGGATTTCGAGAACATAGGATGCCTCACCCATGTCCTTCATCTCAAATTTCTCACTGAGCTCAAACTTAACGTTATTCAACATTCCTATGTCATTTCCGGCGAGCAAAATATCATCTACATATAAAGATAATATAATAAACATGCTCCCACTCTTCATGACATATACACAATGATCCAATTGATTTGGAACAAATCCAAGTTGAATAACAACATTATGAAATTTAAGATACCATTGTCTATAAGACTGTTTCAAGCCGTACAAAGCTTTCTTAAGTTTACATATTTTATTCTCCTGACCTTCTACCTGAAAATGTTCAGGTTGTTTCATGTATATATCTTCCTCTAACTCTCCGTTAAGGAATGCAGTCTTGACATCCATTTGAAAAAGTTCTAAGTCAAGATGCGCAACAATTGCTAAAATCATCCTTATAGATGCAAATTTAGCCACAGGAGAATAAGTTTCTTGAAATCTATACCTGGCATTTGAGTAAATCATTTGGCAACTAATCGGGCTTTATACTTATCAATAGATCCATCTACACGGATCTTTTTCTTAAATACCCACTTGCAACCTATAGCCTTCCTTGGGTAATTCACATAGTTCCCATACATTGTTCCTTTTTATGGAATCAATTTCTTCTTCCATGCTTTTTCGCCATAGATCAGAATATTGAGATTTCAATATATCATTCAGATTCATGGGATCTATTTTATTATCCTCATTTATGTCTACTATTAGACATGAAGACTCACATAAGTACAAGTGATAATCATCCATCAATACTGGTGGAGTTCTAAGTCTTTTACTGCCAATTGCAGGTTGATTTTCTTGTGTTTCATTCAAAGGCATTTGTTCATCTTCCACATTTAGTGGAAGTTCTTCTTCGATTTCTGGATCATTTATAGGTAAATCATTGTAATAGTCATCATCTATTACACTTAGAGGTTCTTTCTCATGATGAGATTCCTCTTCCTCTACATTCTCTAGAAATATAACATCTCTATATTCAATGATTCCTTTTTCCTTATCGAAGAATCTATATCCCGATGATTTGTCACAATAGTCTATGAATCGACACTTCAATGTTCTGAAGTCTAACTTGTCTCTCAGTTGATTTGGAATGAGAACATGGGCTACTGACCCCCATTTCTTAAGATGACTTATTTCTGGTTTCCTCCCATTCCACAGTTCATAAGGTGTACTTTCAATAGATTTAGTGAGAATTCTATTCAATGTATAATTTGCCGTGAGTAATGCCTCTTCCCAAAAATTCTTAGGGAGTCTTGAATGCGATAGCATGCATCTAACAACATTCATATGTGTTCTATTCTTTCTTTCCGCCACACCATTCTGTTGTGGCGTATAAGGCATAGTTATATGCCTCTTTATTCCATGCTCTTGGCAATATGACTCAAATTCCTTTGAGTTGTATTCCCCTCTTCTATCTGTTCTTAACACCTTAATGTTTTTGCCCAGTTGCCTTTCTACTTCTGCTCTATATCTCTTAAAACAATTAAGAGCTTCTAATTTAGCAGAAATAAGATATACATAGGCATATCTGGAATAGTCATCTATGAATGTTATGAAATATTCCTTTCTATCATATGTTTTTATACTTAATGGCCCACATATATCTGAGTGGATCAATTCTAGTAATCCTTGTGATCTATGTCCTACTGGGAAAGGTTTCTTAGTCATTTTACTGACTAAACAATGTTCACATGGTGACAATTCTATCTTAGTTAATGGCAGTAGGTTCAATCTTATCATTTATTATATTTTAGATTTTCCAGGATGTCCTAATCTAAAATGCCATAGATCACATTCAGACAGATGACACAAGGAATCATTCATAACAACATCATTAATATTATTCACTTCTGTGTCCACAACAGGAATATAAAATAAACCATGTTCGGAAACAAGTTTTCTCATGGCAAAGACCTTTTTGTTCTTTCCTATAGACACCATTTTATTATAGAATCGGACTTCCAGATCATTTTTCATGAGAGCAGTTACAGACAATAGATTGCGCCTAATACTCGGCGCATAACAGACATCTTTGAGGACCATGATGCTGTCCCCAAGATCTAAACGATATGATCCAATACCTTCTACATTCAGGTAGGTGTTGTTTCCCATGTACATTCTCTGCTCTCCAGGTTGCAGTTGCTTGAATTCCACCAGCTATTTCTTCGTCTTTGCCACGTGACAAGTTGCGCCAGAATCCACCAATCAGTCGTTGGTGTCGATAATCACAGCATTGCATTCCGTCAAACCGACGAATTCTCGTTTGCTGGTTCCCCCTTTTTCCGGGTGTTTACCCTTGTTTCCGTGCTTTTCAGGACAATTGGCCTTGTAATGACCAAATTTGCCACATGTATAGCAAACACCACGGGAAACCTTTTTGCCTTTATAGTGTGATTTTGCTTTGAACTGTGGCATATGCGGTCCAACAGAGTGATTCTGACTTTTGTTATATCCTGATAAGGGCTTCTGGTGAATAGTATTCACTTACTACAAATTCAGCTCTTGACCTTTCCTACTGGCAATGATATCCTGCTCAACTGCTAGCCTAGCTGGTAAATCAGTGACACGAAGAACGGCACCGCACATCCTTAGGGTTGTGGCAACCATATCTAGTGAAGATGGCATACTATTCAAAATAGTTGCCACCTGCATTCTTTCTGGAACCTCTGTTCCAGCAATAGAAAGATCTTTAGCCATAACAATCATTTTATTCACATGTTCTATGACACTATCGCCCTCTTGCATACGGCAAGAATTATACTGATGTAATAGGAGCTGAGTATTCACCTCAGAAGTGGTGTCATACTTCTCCTTGATAGCATCCCATAATTTTCAGGCAGTCTCATAAGTTTCAAAGAATTTTATAAGATTGTCCTCCATGAACATGAGCATTAGGCTTCTAGCCTTATTGTCCTCTGACAACCACTGCTCTCTTTTCCTGATATCTCCCTCTCCGGAGTTATCAGTCAATTCTGGAATAGTACTCTTAAGTACATGTTCAATATTGTCATGAATAAGACCATATCTAATTTTCTTATGCCACATGTCATAATTTGTACCGTTCAACTTGTTCAATTTAGCCAGTTCAGAAGCAATGAGTTTACTAGTCATTTTAAGTAGGATAAGACTAAAGCTCAATATACATAATTTTACAATTATGATTTGTAACATAAATAATACTAAAACATGCATCATTTTGTATGATTTGACAAAACAACTTAACAAGATAAATTTCTATTTTACACAAGTAATATTCAATCAAGAATTACTTAATATGAAATTTATCAAAATATAATATAAATTCCTAAACAGAAATGATATTAAAATGACAACAATAAAAGAATGTCAATTAAATTATAGCTAATTATCAAGTGAATAAATTTATGTTTATAATGGATTTATCAGACAATAAATTAGTAACAACTTAATGTGAAAGTTTAGTTATAAGATTAATGCTAGTTATGACAAACGCACAGATATTTAAAGAGATTGTCCTTATGCAATAATAACATATTTGAATTAAATATTAGAACATGTAAGAATAAAGAAATGAGTCTGATCTCTACGGCTATGTTAGCATGCAATTGGTATTAAAGTGCACATGATCTGTATAGCAATAACAGATAAAGGACAAAACAACTTTTGAAAGAAAAAAGTATATATTAACTATACACAACAGACGTAACCCAACAGGTTCTGCCCTGCGAGAGGAATGGTGCATAAAGGAATTAAACAACAGCATGCGTGTGTTGGGTGTAGTGCTATCTCAACATGGTATTAGATTTATATAATGCAGGTTCTAGGGAATTGGACAGAAGCAAAACAAGTTACAGATGTACTGGCATGCAAAAAAAAAAATTAAACGTTGGCAAAACTGACAAGTCTATTAATTCCTTCAGCCTTTATCTTTAAAAAAATACGGACAGTGCAGATCGGGTTTGATGTTTTGCAGGTGAAAAAATTCAATGTTACCCCTTTTAACATATATTATTTATCCAATAACTTTACTCTCTCAACACAAAGGGAAGAATGTGTTAGAACCTGTTCGGAGATGATTTGGGGAGGGTTCCTACGTGCTCGGCGGTGTGCAGCTGCTGGCAGGCGGCGGGTGCGGTGGCTCGCTGCAGTGAGTGTGGCAGCGCCGAGGCGCTAGGCGGCGGTGTTGCAGCGGCGGGGCAACGGCGAGCAGTGGCGGGACGTGGCGGCGGCGAGGTGCGGCAGCGGCGGTTCGCGAGGTGCGGCCGCGGCGGTTCGCGAGGTGCCACATCGACGGTTCGCGAGGGCAGCGGCGGTGCGGTGCGGTGCTCCGGCAGCGGCGGTTGCGGGCGGCTGCGGCGCGAGGGGGGGGGCGGCTGCGGTGCGAGGTCAGCGGCGGTGCGGTGCGCCGGCAGCGGCGGCCGGTGCTGCAGCGGCCGGTGTTGCAGCGGCGGGCACCGGCGGTGCGGCGGGGCACGGCGAGGGCAGCGGCGGCGGCGGCGGCGGATGAACCCGCTCTGATATCAATGAAGGAAATGAAAGAGAAGGATTGGGAGGGAGCTTCGATGGCTAACCAAAGAGACTCTCTAAGTAATCTCTCTGTTTCTCCAGTTGCTTGTGTATATTCTCGGAGGGCAGGGAACCCCGTTATAAATAGAGGCATCACCCTCCGTTAGCCACCTCCGCTCCCATGGTAACTGCCTCCTATTAAGGTGGGAGACCAAGTCTCCAGTAGTTATCTCTACAACAGAGATAAGAGTAGGCTCCTAGATATTTGGATTGGTGGTCATCTTTAGTTTAACAAATATGACACCCGTCATTTCGGTATTGCGTGTCGACAATGATATCTGTCAATGATGTTAACGGGACCAAACTATCCAATAAGTTTAGACATGATTTTTTTTTTTCCTTATTTCAGAGTATGCCTACCTTGAGAGCTCAAAGAAAAATTAATTAGATATCCTATGTTAAGAAGATATAACCGAACATATGCCTCTTGAAGGATATTGTTGTTATGTATCATCCAAAGTCCTCCTCTGCTGCTCAGAGAGGTTTCTTGTAATCCTTAGATACAGTTGATACTTTCTCTCCTTCTTTACCTGTGCTTGTTAGCTGGCGGCCTCCCTCTACAGGTAAGTTAAAAGTTAACATTGATGGTTGCAGTAAAGATAATCTTGGTTATTCTGCAGGTGCTGCCATCCTTAAAAATGATAAGGGTAATGTTATTCTTGCTGCTTGTGAATTCTTTGGTCACACTTACAGTATTGTTGCAGAGCTCAGAGCTATCACTCTTGGCCTTCAGATGTGTGTTCAACAGGATTACTCTTGCCTCATTGTGGAATCTGATTGCTCAGTCCTCATCAACTTGATCAATGCTGCTCAAGCTACTGTTCCTTGGATCCTCTTTTCCTGGTGGAGTGAATTTTGCAATCTCAAGGGTGGCATGGACCTCCAATTTTGTCATGTGCTTAGAGAAGGCAATAGAGTTGTTGATGTATTGGCCAAACACTCATGTGATTCTCAGGTTGATCAGACTTTTCATGTTTTCTCTTCCTTGCCTATTATTGTCAAAGGTGAGATCACTTTTGATAAAAGTGATCTCCCTCATCTTCATTTTTGAGGGTTAGGTTTGTTAGGGGGATTTTAATTTTTCGATGTACTCTCTTAGGGATAAGATGGTATGTCCTCCCCTTCTATTTTAAAAATTTTAATGATATAAAATCCAAAGGACCGGCCTTGGATCCTAGATAAATTCCTGAGTTTTTTTTTTTTAAAAGATATAACCGAACATATCGTGAATAAGGAATACCGATATAACTAACCGAATATGGAGTGCCTTTTTTATTCCCGGGGATTCCCTAGGTTGTGAGGAAAGAATAAATTGCTCCTGTTAGGATCTCACGGGCCTGTTTAAGTTCTCAGAATAATGGAAGAACATAATTAAGGGGGTACATCCTGATAAAATAATGAATTTTTTAACTGATGTAGATAAGGTGAGCTTCACTATATTGCTTTTCATGTATCATCTATTGGTTAAAACATATGGTCAATTTTATTTCTTCTACACTCAGACTATTAGGCTTTCATGTATCATCCACTGGTTAAACATATAGTCAATTTTATTTCTTCTATACAGACCATTAATCTCCCCTCCTGAGATCAACATCCTCCTCCCTTCTTTTCTGGGATCAACATCACCCCTCCCTCTATTGATTTCATTAGAGACCAGCATCCCACTTGAAGTAACTACATGATTGTGCAAGGTTCAGAAAAAGAGAATCGTACAAAAAGAGAGAGAAAAAACGAGATAGAACTCACAATTTTTTACAAGAAAATAGAAAATATCAATATCATTCAATTATTCTTATGTAATTATGTTACGTAGTGAGTGTTTATAAATAGACGTGATTTTTTTATTTTCGTTAAAAATAAACATGTAATAAATGAAACAAGACCAAATTCTAAGCAACTTCTATAAAAGAATCATTGTCAAAATCAAATTTTAAATCCTCCTGAGCTTTCTGAAAAAGTGACCAAAAATAGCAATTAAAACTGATCCATTCGATGTCTAAATCATGGAATTTGACTTGAAAAATGATACATTATGGCTGTACGTGTTAAACTACGTTGATCTCCTCGGAATGACTATTATAAATTGGGGTCCTAGCACGAATCTGACTCACGGGCTAAAAATTATGCATATTTTATTAATAGAGTGTCCGATTCCAACACAAACTTTCTCTCTCTTATGTTTCTTTTTATCTTCGGACTGTAACCATATCATCGCCACCTGGACTGCATCACCTCTCCTCTTCTTTGATCAATCCTCCCTTTATGGGTGCAACTTAGTTGAGTTAAGTTGAGTTCTACCATTTTCAAACTTGATTTGACTAATTTTAATCTCGTTCAAGTCATGTATCAAACAATCATGAGCCTAATGAGTCTAAGATATATTTAATCTAATTTTTTTAACTTTAACTTTATAAATTCGGACTAAACCAAGGTGAATACCAATTTGTTTGCATCTAGAAAATTCTATAAGAAATTAGATATCTTATTAACTATATTACATATCTTATTAACAAAGTTTACACATGAATAGAGATAGTTAAATGAGTAACTAAAAGAGGTCTTAAAGGAGTATTTAAATGAGGTGAGTTTGTAAATGAGCTCTTGATGAATACTTAATTGAAGTTTTAACAAAATACGAAGCAAACTTGTTCATGAACAAAATAGCATCGAGTTCGACTATGTTCAACCTCAGCACGTTTTTATTCAAACTTATTTATTTAGTTTAATAAATTAGCCAAGTCAAACTTTATCGAGCAGTTTCATGAGTTGTTCGTGGAGTGTATTGGTTCGTTTTGCTGTCATAATTTCCTCTCCTCCACATCCCCCCTCTTGTGGGCATGCACATGTCTATCTCCTCACCCCCCCCCCCCCCCCAAAAAAAAAAAAAAAGAAAAAAAGAAAAAAAAGAAGATTAAGATTTAAATATTAAACACACTTTTGAGGAGCTTTAATTCATTTTCAATGTGAGTTAAAATCTAACTTTTGTGTAGTTAAACTAGGCATGCGGCAATTATGTTGGGGTGCAGGAGTAATGATTTTGAGAATAGTTTTTTTAGGGATAGGGATGTTGAGGCTATTCGAAAGTTTTCAAGGATATATAGGTAATTTTTCAACCTCTTAATTCTCCCAAGTGCTTTAAAGCAAGAAAATCTCATTTGAAATACCAGCTAGCTCGACTTTTGATATTACAAATTTGTACAACTTTGGTAACATTCATCAAGATTGGTCAAAATAGGATTAAAAAAAAAAGGTAGTGTCACATACATATTACATCAATCTTTATTGAAATGTGTGCTAATTAACAAGATCAAACATTATCCTTCATCATTATTGCCAAAGGTTAGGCTTTATAAATCATAATAAAATGAAGATGACTTTTCTAAGATTGTTTTGTCGCCCATATCAAAAATAATTAGGGAGAAGTTTCACGTATGATTGAATTATTGTCGAAGAAAATTTTCTCAACTGTAATTATGCCTAAGGCTAAGATTACACCAAGAGGATGTATAAAAGCGTTGTTTAGAGTCCTTGGATATGATAGTCTCATCATATGCATTAATTTTGAAACTAATATTTTAGAGTATGAAATGTCTAATATTATAATTGTTGTAAGAGGAGCACGATGGCTAACAAAGTAAAGATAAAAAGAGTTAAATGTGGATTGTAGTATGTTTTTTAATCTAGTTAAATGTGGATTGTAGTATGTTTTTTAATCTAAAGTGACTATTAAACTTGTTACAATAATAAATTCTTCTAATATAAATATTAAAACTGATAGAATATAATCAAGTACTTATTAAATGGCAATATTAAAACTACCATTAGTACATAAATATTTGATATATCATAGTAAGAATTAAGAATCAGCACTTGTTGGTTATGGGTATCTGTCAAGTCAATCTCATAACTATTTTATATATTTTTGTTCTTGATTATTAATAAAAAACACTATAGTTAATATTTGTCATTTTATAATAAAACTCGTGAATATATATAATAAAGATTGAATTATGATGAGATCATGATAATGAGATCAATTTTCTTATAACAAATATATTCTTAATTGTTCTTAGTTGGAAGATATTTGAGAAGGACATCAAATATTTAGTGAAACTAGTATATGTTACTCATACTCATAAAATGAGGATGATTGATCTCATAGTCACTTATGTAGATATACTAAAACGAACCTGTAAGTATTCACTGACGAATGAGTTCACTGAACTAATTCAATGTTGAGTCTCTAGATGGTCGTAATACCTAGTTGTCAACTAAAAAGATTCACAATCATATAGCACAGTTAGTCCTTAGACCTGAGACATCAAAAATATCTTGTTAATGGTCTACTGTGTTTTGATCTTGGCTTAAAGATTTCTTATGAGATCTTGAATAGTCAAGTGTTCAGACTTAGTGGGACATCTTCAAAGGTGATTATGTGGTTTATAAAGAACCATTCACTCTCAGAATTTAGATAGATAATGTTTTATAGAATGATACTTGGAAAGTCTCTGCCCATGACTAAATTGTATATCAGAAAAAGAGTTTTCTGATGATACATATAGACAGTATTTAATCTACGTAAGTGAATATGACAAGAGTTTGACAGCAAAACCATACCCTAGATTCGCTTTAGAACATATATGGATGAAGGATTATAACTGTATGGTAACTGATGATGGAAATGTTCTTAAATGAATTGTTTAATCCTAATGTCTTGTAGAATCATGAGGTGTTGCTTAATATCTGCTATGATCAAACGTCCAATCAATTTAATCATGAGATGATAAATTGATAGATTAAGTGTTAATCAAGCCAGTAAGGTGTGTTACTAGGCTTAGTGGACTCGAAACAGACTGACATTATATGGATGATATACGTCCTCGAACCTTTGCATCTAGTCTGTTGCGCTTTGTAAGCATGCAACTTTTCTCGTCTTTGATCGTCGATGTCTCGATGGCAGATTATCCGGTTCAATGCGATCTCTGGCTCCCTGATAGTGTTTAGAAGGAACCCTTGCATTGTTCGTTTTTATGTGTTGTGACTTGCCTGCACTCTTTCTATCTACGTCGTTGTATAAGGTTTGTTGGTAGGCTTCATGCCTTTGTAATGGTTGTGCTCATCTTCTACGTTTTCTTTGTAATGTTGTATCCTCCTTTTGTTATATGTACTCTCCTTTATATTGGTAATGAAGACTGCTTTGCAGTGACTAAAAAAAAAATCAACAAAGAGAGCTTCTTATTAGCCCATAATCACAGGCTCTTCCTCTTTGCAGGTCTTAATATGATTGAACTATCGATGAAGAATTCATTTACCTACAGTTCTTGCCGTGCTAATCAATTCATATTAGCAAATACAAAGAGACAAACATTTAAGTCTAGATTTTTTGTTTGATGTAAATAAATGCCGATCAATTGACATGTGGGTTAGATGCATAGTTGTTAAGGCGACGCCTAAGCGGACTCTTAGGCATCGCCTTGGCGCAAAGGCATGTTTCCAGGCCCAAGGCATTGTAATGCCTTTTGTAAGCCCACAAAACGCGTGCTAAGCAGGCGCCTAGGCGGCCCAAAGCGGGCACCTAAGTGCCTTGGTCCACCTGGGCCCAAGGATCTGATATGATTAATGTATCAGATCCCCACTTAAAAGGCGGCCTAGCCCCCTTCCCCGTCCACTTCCCGATCCATTTCGTGCTCTACTTCCCCTCCCCTCCCCTCCCTCGTTTCTAGGGTTTCAACGCCGCCCCAAGATCACCCGTCTATGACGATCGTGTCATCGACGCTGCCGCCTTTACCAGATGATGTCGCCACCGCTGGCTTCACCAGATGAGGTCGCCACCGTAAACTACATTAGACGATGTCGCCACTGTCGCTGTTGGACGTCGTTGCCTTCCAATACAGTATGATGCCTTTGTTGGGATCGCTGTGTCGGGATCCGACCGAAAACGCAGCGGAATAAAAATAATTTCGGGATCGGATCCATCCCGTTTTGATCAACAAAACAAGGCCGGAGTAAATCGGATTTACCTTGTGCGGATTCGAATCCGCGTTCGTTTTCCGATTCCGTCGGAGCGATGCCGCAAGTCGCGCAGATGCCCGACCTTTAGCAGTATCCACGCGGTTCTCCTCACGATGGATCGTCCTCGCCTCCTCGCTCGATGCAGCGTTTGTGGATCCCGTCTGGCTGCGCGTAATCCGCCGCAATATGCGGATTCGGAATCTCCCGTCGGACGGAAGGCGGAGCAGTCGGGAATCGAAGCGGAGCCTCCAGATGGCCGCCTCGTGTTGCACGCCCAGTAGAGAGGAGAGAGAGAGAAAGAACGACGGCTAGGTTGGCTAGGTTAGGGTTGCTGGCCCCTGACATAGTACCCGTTCTTTTATAATAAGTATGTTTGTAGTTTTTCATAAAAATCCAGACTTATCCGAAATCCTGTCGGATTATCCATCGACTTGAAAACCATTTGCGTGTGACCCTCGAGGCCCAAATACCAGTCCAGTTAATAGCCCATTAAGTCCAGTAACCTTTTATTGACCCACTAAATTAATTAATATCCTTATATTCAATTAATCAACCGAATTTATTGACGGACTTCCGATCACATTAGATGTCAAGCAACATCGCGTGATCCTAGATGGCACTGGGGTTATCGCAACCCTCTATTAGAACCTTTTCTGTCATCGGTTAACGCGCGGATATAATCCTTTATCCGTGCAATGTTCCCGAATCGACCTAGGGTATTGTTTACTGTTAAACCCTATTCGGTCGATTCACTTGAATCAGATGCCGCTAATTTGAATCCGATAACTCCTTATCGAACACAGAGTCCGTCATGGCTAGAGACTTTAAGCGCATCATGCTCGGAACATTCTCTCTAAAACTACCGAGAGCGGATGATCCCGTATTAAACACACAATTACCTTCGAGGACATTTCCCTGAACCCGATCGCTTGACTTATTGATAACCCATGGTTAGGGATTCGTTAGTCAAGATCAAAGTTCAGAAACCTACCAACAAGATATCTTTGGCGTCTCAAGTCTAAGGATCATCCACGCAACCATGACAAAAGAATCGAGCTAGTTAACAGTGAGGTATTTACCATCCAGCGATTCATAGTCGGATCAGTTCAGTGAACTCATTCGCCAATGAGCACCTATAGGTCCAGCATAGTGTCTCCACACAAGTGACTTATAGGATCAATCGCTCTCATCATATGAGCTGAAGTAACCTATACTAGTCTATCCGGATGTTCAATGTCCTATCTCAAACATCTTATGACTAGGAACAATTAAGAATATGTGTTTATAAGTCTTCGGTCCCGTAATTATGATTTCATCATAATCCGAAAACTGTTGCACATGTTTATGGACTTCATCGTGATACGATAAATATAGATCGAATTAATTACACACAATGAATTATTGCCATTTATTAATAATCTGAATTAGTACATAGTATCAGATTGGTTTTGAGACCATCTAATACTAACAGCCTTATGCCTTTTCTCTCTTTCTCTTTCTCTCTCTCTCTCTCTCTCACACACACACACAATGGAGCCAGTTAAGGCCGACGCCCCTCCTTTCTCTTTGGAGCCGGCTGAAGTTGACACCTCCTCCTCCTCCTCTCTCTCTCTCTCTCTCACACACACACACACACAAAGTGGAGCCGGCCTACGCCGACCCCCCTCCTTTCTCTGTGTGTATGCTTTCCACACACAAGGCCGATGACCTCTCTATGTACATGTGTGAGTGCAACATACAAGGCCGAAACCTTTTGTAACTCTTATCTCCCTCTCTAATATCTCTTACTCTCACTCTTTACTCTCTAATCTCTCTTTCTCTCACACACGTTCTTTCTCTCTCTCTCTCTCTGATACACACACGTATACACACTGACTCACATATATTGTTTCATAGGGCTTTGGCCTTCTTTATCTGCAACTTTCATATATTTTTAACTGATTATTTGTTGTTGTTGTTGTTCTAAATTTGTTGGTTATGTGTTCAAGTTCATTAATTCAGCCCTCTTATATGTTCAAGTTCATTAGTTCATAGCAGATTAATTTATTTCAATTTTGATTCTATTACAATTTTTTATTTATATTAAAGAACCTATAATTAAGACAAACATATTTAGAATTATTCTTTAAGGCAATGCCTAAGTCGCCACTTAGGCGCCGCTTAAGTGGCCGCTTTGACACCTAAGCACTTAGGCTACTCAGGAACGTCTTAGCTCCTTGACAACTATAGTTGGATGACCTAAAATAACCTCTCTAAGTAGGAGGTTGCGGATTCAAGGACTCTGGGACCGTTGAGTGTGTAAATGAAAATATCCATTCGTGCGATACATGTGGTCTGTAATATATCTTCTCTGATGATAATTTTGGATCCGAAATATTCACATGTATAAACAAAAGTTCATTGTACACATACCCTTAAATTGAGAAAATATTGAATCTTGAGATATTTGAATTCTATTTGTGGATACGTGAAAATTTACGTGTCTTCTCCGAGGTATTGTCTCTAAAGCGGATATGAGATTTTGTCATTTTCCTTAGAAAAGGGACCTCGTTGGGAAGACACAAATTTTCACGCATCCACAATGGCCTCGTATGTGGGAATTGAACAAAAAATTATTAACTTGTCCGAACACCCTTAATCGGCCTGACCCATCTAACAGCTCAAAGGAATCTGCAGACGTCTATTTTCACTGGGGGCTGTGTAGAGACATAAAAATAGTAAATCGCTTTAGTCCTATATTAGATGTTATAAAAATAAGTGTGTGTTTATAAGCAGAGTATAACCTTTCTTCTCAACGAGAACCCTTTTCCAAAAAAAAAGACAAAATTCCACCTATTATGAGGATAGGAACGGAAGACACGTAAATTTTCACGTATCCACGCTATGTATTTAGGAGTCATTCCCAACTATTGTAAGGACAAAAGCGTAACATCTCTTTAAGGTCCATTCAAGAGTCTAGACTACCAAACCACAAGTTATTTATTGATTATCCTAGTTGAGACCTTACTGTTGTTAAGAGCACAGACCAGACACAGTTGCAACTGACGTGTATCGATGGGAGGTTATTTATGTCAAAGAGCTTTTTATTTATTTACAGATGTTTTAAGCCTTTTGGAATCCCATTAAGATTAGATAATTAAGATAAATTATTATTTATCTAACTTTTCATTATTAGGAATTATTAGTGATTTTCGACATGGACAAAGATAATTTTTTTATGATACGAATTTTAACTGCTCCAAACAGGCCTAATGATCTATCTAGTCGCTCATTATGGTTTGATTTGGCCTATAATATTGTAAAATATTAATTTTAAAATTAACAAAAACTCTTCAAGTTTAAAGTTATCAGTTTCCAAACACTTTATCTTTAAAATGAATCAGATAAAAGAATATCACATGACTCAACATTATTTTGAAGTCGACAACTTATAATTTGTAAGCATAAGTACTACAAAACAATATAATCTTATCATATTATGATGTAAAAAACTATATGATATAACATTTCATAGAATCTTTTTAGTTTTTAGACTCTATAAATATTATGTTTAGAAATAAATCTCTATGACTTTCTCGTTTAATATTGACTCTAAAAATATTATTGTTGATGTAGCCGAAGCTATCACTGTTGGATTCTCATAATAGAATTCGAGTTAGTATTCAGAAGACCGAAAAAGCCGACAGGGATCCGGACCGAGACGTGAGCAGAGTATGGGATCGGAGCTCCAAAGCCGAGGGCGAAGCTGAGACTCCGTTTGCCGAGGGGGATCCGGACGAAGGGGTCGGTGAAGAACGAGACCGAGACCCCTATGAGAAGAAGAAAATTGAGACCAGTGGCCGAAGCCGACCCGAACGAAGAGGTCGGCGAGGATTCGAACCGAAGTCCCTGTAAAAAGAAGAACCAGTCAAGGAGGGTCCCGGATTTCGGTCCAAGAGAACCCCCCTTCGATAGTTAAGTTAGTATCTGAAGAAGATTCAATTCAGAAGGAAAGAAGAAAGGAAGCTTCAGTGTTTGCGGTCTCTTTTCTTTTTGTAATAAATAGTCTTCTATTTATAACGGAGGATGGAGGTTATCTGGTTGTTGCAACCGATATAGGATTATGTTTTAGGTTGCTAATAAACCGTCATAGTGTCTAGTAATCCGTCGGAATGGGCCGGATACGGCTACTAGGCCGAGTGCCGCTGTTGGGCTTGAATGCCGCTGTTGGATTGCTGTTGGACTTAAATGCCGCTGTTGGGCTGCTGTTCAATTGGGCCGTATCCCTTTCACTGGACCGGCCCCCTAGATTTGAGCCGAATCGGATTCTGTCCCATCAATTGTCATTTAAAATAAATTCTTCTAATTCACAGTCACTTGATTGAAGCTAATGGGTAGTAGAGACAAAGAAGAATATTAAACTTAAAATTTAATAAAAATAAAATTATATGTACTAAAAACAGGAAAATCTTTTTAAAAAAGTTCAATAATTTCGAGGGACTAACGGCAAAGTAGTGAACCCTTTGATCCGATCCGACCCCGAGTACTCCCACTAATCTGTGCGCTCACTGCTGACGTGGTATAAGCATACAGGATTAAAGCTTAACCGGCTATAACGGCTAAGCCCGTTGTTTTACTAACGTGAAATTACTTCTCTACCCCTTCCACTCCCCCTCACCTTTCTTCTCTATAAAGAAACGCCTCTCTCGATCACAGCGTTTTCCTTTTCCCCGTCTTTCTCTCTCCTTGTTCACCCCCTGCAGCGTGATCAAAACCCTAGCTTCGCCCCCACCGCCACCACTGTTCCCGCCTCCGGCGGCGGCGGCGATGGTCCGCGCCTACACCCAGGAGCACGTCTACCGCCACCCGTGGGACCGGGTGACCACCGCCGCGTGGCGCAAGTTCACCGACTCCCCCGCCGTGCTCTCCCACGTCACCGACGTCCACACCCTCGCCCGCCGCCTGGACCCCGCCAGCGGCCTCCTCCATACCACCCGCTCCGTCACCGTGCGCTCCCCGCAGCTCCCCTTCCTCCTCCGGCGCCTCATCGGCCAGGACTCCGTCGTGTGCCACTGCGTGGAGTCCACCGTCGTCGACGCTCCCCGCCGCTCCATGGAAATCGTGGTCCGCAACGTTAGCCTCCGCAACCTGATCGAGGTGGAGGAGCGATCCTGGTACGGCCCCCACCCCGCCGCCCCCGACCGGTGGACCACCTTCCGCCAGGAGACCAGCATCCGCTGCAAGCCCCTCTCCGCCCTCGCGGCCGTCGCCGAGAAGGTTGAGCAGCGCTGCGCCGACCGCTTCCTCCAGAACAGCGCCAAGGGCAGGGAGGTCGTCGAGAAGATCTGCAAGTACCTCGAGGCCGAGGCTTCCTCTTCTCCTGCTGCCGCCGCCGCCTCCGCCGCTAGGATCTGAGTTTGATGATCTGATCCCGGACCGATCTCTCTGGCGATCTCTCCTTTTTCCTTTGAAATTTTTTCTTTAACGATCTCCTCGTCCATGAGAAGTGATCGATCAAATTAGTCGAACCGCCCAAAGTATCTTGTGCTTTTTGTTTCTTAGGGTTGAGGAAAACTACTTATTCGTGATCCGGAGAAAAAGGCCGGAGATAGGTGGACTGTGGAGC
Source organism: Zantedeschia hybrid cultivar (assembly GCA_030544215.1). NCBI lineage: Eukaryota > Viridiplantae > Streptophyta > Magnoliopsida > Alismatales > Araceae > Zantedeschia > Zantedeschia hybrid cultivar. The sequence continues at coordinate 11,468,968 of JARZZO010000003.1, read as the reverse complement.
TACTACTGTAATAATCTGATTGTTACGGGTATTCCAAGCATCGTTTGTAATAAACACAAGTGCCGAATGTAACATTCGTCGGAATCTGATGCTTTGTGCTTGGATTTCAACAAATTGGCCTACTCCAAATTTCTTAGACTCAAAGAAGATTCTTCACCTCTCGTCTGGCTTTGTGCTGGTTCTGTGATTTGTGAGAATTCCCGGATTCTTACGCGTCCTCAAGTAATTGGAATTCGGAAATATATGTTAATGTAAAGCCCGACCACAAAAGATTCACGCAAGGGTTTGATCGACTGGGAATTGGGGATCGCTTCCATGTCAAACATTGGCTTGTAATTTGGACTTCTGATTACCCTTTTTTGAGAATTATTCTCTCCCACATTGTTCCGAAATGTCAAGGAGATTAGACTTCTTCCTTTTTTTCTTCTGAGATCATCAAATGCTTGGTGTTATCTGTTCAATAATAAGTAGGACGAAGAAGTGAGATGATATTGCTTCTATCGGTTCTTCTCTATCTCGAGGAATTGTGTTGGTTTATGGTGGGGAATGGTCTTTCGTGGTTAAGGGATCTGCCCTTAGTGCATCATTCTGTCTTTCCTACCTGGATCTTTTCTTCTCATGTCTCCTTTTAACCTTTTGCAGAACAATTTCTCTGTAATATTGCAACTCTTAGCATGTCTATCTACTACAACATCTACTACAGCTTCCTTTCAACTTTTTGCAGAATAATTTCTCTGTAATTTGCTACGCTTGGCATGTGCACCGTCCTCAGGACAGATTGTTGAATAAAAGTTGCAAGACTAGTATCCAGAGTTTATTGTAATGTTGTTCTTACTACAATCCGTGGGTACCTTTGTTGCATTTTTTGTGACCTTAACATTCCATCCTATATAGTGAAGGCCAATGAAGAAAAATGTCCTTGCACAGGAAAAAGGCTAACTTACATTTGGGAAAATTTTGAATTTCTGAAATAAATACCATGATTCCGAAGAGCCATGATGTTAATAACCTTGCTCACACTTGCTTTGTTTTTTGTCCACTCCCAAGAGTTGTGTGTTGCTGCCAAGTCTCCAGACTGTTGCTTCAAAAAGATGAAACTTGCTCAGTAGCATCAGTTCAAGAAGAAAACAGTAGCATGCCAGAAAGTTGCATAAAATTCACACTTACTTGAATTATATGCCCAAGCTTTTTCCCTGACAGAGAAAACGGAGAACTGTACTTTAACATCTGAGGAAGGATGTCACAATGAGGGAAGAAACAGAGGTTGGAAATTATCCAGTGCAATGCTCATCTACTTCTCTTATAGCATTTTGATTGATCACCACCACATCCAACAATTGTCTCTTCTGGAGGTGGGGGTGTGTGTTGGAGAATTGTGTGTGCAAATAGAAGCTCAAGTTATACTTCTAGAACCAGAGGAACATCGTGAAGCCATACTTTGAAGAAATGGTCAACTTACTCATTGATGTTTGCGATTGTTGGACATATATATGTTTGCAATTATTGGAAGCATATGTGTTTTGGTTTACTGGATAATGATGGTTGAACAAATGCATAATTTTTTTGGGGGTTGCAGGAGCAGGTGACAAGGAGAGAATCCTGTGGTTAAGGGAGAAGAACTGTAGCCTTACTCCCCAATATTTTTACCACCTTAGATCATTTCTAAATGGTCAGGTTGAGCATACTGGTCCCCTTGGGCAACTAGTGAGGATGAAAAATGAATTTGACAAGAAACTTGGCAACTAAGCTTTAAAGGATCAGGATCATCAAAGTGTGATTCGTCTTGGTTCTGGGTTATTGCATGTGATCTGAGTCCAAGATGTGTTAGTGCAGATTTCAAGTGAAAGTTCTTATTATGCTATAGCACTCGAGAAGAGAGGTTAAGTCTTAGAAATCACTTCTATATTTTTAGTTTTTCAAGTAAAAACTCTGTATATAACCTTTGACTAAAAGCTTCCCCAAACATACTCCTTATAAATTACAAAAGCACTTATGCAAGGGTGTTGCAGTCTTTCCAAGAAATTCCGGTGGCATGTGAGTTAGCAGACCTTCGCACCGGACTAAAATTTATGTTGATGATGAGGGAAATTGGAAGACTTTTTCTAGTGGCTAATCGGTTGTCATGGACACTTTGGTTACTTCATACTTGACTCGTTATTAGGCTACGTGGATTTTTCCCTTTCACTATTTTTCTGATTTTTTTGGTTATCTGAAAGTTTTGGATCATCAAATAACTCATTAATTGATTTTTCTAAAAAGACTGACGCATGTAAAATATTGAAAGTTGTCTCAAACACGTCCAATGTTTTGAACATCACTATGAGAAAACGTGGAGGCCTGATCTGGAAGCTTCCACTTGTCATCAAAAGTTCTTTATATTTATCTTGTGCATCATGGCTGATGCTTTTCCAGTTGACTTCACGTGTTCCCTCGCGAGAGCAATGTTACCAAGGCGGGGATTTAAAAAATTATGGACTCCAGAAAAGATCTTAAGTCGGTAAATATTTGAAAGTTTTTAAAAATAGAAAATAGAAAATTTTAACATAATGTATACTTAACTTTTTAAAGAACACGATTTCAAGGAATATATAACTTTTTAAAGAATATGATTTCAAGAAATATATAATCAAATCATGTATAATGGTGATTTTTGAAATTTACGAAGATTCTAAAGTTCTTCATATGAAACTGCATATTCGTTGGCACAGTGTGTCAACTGTCAATGAAAAGAATAACACTTGTTGCATTGTACTCCCCGTGTCACTGTGGGTTTAAAAATCAATCAAACTCAGCATTCAAATCGCACACACATATGATCTGGCATCTAGATTATGTTTGTGCGCAATCCTAATTGCACTGCAGCAACAATGACCCTTAAAGACACTGCTCTTATAGAGAATGAGAGTATCTACAAGGTTTCATTTGGGAAAAAAAATAAAGCTAAATTTTTTGAGATAAATGTAAGATCATTTCTTTAGAGAATATTGACAAGATCAAATCTTTGTCAAATGAAGTAGTCTTTTCATATATTCCAAGTATCATAATCAAATATCTAAGGAAAATGTGACGGGACGTTGTTTGCTTGAGTCGGCTTGTAATTCTCATCTGGATTTTCTTCCATCTTAAAAAAGTAGGGATGAAAGGAATATGAATACACACAAATCATCCATTGGAAAATATTTTTCTTAAACGAGGATAAATTTAATCTCTTATAGCTAGACCGATCAAAATAAGTGAAAATAAAAAATATATATATAAAATTGAGTCCAAAGGATCTCATCCATCTATTTCCTGTTTAACCATCTGCGAAAATTACCTACTGGTGAAATCAGCACATCAGCGTGCAATAACGGCTATCTTATTTTTTTAGTTTCAGAAAAAAGAAGATGCGTTAAACATATTCCCTTTGTCAAAATTTTAAAGATTAAATCAAGAATAAGCAATTCCTATGTTTCTCAGTTTATTTTTATTTCCTTTTCAAACTTTATTAAATCACCTCTTTTGCTAGATAAATTCATCATTTTGATCTTATTCCAAAACCAATCTCTGGCATTTATCCCCATCTCCAAACCAACGTTAAGATGAGATAGAGGATACTCCGTCACAAAATATAAATTAATTTTGTTCTCTTATTTGACGAGAAAAATGACAACATTCACCTTCTTTTCTCTTGGGTTTTCTCTCTATTAGGTGAGTTCGAAGAAAAAAAATAATAATTAAACCCTGTAACTCTTTGCCTGGAGTGCTATTGGACCCGACAACCCGAGGATAATCCCGCCAAGCAAAATAGCATTGTTTGATCGAAATTTCCGGGAATGCAAATGGTATCTGACAATGTCACTAAAATCCGTTCCTAAGTCGGCAGGGGTTTCAGGAGCACCACCACATATATAGCTATGGTAAGCAAGCCATCATATGACTTGTCTTTTTTTTCTTTTTAATAATATGCAGTTTCAACAACGAAATAATCTTGCTTAAGCTTTTACTATGATACTATGTGATTTTACGTAAAACACAATAAAATATTGTAAGACATCATTTTTCCGTGAGACATAAAGCATAGTGTTTTACAGGATATATAACATTGAAAAGTGATTCAGTGAACTTGACCTTGTAAAGAATAAAGCGAAAAATATCCTTAACTATAGAACTTGACTTCTCCGTGAAGTTAAGCTCACTGAATCATTCTTCTACAACATTTAACAACAAATCAAAGGACCCCTACGTGGCGGTTTTGCATTTTGCCTTGGATGATAAGAAAAGCACCACAGATTTTGAACAGGTTATTGTCCCTTAACACGTTTATCTGCTTTTTCTTTATTTTGTATGTGCGTGCAAGAGTTGAGGTGTGGGTGTGCGCAGTGTGCGTGTGGGTGAGCGTGCATGCGCACGTGTTGGTGGTATGGACGGAGTTTAACTTCAAGAGAGCCCTGCAGATTGGTTGCAGTTGGTTGATCGAGAAATATTTGCTGTGATGTGGCGCTGCAGTGACAACGTTGCTAATTGCTATGCTAACCGACGGTTGATCACCTACTAGTATGATTCTATTTTTTCGAAATTTTTTTCCAACCGTCTAATCTAAGATCGACTGTACGGATAGTAAGAGTGCACTTGGAAGTGCATCTACGCTCAAGGGTGTTATGATAAGCTGTTTTTCTGCTTGATTTGTGGTTCACATTGGCGGACACATAAATTTTGTTCAGTAGAGTCACTTGGACATCAAGTCATAAGTTTAGTTGGGTCAATGAAATCTTAGACTAGACTATATCGAGTCTTGAGTTGAGTTAGTGAGATCCTAAACTAAGTCAATAGGGTCCCCATCGGACTAGGCCAATGAAATTGGCAAAATCCGGTGAGATCTTGAAACTATACTACATTGGACTAGACCAATAAACTTGGCAAAATCCAATAGGATCCCAAACTGGATCAATGTTAGATCCGCCACTGGTGGTTCATACAGATTCGTGATAAATACAGGGACGATGTAAAAACACCACCTCACCTCAAAAGCGGACTCATATCAGCTTTTTTCAAATTGTTCAATCTTTAGTCTTTTTAGTCCTCTGCTTTAAACCGTCTGACACATTAACGTGAGATGCGTTGAAGCATTTGAGACAGATAAACTATATATAATCCATATAAACCCAAAACCGAGACGGCTTGAAATGTTTGAAAACACTTAGATGCCTATTTGAAAATTTTAATCATTAAAATTCCGCCGGAAAGTATATTTCCAAAAAGAACATAAGCCGGCATAGGTCAGTATTTTTTTAAAACAAAAGAAATTTGAACAGCGCAACAGTTCCTTGGACATTGCAATCCACAATGACTTGCAATTATTTCTTCCGGTTAAGAGCACAAGGCGCTACCACTACGGAACCTGATTTCAGTTACGTCGAAAGCACGGTAACCTGTAACGAGGAGGAATGCATATGAAAACCATATGAAAACGTCAGTGCCGAGTAAAAATTCAAGAGTACAAACTGTATTCAAAAGTACAACATCCATAATAGTCATAAAATCAAACAAACGCGACCCGGTTCTTTATTACGAGAACAACAACTGAAGCATGATTAGTTGCACTCCCCCTAAAAAACACAAGGTGGAACAGGAAGAAGAGTATCAAACAAAATCTCTACCCGGTTCTTTATTATGAGAACTACGTCTGAAGCATGATAATTCCATGCCCCCTAAGAAACAAGAAGAGGCGAGGTTTGAGAAGAACAGTATCAACCGTATCTCCACTTGTCCTTTCCCTTTCTTTTCTTTTTTTGGTTTTTGTGGGGGGAGGGGGCGTTCAATCAGTCTCCAAATAATTCAACCAAGCTCGTAATATCGCCTATGCAGACTTGTCTAACCCTAAAGAAGTTATACTCGCCAATTTGCAATCAAAAACCTTATCCCACTTCAGAGAATTTCGTCTAAATCCATTCCAAGCTGAATCACAACCTTTTATACTTTTAAATAGACAAAAAGGTCCATTCTCTACTCTCTAGGTAAGGGTCTGAGATGATAGAATGATTGGGACCATCTTTAATCCATCCTCCAGATACCAAAACCAAAATTGCCTGCGCATACTTTTTGTGGATATCCAAAATCAGCTAAGAAATGCGACTGCTTTTTAATTTGCGGATCAATCTCATACTCCATCCTATCATTCACATCTGGTCTCTTTCTGAAAGTAGATGGCACCTTAATTTCATTGAATATTAAAAAAGAAGGGGATATATAAGGGTACTGTCAGTATGCTCCTAAAATATCTCTCTGTGCCAAGAATAGTTCATATCAAGATGGTGTCACCATGCTACAACTCCAGAAAACCAAAAATGAAAGATCGTTGTCCCCCATTATTACACAAGCTTTGCCCAATGCTTCACTTGTTGCAAGTGGAAGCAAGCACCCTCTTAGATGACCTGCTCTGATTATTCTCATCTGCTCTTACATGCTTACTTTTCCTTTCCAGCACTAAAGTTGATAAAGCATAGTTATCCACTAAATGATGCATGGAAATAAATAAAAAATCCAGCCTACTCAGCACTCAGTCAATGAAATCCGAAAGCAGCATCCATAATCCACCTTGTGCGTTCACTAGAAATGTTTGAGAGATCCCAATCCTTTGAGTCGAGAAATTCCATTCAGAAAGCAACAACACGTAACATAGTGGTGTAAGCAAATACCCCTTACATCATCGTGACCTTCACAGGGGAAAAGGTTGTCCATATATTCTGAAGATGATGTGATATGATGCTACTTTCTTAGCCTATGTTGACACAAAACAAAACAACACTAAGCAACATGATAAATTGTGAGGTGGGAACCACCTAATTACATCTTCAAATCAGATAGTTTTTGTGCCACGACAAAAATAAGAAATGAATACTAGTTTTTTCCAACTCAAAGACCATGCAAGAGCTTTTCACAAATGAATGCTTTGAAAATAATGAAAACAACCCTAGCAGAGCCAGCAGATGAAATGGATTTGACACTAGGCATCCGTTTGGTACAGCACAGAATCTCCTGCATGCACATATTTTCCATAAAACTTGATCACAATATGGGTGCCAAAATCCGGATCTGAAGATAATCGACAGTTTTTTTTGTCGCAAAAAGTTTTTGAATCACCAAACAATTCATATGATCGAAAAACCTGTGATGTAACAGATTTTATGCTGTACTGAATGCACCCTTAAGTCATCTATTAATGAGCATTATAATACAGTAACTCTAAGTATCTTTGTTCAGATATTATCATGCATGATGGTGATCTCAATATCCACCAGCTTTAGCATGCCTAGGAAGGGTATGTAACAAGCCCTCACCTGCAGGGACATTAGTATGTAATCTATCAAACAACGTGAACAATGAACTGCAAGAATACAGGACACAAGTGAATATACTGTTCTACGAATAATGATTAGGAAGGTCATTCCTATGATGTGCTAATCAGGGAAACCCAAACTGGGTTTCCTAGATAACTAATATGTCGGCTCGATTGGTAGACAGACAATATGACCATCACCTAGCAAATCCCCTACAAGAGTCTATAGACCGTGGCTTTGTCCTTAGGTCAGACATTTGGAGTAGATTAATTACAAAAGCAAATAAAAGCGTTCATATAATGAATTCATTAGCATGTGTATGTAGATATAAATGATTGAACATGTTGTATGCCGTTCATATTTACATGAGAAAAAAGTCCTTGCCGTATCAGGCTCATGCCACATGCAAGGAAAAATGGCATCACAAATCTAAAAATGTACAGCAGCAACAAAATCCAATGCTGTGTGTGAAAATGAATTGCAGGAAGGGAACTAGTAAATGTGAGTTCACAACTAAAAGCCAACTAGATGAATTAATTAGTAAACACATTGTGCCCATGGCATATGACACAACAGTAGTCTATACGGATGATTGGTTTTCTAGAAGGCACTCATATGTGCCATGAAAGGCAATTTCAGCAGAAAGACTTGGTAGATGACAACCAGAACCATAAATTAGCAAGTCTAACCAAACTATAGATCATATTCATTTCCACCAAACTGGTGCAAATTAAACATCACGCAGAAGCCAACATGCAAACCTTTTCCAAACCACAACATCGAGTTCGTGAGGCTGCAAGATGTCCACAGCATCATGCCCTCCAAGCATATTATAGCAACATAGTTTCCTAGGAAGACAAACAACTGGCATAAAAAAAAGGATGTGGAAAAGAAAGAGAATCATCAAATCAAAGTTCTTTTAACCTTCTCTTCCAACATTTTAGATCTTATCAAGCTTGTCCGCTTTCACAATGGGGTTGGCCTTGGCAATGGCATCACGACCAGCAGTCCGGTAATCAAATGGGCAATTATGTTTGTCAGAATAACGGTGCATCACACAGAATAGATTCCCACATCGACAATTGAATCCTGTCAAGCCTACACGTTTCCTACAAGTGCTGCACCTATTTGGACCCTCCTTCACCTTCATCTCAAGACACTCGCTTGAGACTGATGCATCTGAAGGCCGTGTTGCAATGACCATTCCCTCCACTGAAGGAACAGCCACGTCTGCATTTCCGGGGATAACAGGATCTTTCTCACTGCTACTGCCGCTACCGCAATTCACAATTTTGTCAATTGACGAGGCTGCCAGTTTGGCCTGTTCCTGCTTCAATATCATGTCCTTGTGGCACTTGGAGCACATGTTCATGGTTGCTGCACTTCCAAAGAAGCCACAGTTGTTGATGCACAGGATTGGACCTTCAGAAGCTCGGCATCCAGTCTCATCATGTTCCATTTTTAATATTCCTGTAATATATTCCCATCAAATTCAAGGGGAAAAAGAAAAAAAAACAAAGAGAAAAGAAAAATTGTTACTGGCAATCACTTTCAAGCACAGTTCTACTACCATCATACATTAAATTCACGATTGTTATCTCCAAAATCTACAGATTTCTACAAAGTGGACAAAAACAAGAACCTTGAAAAGCTCTAACTGAACCATCAGGGCAGCCAAACATATCACTTTCATAACAAATGAGGAGGAAAAAAAAACCCATAAAAACCAAACAAGAAAGCAATACTGGCACGGTGGTTGTTTCAACGTGTCACTGGAAGTATAGAAAAATTCATATTCTGGAGTCGTACAAAGGAATGAACAGGGAGGCGTATAAGCAAAAAGGGAAACCCCTTCAAGAACCAAACCAGCATCCGCAAACTAGAATCAACAGGAAACCCAAAAATCCCCCCTTTGATTGCTTTCCGGCAAGTAAACACCACAGAACGAACGGCCCATCGCAGCCAAATCAAACACAAATAACCGACGGCCCAAACAATTCCAACTTTCGCTCAGAATTACACAAATTGAAACAAATTCCAGCCAATAACAAGCACCATCAAGCATAATGCGACAAACAAAAGATAAATAATCAACCAATAAACAACCCAAATTACCCTAATTCGTGCACAGAAACTCCTCGCAGAAGGGGCTGCTCAGCCCCACCTCCCAATCCAAGGGCCGCGTCTTCCGGTGCTCCTGTTCACGCTGCAGAGAGAAGAACAAAGAAGACGATTCAATCGACCAAAATTCAGAATCGGACCAAAAAGGGGATATAAATAACAAATAGAGATAGAGAGAGGGTGAGAGAGAAAACCCTAACCCTAATCGGAAGAAGGTGGGCCTTGGGATCGAGGAAATTTCTTGGGAGGAACGGGGAAGAAGGATAAAAAGGCGAAGGGGGGCAGAGGAGAAGGAGAGAAATAGGGGGGGATGAATATAAGAAGGGGAGAAGGTATGTCCCGCTGCGCATAAGGAGTGGCCTTCCCTGCCAGCGCGCAAACGGTTCGGATTCGGTGCGGACCTAAAGATGATGAATGGCTGCATCCGTTAAATTATTAATTTAATAATGATATCTATTAATTATCTTGATAACGATCTGGAACAGCAGTCCCAGTTCCGGAGTCCAAAGCGTTGATCGGACTCCGGCGTGATATTCGGAGCTGATTGGTCTCAAAAGCTAGCAAGGTCGACCTATGGTGAAGACCTACAGAAGAGGTGTTATTCTCAGACGAAATGTCTGAAATAAACCTTTCGATGGTCAAATTAGTTCTGAGATGATGGCCGAATTTTTAGGTGAGCAGTGGGGTTCTGTTCTTAGAGAGCGTACTTGGAACTGTTGATGGAGGGCCCCTTGTATACAAGTCGATTTTTGGAGGCTGGTGAACTTATCCTCCTAACACGTGCTCTTTCTTCGGTGGTCGGATAAAAAATACGAGTCTTGCTAAGGTAGAGCGGCCTTTGTGGAACCACGTAGATGGGACACGAGTTGTTAGGTCCAGTCCAGTCTCGCGCCAGGGTGGGTCTCGAGGCGATCTTGGCCCGTGAGGGTTCGGCGTGCTGAACCGGCCTAGCATGCCAAACTCATATTAGATCTGGGTACTTGGGCCTCATCGTATCTGATGAGTTAATAATTGATTACATAATCAGATCTTGATGTATCATATGTATTTGATAAAAAAAATTGTATTCATTATCTTATCAGTTATATATATCGTGTAAACAAAATTATCTGTTAATTGACCTGTGAATAAATGATTATTTGAATAATCGGACTATCAGTTATCATTTGCATCCTTATTTTTATCTGCTTTTAAAATGCTTCGTGCACTGGAGGAGATCTTTTTTTGACTTATTAGTATGGATTAAATGCGCCAGCATTCATCCTGTTAGACTTCATGGTAAAATTTCAATTAAAGCATTTTCTCGATATTAAATCACATTTCATTTCGGGTACTTCCATAATTTATTTGATATTTTATATGAGATGAGAATTGTAGTTAGTTTCGAGATGAATGCCTACTGGGGGCAATATAGCAACACTTGATAGGTTGAAACGACTGTTTGAAAATCGGACTGAATCGGCTGTTATAATTAAAAAATAAAGGTCTAATCTTATTAATCCCAAAGATACTAATCTTATATTTATGTATATATTATCCTACATATCAGTTGCAAATGAAACAAAATGTTCAACGAATAACTTGTGAGACTACTTGATAATAGTTTGACTCAATTCATTTATTAACTAAACAAGTTTAAACAAAATTTTAAATTTGATTCATTAAACTAGCAGAGTTTGAATGCAGGGAAAGGTAACTTGATTATGTTCATGAACAACCATGTTAAAGTACTCATTAAGAGTTCATTAAACCACTCGTTAAGAGCTCATGTAGATACTCATTCAGAGCTCATTTAAGTACTCAATAAGATCTATTCTAAATACTTATTTAATTATTTTATTTATCAATAAATTTAGTTAATAAGATATTCAGTATCTTATAGAGTGTTTTATTAACTGACTAGGAGTGCAAACAAAGTGGTATTTACCATGGTTTGGTTTGAGTTTAAAAATTTGAATTTAAAAAATTTTGACTTTAGAATTACCGAAGATCCATTAGGCTTACGAACCACTTGATATTTGGCTCTTTCCTTCTTTGAGGACGATTCTAAAGTAGACCAATAATTAATCCTGTGATATTAGTGAAGAAGTTAATCTATAAAAAAGGATCCGATCCTGTAAGAGTGAAATCGAAAGTGAAGAAGCTTCTCTACATAAAACAGTCGAAAAATTAACTAGTAATGAAACTTAATTATCCAAACCTTGAGAAAAATAGTTTGATCAAGTTGGTTGAATTGCCCTCGCCACTAGGATATGCGAAGCTGCTCGTGCTTATCCGTGCCTTCTTGGCCAAGTAAAATAAGTTGTATTAACTAAGCATCATTTGAATACATCCATGGAATGGATTCCTAGCACTAGCATGCCAAACTTGAAGAGGGGAGAGGGACAGATATGATTCCCTTTCCCTCCTGATTTTGGCGTCGAATGACACTTGGTTCCCTTATGTGATAGGTCACATTGATGACAAAGGACACATCACACATGCACCCTTCAAGCATGCTTTTCTCTCTATCTAACTCATCACAGATGTATGAGGACATAAAGCAGATTATCTTAGTAAAAGGTCTTTCTAATAGAAGAAGTAATCCACGCATGAGCAACAAATCCATCCTAACTAGAGTGGTAATTCCATGTTCCTTGCCTAGAATGGGATTTGAAACCCCAAATGAGAAGGACAAATGAGAAGGCTAGGGGGGTCCATTGCGCCACTGGCCAGGGACTAAAGCAGATTATCCGATCATGTGCCTCCATGTTAATTCTGATTCAGTTGGTAATTAACATAAGAAAGTTATCTCGATATTCCTCACATGGGAGTATAGGATGCACACCAAAATATAAGCATTGGATTTATAAAATCTATGTTGGTGTTCATGTGGGGGCGTCAAATTGTTAATATACATCAAAATCGGTTTGCGTCAACACTTTTCGCCCTCCGCACGGAGCAGAGAGGAGCTCGTGCCCTCCGCCCCATCTCCATCGCAGCTCTGTTGGGAGGGGGGAGGGTTTTTTCTTTCCTCCGAGAAGAAAGGGAATACCTTGCAGGTATTTACTTGGTATCATCTCCCCTTAGGGAGGTTTCTTTGTTTTATGTTCTAGTTTCTGTGTTTGTTAGATCTCATCGGAGCAGGGTCATCTCTATTTCAAACTTATTGTTATCCTAAAGATCTTGGGTAGGTCACATGTTATTTCCCCATCTCGGTTCTTCCTTCTTTCTGTGCTTGATAGTTGTTGTCTTGCTTCGATAACTCCCATGGTTGGCTCCTCCATCTATGGAAGTTTTCCATAAGATTGCCCTCCGGTTGCTTATCATGGTTTTTAGCCGCATCTCATGGAGCTCTGTCGAAGATGCAAATTTATTGCAGTGCAGTTATTGTTGGGTACCACCATCGGGGAGATCTCGACTTATCCCCGCGGCTTTTACACACCTCCTCTCGGAAGTGCGTTCTACGAGATCCCTCTTATTGCAGATCTTACCCCCTCTTAGAAGGTGCAGTCTTGGCCAGTCGAAGGAGGAAGCCTCCATTGTGAGTTGTGGCTTCTTCAAATCCTCGACGTTAATGTTCTGATCTGCCAGCCATATGCAAGAGTTTGATCTCTACAATGAAGGTTTCTTTGTCTTATCTATATCTTGTTATGTACTTTGGAGGAATGGGCGTGGGTATGGGTTGCGTATGCCTTCTGTAATGGGTGCTTACTTTAGTCTTGTTGGATGTATCATGTTTAAAGTAGTGCAATGAGATAACTTGTTTATTGTCAAAAAAAAAAAAAGAAGCTAAATTGGTTTAAATAATCTTTGCTTCATTTGTAGACATGCAATGTCTGATGTTGACATTGCAACATAACAAGATGGTGTTGACTCCGTGCTCATGAATTTTGTGAGATCGACAAATACGACAAGGCATTTTAAAATGTCACCTTAAACAAATGGATCCATCGACGTGGAGAACCTAGTTCCCTACATGCAGATACAGACCTTTAATTCCTGTTGTTTTGTCAAAGACCTAGGGGTGGAGATTGTTGCCGGATTAATTTGTTGCGTCCATTGGAGGAAGCTTTTGCTAAGTGCAGTGTACGCGAATTTGTGATGGAGGCTTGAAGGAAATCTCACGAGCCAATGCCCATGGAATTGGGAGGCGCTCATCACCAGCTGTAGCCTCCCCAACAAGGCAACTACATCATGTACGTATGAAGTAAGAACTAAGATCTTCTAAATGTAAGCGAGGATGGAACTCAGTAAGTACATCGACGAGAGAATTTTAAAATAAGAACTCAGATCCTCTTAAGTGCAAGCGAGGATGAAACTCAGTAGGTACAGCGACGAGAGATTTTTAAAATAACTCTTCTGCCCATGTAATTTTTCCTATTCTTTATGAGAGGTTGTCTTGAAGAATTCCCAGATCAGTTGAGTTCAAACATTTATATCATGCAATCACTAGATAGTTGCGAAGAAAAGCTCTATTTATGCAAAGAACTGATCAAACTGCCGTACCTACCCATATGTTGCAACAATGTGCAACAAGTATGAATATTCTATGCATCTTTCATCTGTGGGCTGCAGGCTATCGAAGCCTGCTAATCCTTTTTTTTCGATAGTATATAGTCTAGTGGCTGGGCGACCAACTTCAATCTCAAATGATTAGGGTTTAAATGACTAGCTCCCCAAAAGGTGAAAAACCTAGAGCCCTACAGGACTGGGTACCTGCTCAATCCACAAAGGGGGATTTAAACTTTGGATCTTCTGTATAGATTCGGCATGCAGAAAAATGAGGGATCAAACATGTCTAAATTGGTGACACAAAAATTGTTGATTTTTTGGGACAATCACGACTATAGTCGCACCTTATAGTCTCATCCTACTTTTTATAAATAATTTATCTTTGTCTACAGAAATATTACTGACAAGTTTAGTTTAATTATCTTTATAAATGAGTGCGTTACGTTTAATGGGATATAGAGAATAAGTAAATATATGATTACTATATAAAATAAAAAGAAGGCAATGGTATTCTGGTGCACTCAGTAAAACAATTAACTAGGAGATATGATAGGTAAAAGCGAAATTTCCACTTTCCACTGTAATGGGACAAGTTATAAGTTGACCTGGCGTATGTCACCGATAGTTAGTTAAATACAGTACTATACAACATTATTCATGTACTAATTTTCAAATAAAGTTTGTATGCTACATCGAATTGAAACATAGAAAAAAAATACTTTTTTTATGACAACCGTTTCATTCACATATAATAAAAAATGCTCAATTCTTCCTGTTTAATATATTATATTATTTAATTAAAATATGATTTTTTCTATTTAAAATCTCCTAGAACATGAGATTATACAATAAAAATCATAATCAATTAATAACTATTTATAACGTGATTATATGTATCTTGCCAACTTTTTTAATCTTTTAAGTACTGTTTGACCAATTTTTTGACCGTCTCATTTAAATTTTAAAATAAATTATATCTCAACATATTTTAAACTAACTATGATCTCACCACAATAAAGATAAGAACAGGCGTCCGCTGGAAACATTCACAGAAAGTAAAAAGCTGTAGTAAATACTTTTTGCGGTGTCGCCAATAATATTTTTGTGGTGGGGTAAACTATAGCAAATAATGTTATTTGCAATGGCTAAAAAGGACATCACAAATAATATTATTGTGACACTTGTCTATAGCCATCGCAATCAAGGTTTGCCGTATCTATTGAATCGGATCGACTTGTACTAATCGACTCATATCTGGGTCGACGGCCTGATTCGTTAGCACGAACCTAGTTAGATTAGATCGTACCGTCTCAATATAATCTTACGTGCATAATGACTTGTTTTTTATTGAGTTTTACTCATTTGATAAGTAAAATCACACTTTTATATGAATTAATAGAATATTTTTTAAATATAATTTAAATTAATTATTTTTTTAATTTTTTTTTAAAAAATTCATTAATTTGAGTCGTGCGAGTCAGATGAAGTCGTTCTGAGTCATAACATATTTGA
The DNA here is from genome assembly GCA_030544215.1 of Zantedeschia hybrid cultivar. NCBI lineage: Eukaryota > Viridiplantae > Streptophyta > Magnoliopsida > Alismatales > Araceae > Zantedeschia > Zantedeschia hybrid cultivar. The sequence goes on along the minus strand of JARZZO010000003.1, from coordinate 11,453,522 downwards.
GAAGATCTGATCCGACGACGAACCATGATCGCAGTTACTCCTTAATATTATTTACAGCTTTTCGAACTGTCGTCATTAAAAAACTACCGAATGAAATGTGCCTGTAGCTAAAATATCATATCGTTTCACCTACACCAAAAATCTTTTATTAGTCATCATTCATTTCCAACTGCTACAATATCTTTTTTTTCTATGTCTTGTTTATTTTGGACTTTTTTAATATCGATCTCTATAAACATAGTAAATTCAAAATAAATTCCTGTACTTTGTCTATTTTTAAATTAGTTCTTATAAACTTAATATAATTTAGTAATAACTCTTTCCAATTAAGAATAGTTAACAAGAAGTAAATATTTATGGAATATTCTTTAAACTAATGTTAAAATGGATAGGAATCCTTAAAATGATTCTAAAAAATAAAAAATTAAGCCCCAGCGAATAGTAAAAAATGATGAGGATCAAGCCTCCTAATAGTTTTTTATTTTTTAGATGTTTTGAGGATTGTCTGATCAAAGGTTAGATTGTACAGACACAATTGAACCTTAGAACACCATCATACCTACCACTAGCGATGTAAATTGAGTGGATTGGACTAGTTATGTGATAATTTGGATTTAATTCAAATTCAAAGTAATTCAGTCTAATTTTAGTCCAACCAAATTTAACCAAAGTTTAATCTAAATTCAGTTCAAATTCAGCTCCAATTTAATAGTGAGTGGATTGGGTTGGGTTGGACTTGACTGACCTTATTTATAAACATTTCGTTAGAAGTTTTTTACTTTTTGTATGAATTATTGTAAAAGTGAATACTTTAAATTGGGCTAGCCTGTTTTCAACTCAACTCAATTCATATTTAACTAATGTTAACCAAATTTAACTAATATAATTTAGGTCAATCTAATTTTTTTTTAATATAAATTAAATTGAACTAGTCCACAGGCTGGCCCGCTAGATTCCCACTTCGGAGGGAAGCATGAGTCACCATTGTTAGAGTGCTTAGAGCCTCAAGACCCAGGAAGTCTTCTCCCTTAAACCTCCACTTGCTCATTTAGATAGAGAAAAAAAGAAAAGAGAAAAAAAAGAACTCTTTCCCAAGTCCTCAGATCGGTCTTTCTTGCATTTACTGCAGATTTAACCCAACTCTTTGCCACTTATAATAATAAATTACTGTAGTTGAATTTGTAAATTAAAATGGTGTCTTATGGCAGATAAATATATGATTTTTTTAATATTTTCCTAGAAATTAATATTTTTGTATCTATACTCTCAACTCCCATATCTTTGTATAAAACACATTCGAAAACTTTTGAAGCATTGTGGTTATATCCTTCTTTCAAAATGTTGTGAATTTCAATGAAATATACTAGAAAGATTCTGTAAATTCTTATAAAGTCGGAAGTATATATGCAAAATTTCAGTGGATTTAGCCGTATACATGTAATACATGTAAAATATTTAGAATCTTTCTAACATATTCTGATGGAGGTCATGACATTTTGATGGAGGGATATAAGCAGAATATTTCGGAAAATTTCGAGATTATTTCTTACAATATAAGAGAGTTACATGTCTAGATAACAATATGTAATTTTTTAGGAATATACATGCAAGCATCCTATAAATATACAGAGGGTCAGTCAGGAAGGACAATTTTTTTTTTCTCTTTTGGACGAATTCAACTCAGATTGATAAACTCCTGATGAGCTGTCAGGGAGAGCCACAAATCAACAGATTAATCAACTGTGGACGGAATCTAATTCTTTAGCTCTCTTTTTTTTTTTTTTTCTGCCAAAGTTCCCTGGACCCCAGCTTATCTTTGATTCTTTATATGCTTTGTCCTCGAGATTCCTGTGTACAAGTCAAATGCTGTCACATAAATGGGTTCCATCCAACAAAAAGTCTTCATCCGAATGAGGATTAAACGGGCGTTCAAGATAAGATAAGATAAATCTAATCCCCTGTGATCATTCACTCCACCCATTATTTTATCATAGATTGTTATTAAAGGAGCGTGGTTCCTCTCAGTACGAGTTTAAACTAAACTCAATTAATACAGACAGAAAAGGAGAATTTTTCATAAAAGTTCTTTCTCAAAAATGAAAAAAATATCATATGAGGATTTTTTTTAAAACTTTCCCCTTTCTTTAATGACTAGGTACAGTCCAAGTTTACATATAGAGAATCTCTATTCTTCTTAAAGTTATATTACTATTTCGTCTCCATGGTAGCTATTCTGGCTGGGTATGGGATGATTGCCTTTGGTCATCTATGTGACTTTTGTCGTTTATCTATCACTGTCGACCCCCAAAAAAAAAGACATTATTTTTGTTGTCACTCGTTATTGGCTGTGGGTCCGAATGAAGAAGGTTGCAGATATCCTTTCATATAGAAACATAAATAAATTATAAAAAATAATAAGTTCTTTTACAACTGTGTTACATCTTCCTTGTGCGGTGGGGATTTAGTTAGGCCCAAGGATACCAATTAATGAGCCAAACGAGTTAAATATTGCCCTGCTTAGATTTTACTCGTTCGATTTTAATTGAATTCGAATTCGAGCTAAGCAATTAAAATGGTTTTTTTCAATCTAGACTCGTTAAATATTCGACGACTTGAGTTCAGCTCGTAAGTCCAATGAACTCTGTTCAAAAACTTTAAACTTTAATTTTGTGGATTCAGGCTATAATATGGTGATATGGCTTGTCTCTAAAGATCTACAAATCATTGATTTTAAAAGCTTAGATTACGTTTATAATACTGAAAATTCATGCACGAAATTTGAGATTCATGTCTTAAATCTAAATAGATAATAGGCAACACAAAAGTTTGAATGTTAAATGAAATAGATTGTTTGATAATTGGAAAAAAAGTATCTGAGTAGATGACATATTTATTATTTTATTTTATAAAAATTAAAATAATTTACAAAAATAATATATTAATTTATTTCGTTATATAAATAAAATACATGATGTATGTATTAATATATTAACTAAAATAAAATAGTTATTTATAAATAATATTTTTACAATATTACTTTGTACAATATTTCAGTTTGGTTAAAGATAATTAATCATTACCAACATCAAATTAAATATAAATTAGAGAGAGATCTAGAGAGAGAGATTGGATGTCATTGCCGCCATGACGTATGTATAGATTGAGAAGTTCAGAGGAAGGAAAGGCAGCTGCCAACGGATAGGCCTGCTGCTGCTATTGCTATGCGAGAGAGAGAGAGATGGTGCCATCGATGTGGATGGGAAGTTGCCTGCTGCGGCCATCAGGGTGGTGCCCATGGCAAGAAGAGATGGGGGAAGGGGCTTCCAAAGGCCTGCTGTTATTGCCGTGGCCCTAGGTATACCCAAATCACCAACTATGATCAAACCGTAGAGAGAGAGCAAGTGAGGGTACACTTGGACGCAGGCAGGCAGCTAACGCATTTGCCCCTGCTGTTGTTCTTACCATTACATGCAGCGAGAGCGGCTAAGAGCCCGTGCTGCTGCTCTTACCATGGCACGGGGAGAGAGAGAGAGAGAGAGTAGGCCCATGCGGCAGCTGCCGCTGTTATCGTGACACGCAGAGACATAGAGACGGGGATATCTGCCGGTGGACGAAGAGGAAGGAGCTTCCACATGTTGGAGAAGGCCACCGGCTGGAGACGGAGAGGAAGATACTGGTTGTGTTAGAAATGGCCGCCGGCTGGAGATGGAGAGGAAGGAATGGAGAAGGAGAGGGCGAATGCGTCCCGAGAGGAAGAGACTCGAGGAGGCGTCCGAATTACGTGTTAAGCGATAATATTTAAGATTTTATCAAATACTCTTAATTAATTGGGATACGTCTGACGATTTCAGATATAATTATTTAATTAACTATTTTCAAACACTAACTTAAACCTACAAGACAGCATTTAGTTTGTTTCCGAAACTAATTAGATCTTAAAAGCCGTTTATATAATATTTTGTTTGTATTTTGACTTTGAATCAAAAGCTACAAAGTCAAACTTTCAAAATTAGAGGAAAAAATGAAGTTATTATTAAAGAATTTATTTTTGTAACAAATTAAAATTAATTATAATCTTTTTTCTCAACTCATTGTTTGTGAAAAGTAAAAATAAAAAATAACTTTCAAAAAAAAGATTTACCAAAAACATCCTAAATAAGGTTACAGAAGAGAGGACTTTTAAAAATGACGCTTTGTAGAAGTCCTAATGTGAGGACTTGCTTCCTTGTTACTTGTTAGTATGGATCAAGATTTTAAGATTTGAAAGAACTTTATTAAAGGTTTAAATAGCTGTAAAAAATAAAATTATTTAAAAATATGCGAATAATTTTCATCTACTTTCTAGGGCTGTAAGTGGTCCAGGTTTGAATACACTTGCATCTGAAATTTACAAATCTAAATTCATAATAGATCCACTAATATTTCTGGGTAAATAGATAAATAGATCTGTTATTGGGAGTGCCTCTTTGATGTTGACATTACCTTCGACTCGAATTAAAAATGAAATTGGGCATGATTTGTTCTCTGTGCAATTGAAAATCGGCCCACTTTTAAGTCCGGACTCACAGAATTTCAATTGGAGAATTTAAATTAATAAGAATTAATGAATCTATTATTAGATTATTAGGTATATCCATACTGAGCCTAGTGGGTCGGGTCCCAGGTAAGACTTGCTTTGATACTCCAACTACTCTCACTTCACATAAGAAAACACATCTTTCAATTCTCTCTCCACATTCTAAATTTCTAACTTTTTTTCTTTGTTTATCATGTGTTGGCTAATGGACAATAAATTTTTTGATTTATTAATGTTGATAAATTTCCATATTGCAATTTACCGCTTGCTTTTAGGAACATCGCGGGACTTCAATTCTTCACAAAATCACCGCAATCCTCTACTTATTTGAGATTCACCTTAATCCATCATAATACCGCCTTAATGTCATTTGCTCCTAACTTGGGATTGGGCTAGGGGTAATAATACGAGTGTAAATGGTAATTGACAATGGGATTATTCGATTGATTATTATAAATCTGTTATTTTTTGAAAAAAAATCATGATTTAATCACACTTTTTCATTTTAATGTATTTTTTGTGAATAAATCTCAATTTATTAAAGGAATCTTTTATTTCTAAGTATAACTTGCTCATTAGATATTCATAATTTTTTATATTTTATTTTAAAATAATATTTTATATATTAAAAATTGATGTATCTTTTACAACTTTTTCACAAACTTTTCAAATTTTTTACCAAATTGAGAATTTTTGTCCGGATCTATTTTTTCCGGAATCTCAACTTAGTGACATTGCTAATATGCACCGTGGATGAGTAACAGACATAAATCTCTTTCAAGCTAAATGTGAAGGGCACATTCAAAATCTAATTATCTAATCGATTATTGATTTACAAATCAGTTAATATATAGTCTTTCTAGATTGGTAACAAAGTAAGAAAGGTTATAAATCCACCTTAAATCCTGTTGAATTTATTGGGCCATCGAACTCAAAAATCTTAAGGCAATGAGTGGAGTAGGCACCATTTATTAAACATTTTTTGATTTTGTCATCTTTTCGATGTAGGACAATTCTAACACGCGTCACGTGCATGCCAATTTTAGGCTTTGTCACGTGGACGACAAATACGGGGTGTACGGGCCCAATACGTAACCATGGGCTCTGATATTATGTTGAAGTTATTGAACAATCCAACTCAAAATCTTAAGGCAATGAATGGAGTAGGTACATCTATTAAACACTATTTGATTTTGTTCTCATTTTGGTGTAGGACTATTCTAACACGCCTCCTCACGTGTAGGTTAATTTTAGGCTATGTTAGGATCACAAGTATGGGGTTCGCGACCCGATTCGTAACCATAGATTCTGATACCATGTTGAAATTATTGGACCGTCTAACTCAAAACCTTAAGACTATGATCGGAGTATACACCTTTTATTAAATGTTTTTTAATTTTGTCTTTTTTTTCGATATAAAACTATTCTAACAGTATCAAAATGACTCGTTTGCATTCATAAGTTTAGGTAGTGGATCCCATTCCCAATTGAATGAGAGGAAGAGAGGATCCCAAGCCCGCACCCATACATGCCAGAAGTGGGTTACTGGGGTTTTTTGAACTCCCTCCACCAACATGCTCGTTGAAAGATTAACGCCTATTCTATCTGCCACCAACTGTCTTGATGCCTAGCTATTATAGGGTTAGGCCCCTTCCCCTGTCCCCTTCCATCCACTCTCCCATTGGGATGAGAGAGAGATGGGGGGAGAAATAGTTTTTATTCACAATGTTAGGTTATGGCTCAAATTCAGAGAAATAGTTTTTATATATATTGTAATTTTAGACAATTTGTGATAAGATTGAAAACCAATATATGGCGGCTGGAGGTTCTTTTTAAGCTTACGTTTTTATATATATTTTTGGAGAAGATTAGTATAAAACGGTGGTAAAAGAGTCGGACTCTGTAAATGTAAACACTTTGTAGAATCAGATAAATCACTGTGTGCTGTCTTTTTCTTTCTTTTTTTTTTCTCTCTTTTTGATTTATTCATTCTTATTTTGATGCGTATATCCGATCTGGCTGGTAAGACGAGTGAGACATGTTCTTAACAACACATAATTAATCAAGAATTTTTTGATGCGATAATGAAATGACAAATAATTTTTTGGGTGTAACCTGACTTCGTTAATCATACATTAACAGGTAAGAATACCCGATGCATAAGGTGATCGTGTGAGGAGTAATTTACGTGAAAGAAATACTTGGTACAACAGGCAATCGTTATTATACCCGCAGCTGGTGTTATATTGACACTAGTTGTCAGTATTTTTAATTAGTCTTTTATGAATTTTTTGATAGACTGTAACCTGATTTATATATAGTTTGCACAATTTAATTTATGATCAGATAATTTAAAAACTTTTAAAATAAAAAATTAAGGTCCAATGAATTACTTTTTAAAAAATTTAACTTATGTGATTAGAAATCAAATTATACGAACATGTAAGATATAATAAGACCCACTATTTTTTTTTTAAAAAAATATTAATTAAAAACACCAACAACAGCTGTAATACCGCTGGCGAAACAAGTTTTACTCTTTACATGACATACTGCGTGAAATTGTTTGCATATGCGCAACCATCCAGGAGTTCTATTGCGGAAATTCCAAATATTTTTAATTCCACCCCATACGGCTAGTTTGTCGCGCATGGAACTTTGGCCACATGGGTGCATTTCGCTACACAGGAGAACCATGCCAATCGCGATGAGAGAGCAGACACGAACCAGCAAAACTCTCACAAACCGCGACCGCGACGAGTCCACGTCCGATTGTTCTGTTTGACCATGAAGGCCGTTTGATTCCAATCACCTCTCGATCCGTAACAACCTGGTACGCTTCGAGACTCACCGTCCCCCGCCGATCTCGGCCGTCCGACCAAAAACTGCACCGAGCGGGGTGTTGGATACGCCATATCTCAGCACGAGAGAGAGAAGGCACGTGCGACGTGGACTTTTGTCCCTTTTTGCGAGGCCCCGATTCCTGACATGTCAGCCAACTTCACGCGTCATAACACTCCGTCCTCCCCCTACCCCCACCACTACAAAACAAAGCTTGAAAACAGCTCCCCATCCCGCCATTCCCAAACAAATCGACAAATAATTTAGCAAAACCCACTTTGCTCCATAGGTCCCCCCCATATCTCATTATTAGCTTACTTTTAATTAAGGTGGAGGAGATCTCAAAACATTCAGTACAGGCGAATCCCTGCAATTAGTTACTAGTTAATCCATGCATGAAATAAATAAACAAAGTAAGCATCTGTGTAAAAGGGTACTACAGCATCTGTGCAACAGCCCCCAGGCCCCAGGGCATAAATTCCCATGAAACATCTCTCTTCAGACCTCTAGATCTCCCACCAGTCCAGTTCACTCCTTAATTTTTCCTTTTTTTTTAAAAAAGGTTCACTCCTTTACCCGACACTTCTCTACTCCATCCCAACAGACAGGACAAGCGGCTGAGAAGGGTCAGAAAAAGCTCAGGAAAAGTTGTGGGAGGGGAAAGGGGTAGGGGAAGGGGAAGGCACCCCCTACTTCGATAGTTGCATTCCATGGCAGCCACCACCACCTCTCCGCCATGTTTCCTCCTCCTCCTCCTGGTCCTCCCTTTTCTCTCCCTCTTCACCATCATCCCATGCTCTTCTTCCTCTGAAGCAGACCTCCTCGTGGCCTTCAGGTCCGCAGTGCAGGACCCCACCAACGCCCTCTCCAGCTGGTCTCCCCGCGTCGCCCATGTCTGCAACTGGACTGGCATCACCTGCTCCTCTCCCAGCTCCACCATATCTAGCGCTGCAGTGGTGATGTCTCTGGATCTCCAGAATCTAAACCTGTCTGGGGAGATCTCCCCCTCACTGTGCCAGCTCCCTCGCCTCTCCCGCCTCAACCTCGCCGGTAACTCCTTCAACCAGCCCATCCCCCTCCACTTCACGCAGTGCACCTCGCTGCAGACCCTTAACCTGAGCAGCAACCTCCTGTGGGGGACCCTCCCCGACCAGATATCCCAGCTTTCCTCTCTCACATTGCTCGACCTCAGCAGGAACAGGATAGAAGGGCCAATCCCACTGGGCTTGGGCTCCCTCCGGCAGCTCCAGGTGCTCAACCTGGGGAACAACTTGTTCTCGGGCGCACTACATTCCGCTGTTTTCAGCAACCTCACTGAGCTTGTCCACCTCGACCTGTCTCAAAACCCGTCTCTTTCTTCCGAGCTGCCACAGGAGGTGGGCAGGCTGGAGAACCTGCAAAAGGTTTTGATGCAAAGCTCTGGCCTTCATGGGGATATCCCCCAGTCCATGCTGAGACTGCATGACCTGGAGGTGCTGGATCTCTCTCAGAACAATATGAGTGGGAGGATCCCTTTGGGGTTTGGTCTGGGGCTTGCCAAGCTTGAGTACTTGGATCTTTCTCAGAACAACCTCTCTGGATCTTTTCCTGTGGATATCTGCTACGGGAAGGTTCTTGCAGAGCTGAGGCTCCACACCAATTCCTTCACTGGCGTGGTGCCGGAATCGCTTGAGAAATGTTCAAGTCTTCGGAGATTGCAGCTTCAGAACAGTGGGTTTTCCGGGAGCTTCCCATCCGGGCTTTGGACTCTCCCGAACCTAGCCATCATCAGAGCCGAGAACAACAGGTTCTCTGGGGAGATACCCGACTCGATCAGAACTGCTGCTCGCCTTGAGCAGGTTCAGATAGACAACAACAGCTTCACAGGTAAGATCCCCCTGGGTCTGGGGATGCTAAGCTCCCTGTACAGGTTCTCTGCGTCCCTTAATGGCTTCTCCGGCGAGCTCCCGGACAACTTCTGCGACTCGCCCGCCATGAGCATCATCAACCTTTCCCGCAACTCCCTGTCCGGCCCCATTCCGGCGCTCAGGAGCTGCAAAAAGCTCGTGTCTTTGTCCTTGGCGGACAACCACTTCACCGGGGAGATCCCCAGCTCGCTTGCCCAGCTGCCGGTGCTCACCTACATCGATCTGTCCGACAACAACCTCACTGGGGAGATACCGCCGGGGCTCCAGAACCTGAAACTGGCCCTGTTCAACGTCTCCTTCAACCAGCTCTCCGGTAAGGTCCCCTCCTCTCTGATCTCTGGGCTGCCAGCTTCGTTTCTACAAGGGAATCCAGGTCTCTGCGGACAAGGCCTACCCAACCCATGTGGTGAAGTGAAGCAGAAGAGAAGGAACGTGGGGTTGATATGTGCTCTCATCTCCATTGCGTTTGCTGTTGGGGTCATGCTACTGGCTCTTGGGCTGCATGCAAGGCACCGGTCTTCGCTGAGGCAGGCTTGGGGGCCTCTCCCGGGGAGCTGGAAGTGTGTGCTCTACTACCCTCTCAGGATCACAGAAGACGATCTGCTTGCAGGGCTGAACGAGAGGAACTGCGTTGGCAGAGGCGCATTTGGTGAAGTCTACGTAATTGGGTTGCCCGAGGGGGACACTGTTGCTGTGAAGAAGCTAACGTACTCGACCAGCCTGTCGCAGAGGTCTCTGAGAGCAGAGGTGAAAACTTTAGCTAAGGCGAGGCACAAGAACATCACCAAGCTGCTGGGTTTCTGCTACTCGGATGGTTTCATCCTTCTGGTGTACGAGTTCCTTCCAAAGGGGAGCTTGGGGGATGCCATTAGTGGAACAGAGTTTTCCATGGAGTGGCCGCATCGTTTGAGGGTGGCCTTGGGTGTTGCACAGGGATTAGCTTATCTGCACAAGGATTATGTTCCAAAGTTGCTTCATAGGAATGTGAAGTCTAGGAACATTCTTCTGGACGTGAACTTGGAGCCCAAGGTTACGGATTTTGGTCTCGATCGTGTTGTTGGGGAGGCTTCTTACAAGTTGTCCGTGGCTTCTGAATTGGGTGCTTGCTGTTACATGGCGCCAGGTATGGAGATCTTGGAAAAGAAAACCTCATTAAATTGGTTTCTTTTCCCATATTTTTTGTGTGGGATTCCTTATTCAGCACTGCAGTCTATTTCTCTGTTTAGCTGCTGGTGATGATTTTTCTTGGTTTTTTTTTACAAGTGGGTTTCTTGGAGATCTTCGATGTTGTTCCCACCTCGGAGAAGAATAAGGGCGAATAAGGAGAGAATAAGTTTAATTTTGCTTTGAAATGTGGAATGGCTTATACCGTGCAGAATAGGGTATCGGGAGAATAAGCAATTCCAGCGTAGACTCAAGAATTGCTTATTCTTCTTATTCTGTCAGTGGGCCCCACAAAACTATCAAACTAAAACACCTCTTATTCTAATATACGCTATTCCGTCAGTGGGTCCCACAAAATAACTTATTATGCAAACAAAGTGGAGCTTTAGGATTTATGATACATGCATTGCTGATCGAAACTTTGACAACTCAAAAGTCCACCCTGTTTTGCTGAGCTTTTGTGTCTCCTTTTAGAATGTTGTGCATAGTTGATGCCAACGTAGTGACTGAATGTGCTATGTGCTGTTCCAATATTGGGCGTCTTCTTGAAGGTTGAGTTTGATCAAAATATTTTACAAACATATGAATTCGACTGGCAGTTTTCAAATGTTCATCAGCTTCATTCTATCCTGCAGTCAAGTTCCACTGAAATTTCTAAGTTTTTTATATTTAAGCCATTGTTAGAATGAAAAATTGTAAATTTATCATTTCTACACTTGAATAGTCACATATATCATTAAGAATGCCAAACAGAATGGTCTCTTTCACATCCATGTGGTCAATTCGTTTTCTTGTTTTCTTGGACATCACTGGCATTTTCAATGATGTATGTGAAAATTCAAATGCAGAAGTAATATGTAGTTTTTGTTCTAGCAATGCCTATGCAAATTTTTTTATGAGTTTGGCAAGGGAATTTTTGCAAATTTACCAATATCATCATTTAACCATAACTCTAGAATCTGTAGCTCGTCGAGACCTTGGAATTCAAAAGCAAGGGGTACTTAATCTTGATGCTCACTTTTGACAACTAGAGCGTTTCACTACCATATCCGGGCACTCTTTGGCCACGTTGGTCCATATGCTCTGCCATGTGATTTTATGTTTCTTCTCTTAAAGTTCCTTCCTTGCCGTAGAAAGCTTAGGAAGCATGACGTCTGAAATGTTTTAGCGCCATCCCTTGAATGAGTGCAAGTTCTTACTCTATTGGTAGAGGAAGGAACTTCACACATGGGGCATCATTATTTTTATGGCCTTTGGATGTTGGGAAATTCTGTGCACCCAACTGCATTTATTGCAGCAAACTTTATATTATGGTGCTCTGGGAGCATTCAATTGATAGTGATGATTGAGAAAGTACCTTAAAGGGAGTAAGAATGGCAGCATCCTTGGATTTTTCCCTTATTTTGAGATGGACATGCTCATATTAGTTGCACACCCAGGGAGTAGGAAAATAGGCAGTGGGAGGGTGGGAGAATGATGAATCTCTAAATTTATATGTTGAAATCTTGGCCTTGGAAAGTTTCTGTCATCTGCTGAAGACACCTTGTATAGGTTACCAATTGAGTCTCTGAAAAGATTTGTGCAAACTTGCACATAGAATGCACTTAATAAGTCCCATCAGTTACTCTGCTCTACATAACGTGATATTAAAACCTCAGTAGTTCACTGGTCTTTGGCTGCGTTTTTCTCTCGTAGAACCCTGTCATTCCAGTTTCTGTATTTGATTTTGGGTGCATCACAATCCTGTCAAAATGTAACTGCATTTCTCCTTGCATTTCCTTCATTGCATGCTAGGATGCTTAAAATTGAAATCATTTTGGTTGATCATGCTCACTCAAACCCTTGGAGCAGCCAGTGGGGCAACATAATGCTGTTGCCTCCATAGGCTACACAACTTAATGAACCCAACAGTAGTGGTAAGGTGTCTCATACCTAAAAGAACTCTCTTTCAGAAGCATCTGTGATGGCAAAGTGTTTTTGAATCTATGTTTCACACGATTGCAGAGCATGGGTATTCCAAGAAGGCAACAGAACAGATGGATGTCTACAGCTTTGGCGTAGTGTTATTCGAGCTCATCACAGGTAGGCCTGCCGAGCAGCCGGAGTCTAGAGATTCTCTTGATGTGGTCAAGTGGGTTCGGAGGAAGGTAAACACAACAAATGGAAGCTTCCAAATTCTGGACCCGAAAATATCCAGTTCTTCACAGCAGGAGATGTTGGCAGCTCTAGATCTTGCTCTTCGCTGCACATCCGTCATGCCAGAGAAAAGACCAACCATGCTTGAAGTTATGAGATCACTACAGTCCCTTGAATCCATTGTAGGTTCATCACCAGTCCATTTGGGTGAGTTGCCACGCTTCAGCCAGCATTGATAACATATTTGGTTAGCTTATTATTACTGTTTGTAAATAGTACATGAACAGAATGGTGGAATCATGTTGGCATTTTACATACGGAAAACGGTTTTGTAACTCGTGCATTTGACTCCACATTTGACACCACACACATAACACAGATTTCAAGGTGAATGAATGGCAAATGCATGAGTAAAATTTGTGACTCTCACTTGTGCTATTTGTGTTATGTGTGTGGTGTCAAATGTGGAGTCAAATACACGAGTTACAAAACCGTTTTCCTTTACAAAATGTATGAAGCTTATGAGATAGAAAATTTGAACTGTTTTTTTTACCAAGTTTTCCATTGGCATGGTAATGACAACTTCAGTGGATATCTTGAATCCTTGATAATTACAAGCATGGTGCCCCCCATCAGTGGAGTGTCGTGGCTCCTCCTTGTCATCAAACCCCTTTAGAATCACATTTCCTCTTCCTCATCATTGGGTTACCTTTCGTTTTAGGGTTTGTCCACAAGTTAAGTCTTTTGAGTGTCATCCATGAACCGTTCCCTTTGGAGGCTGTCTTTGAGGCTTTTCCAAAGAGGTTCTCCCCCAACACCATTTTTATGCCATCACATCTAGGCCGTGTTCAGTGGAGTTTCCAGTTACCTTAAGGGGAAGAAACTAGATCTTAGAAAGTCATTTATACAATATTTTGACCAAAGCTACAAAACGAAGTTTTTTATGTTGGAGGAAAAATGAAGTTGTTAAAGAAGGTTTGTCTTTTGTAACTAGTTAAAATTAGCTATCATTGCTTTTACTCAACATTTTTTATGTTGAAAGTGAAAGATAAAACTAACTTCTAATTAAAAATTATTAGGAGTTTTTGCAGATAACCGCTTACAAGATATTATATTTGCAGATAATCCTCTGCATGATTCATATTTGTGTATAACCTTCTAAATTTGGTAGTATTTGCATATAACCTCCTTAAGTATTTGATTTGGTTTGATTTTTCACTCTAGTCAAAATATTTGTACTCCACATAAAAATAGAAATAATTTTTTTAATGTTAAATATACAACAAGCTTATGACTAGATGTTTATACAATTTTTTTTGTGAGATATATGTATTTTAATTGAAGATATTATTAATATTTTCATTTGAGTAGATGTTTATGTAATTTTTCTCGTGAAATGTATGTATTTTAATTAAAGATATTATTAATATTTTTATTTAATAATTTTCACATATTCTATATAAATAACAATATTTTTAATTTAAGTGAAATTCAAAATAAATTTATACAGTTGAGGGGATTATATGCAAATAACATCATAATTAAGGGGTTATACATATGTGTGAATCATACAGGAGATTATCTGCAATTACGACATTCTTTAGGGAGTTAAATTTTACCCCACGGGATCAGTTATCAAATTTTTTTTTTTTGTTTTTGACCTGAACGAGATCAGTTATCTGCTCTTACCTCAACAATGCTGCCCAATGTATACTACATTTTCTTTTCACAGTTTATAAGCTAATACTTAGCAGCCCTGTGATCACTGTTTTCTCCCGAAGCCATTGCAAGCATTCACCTTGACCTATCTGATCGAAGCGGCTGGAGACCGTCTCTGTTCTTACTTTTTTTTTGTGTGTGTGGAAATAAGAGGTCTCTGTTCTTACTAAAACAACCAACTGAGCCTTTTGTCCTAATGTACCCACTATCACATTTCCACCTCCCTGTACGGCTATACAGAATACAGCCTGGTTCTCATATAATTCATAGGCTCTACCAACCGGCAGTACGGCTATACAGAATACAGCCTGGTGCCCGCCTCATCGTATTAATTTCTCTGGGTACATCGATGATGATTTTAATGAGGAACAAATGCTCGAATTGAATGCCATCTGAAGAATGGTACTCGCATTTCAGCATTGCATCTTAGGACCTGTCAAAGTGAGGGAAGGGGATCCTTAAAGTGACCTTTCGACATGACTTGAAGATATGTTGATGTACGTTGTTACTTGGAGCGATGACAAGCCTGAGATAATTCATAAATTTCTTTAGAGGGATCAAATTGTCAATTAAAATGAGAACCGGTTCACCGCGTCCCTCCTATTTGGAAATTAACATCTTCCAAATAGGTGGTGCTGTTGAGATATTAATCTTATGGTCCGTGAGATTATTTTATCGGAAAATCAGTTCGACTTAGAATCATCGCCTAATTAGGCGAAACTTTCGACCGTTTTGGAACTAGCTCCAAAATATTTGGAGGATATTTCGAGTTCCACTTGGTTGGAGTTCTGGTCTCTTGTAAATACTTACACTCATGACCACCTTTCAAAAAAAAAAAAAAAGAAGAAGAAAGAAGCACACTTTATATGTATATATATATATATGAATTATCAGATGCGTAAAGAATTTTCTTCTTGTTATTATTCTAAATAAATAAAAGATTAAGATAAACTCCCTCGTTGTTACTCTTCAATTTGTATTCGGATATAATTTTATAAACCAAGGACAAGGACGATATTTTTGGTTTTGATTTTGATCTATATCATCTATGCCAATAGATGATCTTGAATAATATGAAATAAAAGGCCGTTGGGAAGAGCCACCTACTTGGTCCTCTTGATGGAAAATACGTAGTAAAAGGTCGCTGATGGCCGCACTGTGTGCAAGCAACCGTCAGATCTTGACTGCATAGATTTAAGCCTTCAGATCTATAAATGAGATTATTATTATTATTATTTTCTTTCTATTACTGTGTAATGTCGAGTTCGGGTGGTCTTAAGTTCGTCATTTTTTTTCTCAAAGAAAATGATGACACGGACCGACGCCTTAAGTGGTGTCCGCTGTCAGACTCCTTTCCTCATTTCGTCGTGGTTCAAAATTAGTCTAGGATATTTTTTTGAGCAATGTTGGGATGAGGGGATTTCTTTCTTACTTTTCTTACGAGGTTTTAATCTAAGGTCTTTTTCTACAAACTCACAGGTAGCGGTTGATACAAAACTCAAATGAGAAGCCTAACCCATTCATCCACATCTGATAGGTAAGAAGAGTGGGAAAAAATTTCATCATGTAAGTATTTTTTCAATGGCACAGTTGTACAATTATTTCTAAACGAAAAGGATCCATTCCTAACAATGATAAATATTTTGTTCCCTAAATAGAGCTTTTCCATTCAAAATGGCTCTTTCGCATTTATACGAATGATTGTTCCAATCTCAAATGACCTATCATAGGTAGGGGTGTCAAGTGGACGGGTCAGCCTGTGGTCTAACTAAATCCAGTCCATATTAAAAGAATTTAGGCTTACTCAAGTTATATTAATTAGGTTGGACTAAATTTAGGTTGACATTAGTTAAATCTAAATTGAGTTGGACCGAAAATAGGCTGACCCAATTTAAGTTACTGACTTTTACAACAATTCATATAAAAAGTAAAACACTTCTAACAAACCATTTATAAACAGCACTAATCCAACTCAATCTAATCCAACTCACTCATTATTGAATTTGGACTGAATTTGAATTAAACTTGAGCTAAATTGGGGCTGGACTAAAATTGGACTGACTATTTTGAATATGAGTTAGATCCAAATTATCACGTAACTCAATTTAACCCGTCCAATTTACATCTCTAATCACAGAGAGTGATATTCTCCTCACAAATCCGGCCCTCTACATGGAGCACATGACATTGATCCTCTCGAAACTGTGAATCACAGCCTTACACAGCCAGAGATAAGAATTGAATCCAAGATCTCACCAAAAAGAAGACGACCAATTCTTATCCTACCTTATCCTCGAGCTATTCTGTAAAGCGGACATCCTACCTTATCCTCAAATCAACAAAGGAGTACATTATTGAAAGGGAATGAAAATTCTGTGTCTGCTTAAAAACCCACGTAACCGAGGCTTTCAAATGAGATATAAATGTTGAAGAGAAATTACACATCCCAAGATATGAGAGAACTTCAAAAATGCATAAATGAATCCTTAGAAGATTCAAGAGAATACGTGCTTTTCCCTGCAAGGGACAGTAGCAACCATGGAAAATGTTAGAAGACGGGGAACCAAATCCATCCGAATGAGCTGCCTAAGCAGTTGGCTTCACCCCTTGCCTCTCATGTGGAGGCAGATGGACCTATCGACTTATTTTAGATTTATCTTCTTCTGTGGAAGATATCTCGGATTCCGTTCAGATTGGAATATCGATTGTTTATATATATTTGTACATACCTAGTCCCACTGTGCCATCCTTCAAAAAAAAAAAAAATCCATCCCCATCCCAAAAGCCGGCAGGGGGAGCAAAGCGCAATGTGCCACACAGGGGCACCACGCTGCGCGCACGGGAAGCTGTCCACTCAAAGCAGCTGGCGGCAGACCACCCAACTTGCTTATTAGCTGCGGCCTCAGACTCATAAGATCTTAATAGGGAGGATTAGGATCATTTTGTATAAGAAAAGAGAAAATTTTTATAATCACGAATATGTGGAGTTACAAGTGTATGAGTACAGTGAGCTCAAGTGACTGGAATTTTTTGTAAAAAAAAGATTAACTAAGTGAAAAAAAGGGATGAAATGGGGGTTCTCAGTACAAGTCCGGTACATGACACCTAGGAATGTCAATGGGTTGGATTCAGATCCGATCTTATAAGATTTGAAATGAGATCCGAAATTTATTGTCCAATCACCTCCCAAATCTGAAATTTCTATCTAAATTGGATCGGATTTGAATCACACTCCGATCGACCCGAAAGGTGAAACTTGTGACTCGAGGCTTCTTCTTTGTCGCCCTCAAACGGCGGGCGTGGGGTTTGGAAGCAGCAGAGCGACGAGGTGGTTGGCGGAGGAGGAGCAGGAGGACATGACCTATGACTGCAACACGTCAAGCACGATGTCACGACAACCGAGGACGAGGTTGCGGCCGTCCAAATCAAACTTGACTCGGTGTTGGGGTGCCAAGACTAAGAAGACGGTGTGGAGCCCATGGTCGTCGGACATCGATGTTGTTTCTGTTAGTTTAGGTGGCCTACAAGTCAATCTAACAATGTAAATCTCGTTCATTATTAATAAAATGGCATAATATTCATTATGTGTAAATCGCGTTAATTATCGTTTCATAATGAAGTCCGTGAATATGTGCTATGGTGATCAAATTATGATGAGATCATACTAATGAGACTGATCACTTAAACACACATATTCTTAATCGTTCATAGTCGGAGGATATCCGAGAAAGACATCGGATATCCGGTTAGACTAGTACAGATTACTCATGCTCATATGATGAGGGTGACTGGTCTCATAAGTCACTTGTGTGGAGACACTAAGGCGAATCTGTAGGTGCTCATTGGAGAATGAGTTCACTGAACTGATCCGACTAAATCGCTGGATGGTATTGTACCTCACTGTCAACCAGCTTGATTCTATTGTCGCAGTTGCGTGGATGGTCCTCGGACCTGAGACACCAAGGACACCTTGGCGGTGGACTTCTGTATTTTGACCTTGGTCTACGAATCTCTAGCCACGGGATTCTAATACGCCAAGGATTGGGTGCAGCGGAATACCGTTGAAGGGAATTGTGTGTCAATAAGGAATCATTCGCTCTCGGTACTTAGAGAGAGAATGCTCTGGGAAGGATGCGCGGAAGTCCCTGGCCAGGGCGGACGATAATATCGGAAAAGGAGTTTTCCGATATTCATCAGCGGCATCCAATCCAAGTGAGTCGACCGGTTAGGGTTTGACAGCTCGCCATACCCTGAGTTGACTCGAGAGTATTGTACGAATGAAGGATTATATCCACGCGGTAACTGTCGACGGAAAGGTTCCAAGAGTGGGTTACTTTACCCCAAATACCTTCCGGGTTCACGCGGTGTTGCTTGGCACCCAACGTGATCGGAGGCCCGGTCGAATTCGATGTGCGACATCAATTCGATTGATTAATTGATTAATAAAGGGTTATTAATTAATTAATAAAGCCAGTGAGGAGTCACTGGGCTTACTAGGCCATTAACTGGACTGGTACTTGGGCCTAGAGGGTCACACGCAAATGATTCTCAAGGCGATGGATAAATAAGTGGGTTTTATACAAACCGGGGGTTTTTGTGAAAAACCGCGCGGTTAGTATAAAACATAGCGAACGGGCTGAGCAGGCAGAGCTGCTGCTAACCCTAGCCGCCCTTCCTCAGTTTCTGTCTTCCTCTGGAGTCCAGGCAGATCCAGATCTGCTCCACCGCTTCTCCGAATCCCGTTCGACGGGAAATTGTCCGCGCACTGCGGCGATCATTGCGGCGACCAGCGGAGGCTTCGCGGGTTGCGAAGAACGACGAACTCGAGGATATCCGTCGCGGGGAGGATCGCGTGGACTTCGCTAGAGGCCGGGCGCTTGCGCGGCTTGCGGTGTCACACCGACGGAACCGAACGGTTGCGGATTCGAATCCGCACACGGTGAGAACTTCGATAATCCGATTATCGTATTTTAGTTCTTCGAAACGGGAAACGGATCGCTGTAAAAAATTTTATTTTCCGCTGCGTGAGCGATCCGGAGAAACCGAGAAAACCCAACAGTGGTATCAGAGCCAGGTTCCACTGTTTCTCGTCCCGTTTCGGTCTCCGAATTAATTTTTCCTTGAGTTTATTCCATGCTGTAACTTCGAATAATTGTTGGATCCGTGTTCATGCGATGAACACAGTTAATCTGAATATTTTCTTTCAATTTTTCGAGATCATTTTGGGGTTTTTCGTGTTCTTCGTGAGACGAAGAACGGCGAGTTTACGGCGGCTTGAATCGGCTTCCCAATTGTTGGGATGGCCGACCGAGACTCCGGATCCACTCGTGATAGTCACCACTCCACATCCGGTATTTTTTCGGCGCCAGAATGGCCTTGGAGAGCCGCAAAAATCGAGCCCAAAGATGGTTTCATACCCTGCAAAATTCAGATTTTTGGGGTGTTAAAGGAGGTCTTAACCGACCCTTTTGGGCTTCTCCGGTGGGCCCGCCGGCGCTGGGCTCGTCGCCGGCGCCGGGGCATCGCCGGGGACGGCCGCCGGCGCCGCCTGCAACTCCAAGCCGCCGCCGGCTAGGGTGACTGCTGCAAGGGGGCGTCGGGTTCGGGGGTTGAAGGAGACCGGCCCGAGCCAGTTCGCTGGCCAGACCGGCCGGCTGGGCGAGCCAAGGGCGCCTGGGCCAGGGGCCCGGGCTCGAGCCCAGCGACCCTGGCTCGGGCCCTGACCGAGCCCAGGCTCGACAGTGGCTCGAGCCAGTAGGCCCTATTGGGCTGAGCCCTGTTTTGATTCTAAAACCCTATTTGATCCCCAATTGCCCATTTGAAATTTAGTTAAAATTTGAATTGATTTTAAAATTTTCAAAATTGTTTTTGAGGATTAAAATTATCATTCAATTTTAATTTAATTGGGCATTTATTAATGATTTTGAATCATTAACTTAATTAAAGATTCATTGATTAACAATTAATTGTGATATAAAGTTAATTGTTAGTTTAATAGTTAAGCTAATAATTAACTTAAGTTGACTAACTTAATTGTTAAATTAGTGTTTAATAATATTTAATCTAAAAGTTAGATTATTTATTATTAAATCATATAATTGTTAATTAATATTAGAGTTAGTTATTAATTTAATTGTTAAATTAATAATTAACTTAAATGACTAATTTAAGTGTTAAATTAGTAGTCTTTAATTATTATTGTTAGTTATTAATTTAAGAGTTAAATTAATGATTAACATTAATCATTTAATCTAATTGTTAGATTAATGATTATTAATTAATTAAATTTGATTGTTAATTTAAGTGTTAAGTTAACAATTAATTAACCAATCTAATTGTTAGATTGTAGTCATTGATTAATTAGTGTTAATTAATAATTTAAGTGTTAAATTACTAATTTACATTAATTAACTAATCTAAGAGTTAGATTAGTAGTTAGTTAATAATTAATTCAAGTTGATTATTAATTTAAGTGTTAAATGATTAATTAACTTAGTTGGATTAATCTAAGAGTTAGATTGGTCTTTAAATAGTCTAATTGTTAGATTATTAATGGGGTTTAATCTAAGTGTTAGATTATTAGAAATGTTCTAATTTGCATGGAACAATCTGGAATTATTAATTCGGAGTGTATGCGCATGTGATGTGTGTTTATTGCTTTTAAATTTGATTTAATTGCATGTTAATATAATTAAATGACTTTTCGAAATTCAAACACCAATTTTGATTGGATCCCAATTTTTTGAAAGCCAAAACTTATATATTTTGAAAACTCATTTGTTTTAGCCATGTGATGCGCTGAATCATGTGTGGGATGTTTAAAACATACCGTGGTCATGGATATGCACTTAATTTATTATTCATGAGATGAATGGTTTGTGTGGATCGTGGATGTATGATTTTTATTAATTGTTAATAAATAGAGGTCTGCGCACCTCTCTTTCTCATACTCCGATGTATTTCTACCTCCCTCTCTCTATTGTACTCGCCATAAGGGCTTCTTCAATTTACTTGTTAATTCTAGAATTAATGTAATATGATCGAGGCAACCGAGGAAGGAGCGAGGACGATCCACAATTGCAACTAGGAAGGCGAAAAGATGGAGATCTCTTGCCTGTGTTTGCAAGTTATCTAATATAATTGTTGTGTTAGATTGTGTGTGCGTTTGACTGTTGACTCCAGTCAAACCCGCTGTGCTATCCATGACCACACTAATGACATGTATGTGATGCATTGTTTATCTTTTGATTATGAATCAAAGCAGGTTATAGTATTTAGTAAATATATACGATATATCTATATACTATCACCTAGGAGAGACCAAGATAAAAATTATCTAAATACCCTCAGATAAATTCTAAGCCGTAACGCGAGTAGTTAAGAACTTACCGCGTGGTCCACCATCGTTATAGTCATATGATTCAAATCACTTTAGGCAGGTTTTTTGTGCTATCCACAAGGCCTGCTTAATTGGGAGGAGAAACTATGGCTATAGCATTAGATGCTTATAGATCGGGGTAGAGGAACCATGTAGTTTTGTTGTGCTATCCACAAGGGCTGCATGCAAATCTATGCTCGTCGCGTAATGATGGTTAGCTTAGACCAGAATTAGTAGTTTGTTGTGCTATTCACAAGGCCATTAAATCTCTGGGGACTGAAGCCATGATCAGATATTGCAAGGAGTTGCAAGTCCCATGAGTTGGGTGCTCTTTGATTGTATTACAGTTTGTTGTGCTATCCACAAGGCTGTAGTACAAGTCATTGAGATTCTGATCCCCACTAGGAGACTGTCGGCGTCTCCCGTTCTGTATAACTGAGGGTTACACAGTTCGTCGAAAATTAGTGGGAGTTAAACTTGAACAAAAGACCATGTCTTGTTTTAAACTTTAATAATTGAACATCTGCTAAATAGATTTTACTTATCTCCTGTAGGGAATTATGTCGTCGAATAACTCACTCCGTGGCATACTTGATGCCGTTTTGACTTACCTGATCTACTCAGATTGGTTCAGAAGCCTGAAGAATGTCTTCAGATCTGAACGCAATAACTTTGTCCCTGGAGCTGATCCTCTTGCTGAATCGGCATTAGATGCCCCTGAAGCAGAGATGATAGCTAACGATAAAAGATCGAAGGACAAAGGCGAAAGAGTGGTGAAGGGTGACTGCTTCTACTATAAGCAGTATGGTCACTGGAAGAGGAACTGTAAGGAGTTCCTTAACGATAAAGCTCATGGAAGAGTGAAGCTGTCTCAAGCTTCAGATATCTATATGATAGATATCAACTTATCAGTTAGAGATTCCACATCTTGGGTATTGAATACCGGATGTGCTTCTCATATCTGCCATGATGTGCAGATGCTGACAAGTAAACGCAAGTTGAGACAAGGTGAGGTGGTATTGAGGCTAGGAAACGGCGCAAAAGTTGCGGCGCTTGCTGTAAGGACAGCAAACCTCAGGCTTCCATCGGGAGACACCTTACTTTTAAAAGATTGTTTTTATGTTCCTAGCATAATAAAGAACATCATATCAATATCTTGTTTGGACAAGATAGGATATAGGTTGATAATTGAGAATAGAAGTTGTTCGATTTATTATGGTAATAAATCAATAGCTTCGGCATCTTTAGTCAACGGTCTATATCTATTAGATGTTTCTTATTACAATCTTCAAATTGATAATGCTCTTAAGAAGAGCAAGAATTGTGTGAACCAGGCCTACATGTGGCATTATAGACTTGGGCACATTGGCGAAAGCAGGTTGCAAAAGTTGCACAAGCATGATTATTTAACAGCATTCGATTATGAATCGTTTGCAACATGTGAATCCTACCTTATGGGAAAGATGACAAAATCTCCATTTATAGGACATGGAGAACGTGGCAAGGACATTTTGGAACTAATACATTCGGATGTATGTGGTCCCATGTCCACCCAAGCCAAAGGTGGCTTTTCTTACTTCATCACGTTCACCGATGACTTCTCAAGATTCGGCCATGTGTACTTAATGAAGTACAAGTCGAAAGCATTTGAGAAGTTCAAGGAGTTCAAGAATGAGGTGGAGAAACAGTTAGGAAAGAGTATTAAAGCTCTTCGATCAGATCGAGGAGGAGAATACTTGAGTACTAATTTCACACAATTCTTAAAGGATAATGGTATCCTTTCTCAGCTGACCCCTCCATATACACCACAGATGAATGGTGTATCAGAAAGGAGGAATCGCACCTTGTTGGACATGGTGCGATCCATGATGAGCTTTTCGGAATTACCAGTGTGCCTCTGGGGGTATGCTCTAGAGTCAGCAGCATACCTACTGAACAGAGTACCCAGCAAGTCTGTGGCATATACTCCATATGAGATATGGAAAGGCAGGAAACCAGAATTTAAACATGTTAAAGTCTGGGGTTGTCCTGCTCATGTAAAGAGGCATGATCCAGACAAGCTGGAATTACGAACTGATAAATGTAGGTTTGTGGGATATCCAAAGGAAACCTTTGGATACTATTTTTACCATCCTGATGAACAAAAGGTGTTTGTCGCCAGGAAAGTTGTCTTTCTGGAAGAGGAATACCTTATCCAGGAGAACAGTGGGAGTAAAATAGTACTGTAAGAGGTTCCAGATCCCCAAACAGCTGCATTATCATCAGATGAGAATCTGTTCAGGTACACACAGATGAGCCTCGTAGATCTGGTAGAGTACCTAGACTACCCGAACGATATGTGGGACATATCGCTGAAGGTGAGTCTATGGTACAATATAATGAGGATGGTGATCCTAAAACCTACCAGGAGGCCATAGAAGGCCCAGAATCCGGGAAATGGCGAGAAGCCATGAACTCAGAAATCCAGTCCATGTACACCAACCAAGTTTGGAACTTGGAGGACTTGCCCGAGGGTATTGTACCCATCGGTTGCAAGTGGATCTTTAAGAGAAAGATCGGTGCTGATGGACGGATCGACACTTATAAGGCAAGGTTGGTGGCAAAGGGATATCGTCAAAGGCAAGGAATTGACTATGACGAAAATTTCTCACCAGTTGCCATGATAAAGTCGATCAGAGTTCTGCTCGCCATTGCTGTACATTTTGATTACGAAATCTGGCAGATGGATGTGAAGACTGCCTTCCTCAATGGTAACCTTGAGTAAGAGGTGTATATGATACAACCAGAAAGTTTCACATCCAAAGAATCTCCAGATAAAGTGTGCAAGCTTTAGAGGTCCATTTATGGATTGAAGCAAGCCTCCCGGAGCTGGAACATAAGATTTGACGAGGCTGTCAAGACTTATGACTTCATTAAGAATGAAGATGAGCCTTGTGTGTACAAGAAGACCAGTGGAAGTGCAGTCACTTTTCTAGTTCTTTAAGTAGATGACATACTACTCATTGGGAATGATGTAGCTATGATGTCATCAGTAAAGGTCTGGCTGTCGAAAAACTTCTCCATGAAGGATTTGGGAGAAGCATCCTACGTATTGGGAGTACGGATCTATAGAGATAGATCAAAGAGGATGCTTGGAATGACCCAATCCTTGTACATAGATACTATAGTCAAAAGGTTTGGCATGGAAAATTCCAAGAGAGGTTTCATACCGATGAGACATGGAATTAATCTCTCAAAGGAACAGTCTCCTAAGACTCCTGATGAGAGGGCATTCATGGATAGAATATCCTATGCCTCTGCCATAGGATCTATCATGTATGCCATGCTATGTACACGGCCTGATGTTGCATTTGCTCTTAGTGTTACGAGCAGATTTCAGGCTGATCCAGGCGAAGAGCACTGGAAGGCAGTGAAATGCATCCTTAAGTACTTGAGAATAACTAAGGATATGTTTCTTGTCTATGGAGGAGGTGACTTGAAACTGCGAGGCTTTACTGACTCGAGTTTCCAGTCAGATCCAGATGATAGCAAGTCAACATCTGGATTCGTGTTTACATTAAACGGAGGGGCAGCGTGCTGGAAGAGTTCAAAGCAAGTAATCACTGCAGATTCGACGACTGAAGTTGAGTACATCGCTGCAGCTGAAGCCTCCAAGGAAGCAGTGTGGTTGAAGAAATTCATCACCTACCTCGGCGTAGTTCCCAGCATCTCTGAGCCTGTTCCACTGTTGTGCGACAACAATGGAGCGATTGCGCAAGCGAAAGAGCTGCGGTCTCATCAGAAATCGAAGCATATTCTGAGGCGCTTTCACCTTATCAGAGAGATCATATCCAGAGGAGATGTAGTAGTGGAAAGAATTCCATCTGTCGACAATGTAGCAGATCTACTGACAAAGCCGTTGGCTCAAATTGTGTTTGAGCGTCACCTAGAGTCTATGGGCTTATTGTATAAAGGTGATTAGCTTTAGTCCAAGTGGGAGATTGTTAGTTTAGGTGGCCTACAAGCCAATCTAACAATGTAAATCTCGTTCATTATTAATAAAATGGCATAATATTCATTATGTGTAAATCGCGTTAATTATCGTTTCATAATGAAGTCCGTGAATATGTGCTATGGTGATCAGATTATGATGAGATCATACTAATGAGACTGATCACTTAAACACACATATTCTTAATCGTTCCTAGTCGGAGGATATCCGAGAAGGACATCGGATATCCGGTTAGACTAGTACAGATTACTCCTGCTCATATGATGAGGGTGACTGGTCTCATAAGTCACTTGTGTGGAGACACTAAGGCGAATCTGTAGGTGCTCATTGGAGAATGAGTTCACTGAACTGATCCGACTAAATCGCTGGATGGTATTGTACCTCACTGTCAACCAGCTTGATTCTATTGTCGCAGTTGCGTGGATGGTCCTCGGACCTGAGACACCAAGGACACCTTGGCGGTGGATTTCTGTACTTTGACCTTGGTCTACGAATCTCTAGCCACGGGATTCTAATACGCCAAGGATTGGGTGCAGCGGAATACCGTCGAAGGGAATTGTGTGTCAATAAGAAATCATTCTCTCTCGGTACTTAGAGAGAGAATGCTCTGGGAAGGATGCGCGGAAGTCCCTGGCCAGGGCGGACGATAATATCGGAAAAGGAGTTTTCCGATATTCATCAGCGGCATCAAATCCAAGTGAGTCGACCGGTTAGGGTTTGACAGCTCGCCATACCCTGAGTTGACTCGAGAGCATTGCACGAATGAAGGATTATATCCACGCGGTAACTATCGACGGAAAGGTTCCAAGAGTGGGTTACTTAACCCCAAATACCTTCCGGGTTCACGCGGTGTTGCTTGGCACCCAACGTGATCGGAGGCCCTGTCGAATTCGATGTGCGACATCAATTCGATTGATTAATTGATTAATAAAGGGTTATTAATTAATTAATAAAGCCAGTGAGGAGTCACTAGGCTTACTGGGCCATTAACTGGACTGGTACTTGGGCCTAGAGGGTCACACGCAAATGATTCTCAAGGCGATGGATAAATAAGTGGGTTTTATACAAACCGGGGGTTTTTATGAAAAACCGCGCGGTTAGTATAAAACATAGCGAACGGGCTGAGCAGGCCAAGCTGCTGCTAACCCTAGCCGCCCTTCCTCAGTTTCTGTCTTCCTCTGGAGTCCAGGCAGATCCAGATCTGCTCCGCCGCTTCTCCGAATCCCGTTCGACGGGAAATCGTCCGCGCACTGCGGCGATCATTGCGGCGACCAGCGGAGGCTTCGCGGGTTGCGAAGAACGACGAACTCGAGGATATCCGTCGCGGGGAGGATCGCGTGGACTTCGCTAGAGGCCGGACGCTTGCGCTGCTTGCGGTGTCACACCGACGGAAACGAACGGCTGCGGATTCGAATCCGCACACGGTGAGAACTTCGATAATCCGATTATCGTATTTTAGTTCTTCGAAACGGGAAACGGATCGCTGTAAAAAAATTTTATTTTCCGCTGCGTGAGCGATCCGGAGAAACCGAGAAAACCCAACAGTTTCCACCTCAGAGGTACGTGGTGCCATTGCAACATTTCCCCACGAGAAGATCGCAGTCGCCAGACCTCCTCCATAGGGCCCTACCGTTGCACTACTCTCACACTACAGGGTCTTCTGGCCTTGCTTCCCTCCGAAGACCGTCCTCGTCAGTGTCGAGCCGAAGAGGTCAATCTCCGCTCTAGGGGTTTGGGGTGTAGGCGTTGGCCGTGGCAAGGTGGCACCAAAGGGCTAGGAGGCGGTGGCGATGCCATCTTGGTTCATGGTGTTGGGGAAAGGGGTGAACCCCCGAAGCATGGTAGTGGGTGTCGGATCGTGCAAGACAGGGATGCTTACAGAGATGGACTGCTGCATTGGGGCCAATCCCCCCTCCTCCTCTCTTCTCAACTCCAGTGGCGACACAAAAAAAAAATGTAGGGACCCTAGACTCCCTAGCTCCTTTATATATTGCGGGTTCATGGGTGTCCAATATGAGATCCAAATTGTGATCCGATCCGACCAAATTAGAATTTCAGATCATGGTAGAAATCAAAATCCATGTTCTAGTGCTGGACTCTGATTAGATTTCGGATTAGAAGGATCCATTCACACCTATAATGACACCAATGGAATCCTTGAAAATTTTCTCCTCCCTTATATTAGAGTGATCTTAATCCTAATAAGATGGGAAAGGATAATAGAGGCTATGATGGCATGAAGATATTTGGTGCAATTAGGGATGGCAATTGGGCAGGCCAGTCTGTAGCCCAACCCAACCCAGCCAAATTTTACTAAAGTTTGGCTGGCCCAAAATTACAAATTTGGGTTGGGTCAAATACATGTCAACCACATTCAAATCTAGGCTGAAAATTGGCCAACCCGCATTAGCCCGCGTTGGCCACTGGTAGTGATTAGCAGCAGCCCGCATATAACCTACAGTAGCTGATTTTTATTTTTTTTAATTTTATTCTCATATATATATATATTTTTTGGGATTATCTGATAAGAATTGGATAATACAATTAGAAAGCTTGGGTCGGCCCCAAGCTTACTGTATACTTATTTTCTAAAAAAGCTCTTTTGTATATGCCTCGATGTACATGTACTAAAAGGTTTTCTTTTTAAAAAAAGATACAATGAACTCAGAATTCTATACCATTCAATTTTTGATCAATGCTCAAAAAAAAAACTCTAAGAAAAAAAAGAACTCCCCCCCTTCCATTGTAGCAAATGTTTCTCCGATCTTATTGTCCATCAGATTGTACAATCTTACCACTTAATCTTGGTCAAAGTGATAATATGTAGGTTGATGCTATCTTTGCTAAAC
Organism: Zantedeschia hybrid cultivar; assembly: GCA_030544215.1. Taxonomy (NCBI): domain Eukaryota; kingdom Viridiplantae; phylum Streptophyta; class Magnoliopsida; order Alismatales; family Araceae; genus Zantedeschia; species Zantedeschia hybrid cultivar. The sequence goes on along the minus strand of JARZZO010000003.1, from coordinate 11,424,961 downwards.
TGCATATTGGTATTCAGAATTAGATGTTGATGCTAGTTTCACTTTAGGGATCATTTGATGCATCGTACTTAGATATGTTTTAAAGTGCCGTAACATCTCAGTTTCGAAATTATCGACTTTAAAGTGACTAAAATAAAATATTTGATTTTGAATCACCAGTCTTGAAATTATCAATTTTGCTTAACGGTGGTTTTGCATTGAAAAGTGAAAACCAAAATAAACTAAAAGCAGGATTTTAGGCGTCAATTGGTTTTTAAAATACAATAATTTAGAATACTCCAAACATACAGAAAAGTAATATAAAATGATTTAGAACAATCTAAATGTAAACGCAGTTTTATGTCTGTTTACGACATTTTTTCCAACATTTTACGATGCACTAAAGGACCCCTTAGATGGAAATCATTGATTATTCGTTCTTTGAAGATTGCAGGAATATAAGGATATTGACATAGAGAATCAAAAAAAAAAAATTGTGTCTTACTTGGCCACTGTCCGATTAGTGTAGATCAGGTGGCAGTCACAGCAAATGTTTCTTGTAGATTATGGTTAATTTTGAGGGATTGATATGTAAAAATTAGTGATTTAGCAACTACAATAATTTATAATAAGTTGGACCACGATGGGTCAGTCCAAGTCCATCCCAACTAATAATTTTATCTTGGATTGGGTTGGATTGCAATAATCTGTACATATCTTGGACTGGGCTGAATTTGGGCTGGCCCGTTTTCAAATCGGGCTGATCCAATTTGAGCCCTAGCCCAGCCCAGTCCGCCCAGTTTACATGTCTAGGCGCAATGCGCCAGAGGCCCCACAACTCCCATGTGTCTGGGCACACTACACCGTGGCACACGGGTCTTTTATCCAAGTAAAGTGCGCCGGGGCCGCGGGTTCCTTTTGCGTGAGCCGTTGCGTGGTCGAAAACCAGCTTGGGTTTTTGGTCTGTTCACTTAAAAGCGACGTTATTTGATAATATACTGTATTTGCTACTGTATTCTTGGACCATATGTTCGTCCTTCCAAACCGGTAATGTGAATCTTCTTAATTTAGGTACAAATGTACAATCGAATTAATACTGAGGTCATATTTGACACAGCTTCGGAGAGTGTTATTAAATTTTTCATAGATTTTGGTCTGGTTATTTCGAGGGAAGGATGTTAAATTTTTGATATTTTTATATTATTATTTAGTTCTAATAAAAAATATAAGTTAGAATTTCTTGGATCAAGATAAAGTATAAATATGACAGAAGATTTGGCTTGTATAACTGAAAATTTCATCAATCATACTCTTAACACGATTAGAAATTAATTAAGTTTACTCTTAGAAAGGGGCAAAAAATCAGAAGAAAAGACAGTCCTTTTAACATTTACTAGAATAAAATCATAATTTACCGTCTTAGTTAACAGCCTTAAATAATTTTTTAAAACATTTTCACAATAATTGATCCAACGGACACAATTTTGAATTTTACTTGAATCTTGGGTGCAGAACTTCGTATGGTATTTCTTAGGAGAGATATGGTGTTAAAGAAAAGTACTTGCTGCAACGCTCTTGGGACATTTCAGACTTTCTTACAAATCACAAAATCTAGATGTTGAATTTGAAGGGCTCAAGATAATAAGCACTGACCACAACTGAAAATAACCGATGTACGACTATTATATAGTCGCTCCAACACTCTTCCTCACGGTCAAGATGGACTATAAAAATTAGATAATAAGAGGTGGCGTAAATTAGAAGATAAAGTTAGGTCAGGCCCTGCTCTGATATCATCTTACAAACCACAAAATGCGGGTGTTGAGTTTGAAGGACTCAAGATCATAAGCACTGACCACAAATAAAATTAACAGATATAAGATTATTATATAACAGCTCTAACAACTTGTAGTACAACCATTTTCAACTGAGACAAGGGAATGGTACAAGTTTTACCATTACACAAAAGATGCAGCACATCTTAAATGATTGAGTGTCGTCACGACCAACCTCATGGAAAGATGATTATATTACAAAAAATAAATATTGCAAAAAGTATTTCTCTAATCTTAAATACGAGAGTACAAAAATCACAAAACTCTCTTTTCTTGGATGTTTCTTTGAAGGCAGCAGCCTTCTTGTACTCGTTTTCTTCTTCTTCTTCCTCTTTTTAATACCTTTTATTTCTGACCCTGGTTTCTTTCCTAGTCGTCATGCATGCACCCAAACAAAAGCGCGCTGTCTTCTCCCCATAAGTCAAACGCGGAGGAATTATTTGATGGGCTACCCGAGTGTTTTGCCAAATAGTAAAACTTGCAGGTGCTTTGGTCATTACGAAAAGGGCCGGAGGGTTGGAGGCGGATGTGAAGGCGGGGATTAGGACGAAGGCGCTGCGTAGGATACCTAATCAGACAGCTGGCACACGCGCGGCAAGGACCCGCGCGGTCGACACGTACACGCTGACGCCCGAGCCACGCGTATGGCAAGCCCGTGACGACAAGGACCCCACCCGATCCGGCCGTGAAATGGGTTCGGTCAGACTGGGCGGCTCGTGGTGGGGTCCGTGGGGCAGAAACAAAAGATGCTCCTAAACAGAATACCCCTGCTTCACCAGTTATTTACTTTATTGCCCCACATTTTCCTCCCTTTTCTCATTCTTATACAATAATACAACATTCCATAACATGCGTCTGCATTGAAGATAGGGATTTTTGCATGTATGCCTATACAAAATATATATATATATATATATATATATATATATATATATATATTTGTATTTATACTCATAACTCCAACATATTATTTTTGTTGTTCCTGAATTTCAGAAATGTTACCTTTATGTCTTTCTGTCAAAATGCAGTTAAAACAAACTTAACGATTTGCGTACATACTCTTAAATCCACTGATATTTCGTGTATATACCTTTAAGTTCATTAGAATTTTGCATCTGTGATTCTGTACTCTTGATGTTATCAAGATTTGCGAAATCCTTTGATATGTTCAGTTAGAGTTATTTTGATGAAGAGGTAGTACCGTAATATATCTGAGATTTCAAAAATATTAAAAATAATATGTGAGAGTAAAGAATATAAATGTAAATACCATATATTTCAAGAATATATATGTAAAAATTCCTTGAAGATTGGTGCCCGGCAGCACGGGTCCGGATGGGTGCCACCACCATGATTTTCTAGTGGAGAATGTTGGCGATTTTATTTTTCTTTAGGGAATTTGAGTTTTTGGTGTCTTGGACAACGAACCTCGGAATACAAATAATGTAGTCTCCGCAGCAATGATAAATTAATTAGTCCATGATAACTAGTTAATTCACAAGCCGTCAGAGTAAGTTATGTTATCTGATGCCTTGTTTGGTTGGAGCGTTAATTTTTGTATATTATAAATTTGATAGTGGAGGAGGATGGAGGGGGGACAGCTCAAGGGGAAAAGAAAGTTATAGGTGGGAAAGAGAGGAGAGAAGGCATCTAGACTCTCAAACTAAAGTCATCATTTTTAATGCAGATTTAGATTTATATTGAATTTTATATGAATGATGCACTTTTTTACCATTGCATGAGAATCAAAATCGATAGAGCATAATCATAATGATCATAGAGACCTTCCAAGGAGGGGATCTAATCTTCAAACATGCAAGAATTAAGACATGGACATCTCCTTCCACTTAGCATGGACTCCAGTACGAAGCCAACTTGAGAGCATCAAAAAGACCATAAGCTTCAACCAGCAGAGGGTCATTTGAATGGAGTACGAAGTCAAAAAAGGTCACCTACTCTATCCTAACCTAGTATAATTGATTTGGGTTTTAAGTTTTAACGCATTTGGTTATCAAAAAATGACCCTTTACAGCAAATAGAAGAAGTTGTTCCTGGAAGTCATCTAGTCACCTTTCCACAATGTGCTATGAGAAAAACTTGTTGCACTGCGGTTAGCATAGCGCTACTGCCGTCTGATCAATGGATTGAATGACAATACTTAAATATGACACTTTACGCACGTGGGTGCACTCGTGCTTCGGAGGGTCTTGTTTTTCTATTTTTTTGGACTGTTTGATTGAAGATGAAGTGATATGAATGCCGACCTGTGGTGGGTCTCGGTCTAGGTATTTTGTTTGAAAGTAGAAAAGAATGCACATTCTCGGTCTAGGCATTTGGAACGCCCTTAGTGCACCAAGCCTTTCTCATGTGTTATATTCGGATATTGTAACATGTGTTGGATTCACTGCACGCATGACGAGAAGTTGTAAAACTTTGTTTGGTATAACAAAAGTCTATGATTTTTTTTAAAAAATATGAGTCAATCATGTTTTTCATCTCAACAACATGTTTTTTATGGATAAATTATGATTTATCTTAAGAACATTTAATATCTTCATGAAATGAAACATCACTATATATTTAATTATATTTTAGTCATATACTTTTCAATAAAATCAGATGTAGTTATATACTTTTAAAAAAAAACCATACTTTTAAAAAGTAAATACCAATTCATTATATAGTAAGTATTCTAAGTTTATCTGATATTACATTAACTAATGCTTTTACGATCTTGTCATAAAATTTTCATTTTTTTAAAACTAAATTAAACATTCTCCCTTTCTGAAGTAGGTCCGAATTATCGCTTGTCATGCGCATGCATGCCGAAGGACAGGGAGGATGTTAACTTTCATAATTACTTCATCTAGTTTTTTCACATATCTTTTCACGCCTGTAAAGCTGAAATAATTTGGTTACCACCCTTTTTGTTTCATCAAAGAACTTTTTTGTTTCTCTTCCCTTTCAAAGAGGAAAGCAGAGGATCTTTTCACAAATTCACGATAAATTCAAAAGGGTACTGCTAACTGCTAAGTTGATGAGAAACCTTTCCTAATTATTTCCCCCTTAAAATACATTGGCTGTTTCTTATAAATTCACCTGGGATAGCTAAGGAAATGTGATCCTCCCGATGTGCACCCAAAACATATAGGGATAAATGGTTAATTTGACTCTAGAATGATGGATTGTATCTCATCACCACCTCAGTATAAAAAGAAGAAGTTTAAAAGATATAGTTTCATAGTTGACTAGGTACTTAATTAAGAGGAGAAACCTACCAAGTACCACCATGTCAGCTAAGTGAAGGAAATATGGGGGGTAAGAGAGAATGGAAAAACTTTCCCTATTTTCGTAACATTTTGCTTCAAGCCCATAAAGCGATGATGGTTAGAAAAAACGGCAGTTCACATAAAGAAATTTACAAAAACTATCGTCATGTTATAGCGTGTAGTACGTATGTTCTTGTCTAAAAAATAACATTAGTGCAAATAGCAAAGACGTAGAAAATGTGACAATTACCTCACTATGAAGCCTTCAATTGATTGCTCTAGATTTTAAGAAATAAACGCCACAATTTCCCCTAAAAATAGGACGAATCCTGCACCTCCCGGCACAAGAACCTCAACAAAAAAGCGTAGTTTTAACTTTTCAAAATGACGGGGTCGTTTTGGTTGCTCAAAGGATGAGGAAGAGTTATTAAATTAGAGAGTCTGAACTCACTTGTATAGATCATTTAAAAATGACATAATGAGCTTAAAATTTTATTTTATTCTGAAAGCATCTACATCCCCTTAATGCCATCTTCCACCAGTGCCATCATATAAACTGTGCCACACGGTTTTCAATTTGATACTGAGCAACAGAAACGGAGGTATCCATCACCGCACGCTTCGTTTACTAAAAGTGTATTTTAGAGTTTAATTTTTTATTTTAAAATATTTTTGAGATATCTATTCAGTGGGGGCATGTGAAGCTGACTTTAAAAAGAAAGGAGTGTTACTCTTTTGCACGGTGCCTTCGGTGGCTGTCTTCTCAAGCGTCGGCCGACAGGTCAGTAGAACAGCAGCCGTTCGTGTGGACGTTAAGGAACCTTTTTCTCCTATTTCCACTGCTTAAGGTTGTGCTTGCTTTAGCTTCTAATTGAAAGTTAAGTTTAACTTTTTTATATAATATAAAAAAAGATAAATGTGTGTGGTTGTAATTAATTTTAAATTATTATAAAAGTCAAATTTCTTTAACTATGTCATTTTTTTCTTTAATTTAAGAAGTTCTAAGCTGTTGTTTTTTGTTGGAAGTACAAAAATAAATTAAATGTCATGAAAGTGGCTTCCAATATCTACTTTTCTTCTCACAGTCGGAAACTGTTAAACATGCCTTAAATCGTGTTTGGGGCGGGATTATACTATTCTTTTCATTTTTGATAATTTTAGATGGAGTTGGCATGGTCTCAAACTTGAATTCTTTTCGAACTCAAACTCATTAGTCCTTGATAGGAAAGGTTGTTAAAAAACAATCAATCTCACCTGAACACTAAGGCGGAGCCAAAATAAATTTCTTGGGGTGGTCGATGTTAAAGCATCTTTATGATGAGGAGTCATCTGTACGAACTTATTGGTTTAACAGTTCTTAATTAACTACAGGCTTTGAGTATAACAAAAAAGACATGTATATTTATTTTTTTGTAAAACTTTGAAGCATATATCTTAGAAGAAGTCAAACTATAAATGCAGGTCATAAGATTAAGGAGTTTTCAATCTTTTTATAATTGAGTAATATTTACCTACTGCACTAATATTTGCAGTAGATAATAATAATAAAAAAAAGATAGGCTCCGAGGTATCCTACATATTCGTACAAGCGGATCTCCGATCGGATGACACAAAAAAATCTAAAACACCAAAAATCAAATCTCAATAAATAATAAAAAACATCTTTAATAGATCGAGTCCAATAATATTTTTTGATTTTTTTGATTTTATTTTAATCATCCGAATAGAGATCAACCTACTCGGACATGCAAGACACCTCGAGGTTGACCTAATTTTTTTTTAAAAAATACCTTTTTTATTTATCCACTATACTGAAGGCCGGTGCAAATGATACCCTCATGTATTAGTCTTTATAATTTTGCACCGAGCTTGATCGGAACAGTCCAGGTGAGATCGTATCATGTCGGAGCATGATCATGTTATTTTTTCAATCTTTTTATGATTTTGCCGAGCTTCAGAGCTCAAAAATTGTGATTCTTTTCGAACTCAATATCCAAGTCGTCTATCATTAATGGGATAATTGTTACAAAAACATTTGCGAGTATGACTATTATATAAGCGTGGGTATTTGACAAAAGAAAAGGTACTCAGTGGGTCTCTGTGAAATATGAGTCTAAAAACGTGTCCACATATCGAGAAACTTTAGTATTGTTTTGACGCTCTCAAAATTTCGCTTACTCTTTCTGAAACATTTTGCTAACTACAGTCAAACACGGCACTCGGAACCCAGCAATCAACCGCGGACGGCCCGATTGGACGGCCCTGATCAAACTAGGACGCCACCTTAAAGCAGGAGCATCACGTGATACCAAACCTGTCGCGCCTCGATACGTCGAACCAGAGAGGACGTCCGCGTGACCTGAAACGCCGACACGGCGCCAGGGAGGGGCCATTTCGTAACTACGCATCCAGACCTGCCCTATACGCGTGCATTAGCGGCTCCACTTTCCCCTCCCGTCCCCGTTACCGACCAGGCGCCCTCACCTCGCCCCTTAAAACCCCCCTCCAAGGCTCCAACCCCTCCCAATTTCTCCCCCGCACAAGTGGCTTCCACTGCCAACTCCATCTCCATCTTCTTCTTTCTCCCCGCGCAGAGCAGGCGTCCCCCCAAAACCCTACACCCCGATCTCGTCGTCGGCCATGGCGCAGCGGGAGGAGGAGACGGAGCTGAAGGTCCCCGACAACGTGACGCTGTGCGCCAACAACTGCGGCCGCCCCGGCAGCCCCGCCACCAAGAACATGTGCCGGAGCTGCTTCCAGGCCGCGCTCTCCCTCAATTCTCCCTCCTGCACCGCCCCCGAAAAGCGCAGATCCAGCCCGATCTGCACCCACGACAGGCCCGGCGCCCCCGACGGGCCGGCCCGGGACGACGCGGCGCCGGGCGGCGCCGCGGCGCAAGCGGCGGCAGCGGCGGTGTCTCCCGCGGCTCCGGCGAGGGCGGTGAACAGGTGCTCCGGGTGCCGGAGGAAGGTGGGGCTGACGGGGTTCCGGTGCCGGTGCGGCGAGCTCTTCTGCGCACAGCACCGGTACTCGGACCGCCACGACTGCAGCTACGACTACAAGTCGGCGGGGCGGGAGGCCATCGAGAGGGACAACCCCGTCGTCAAGGCCGCCAAGCTGGTCAGGATCTGAGCGCGAGCGAGGGGAACAAAAAGGGAAAACAGAAGAATCCTCTTCTTCACCCCTCCCCTCGCCGGTGAGCGGACGCACTACGGTGACCGCACCATCGCCGAAGCCCCACGGTGGAAGCGAGACCAAACAGAGCACCGGGAGGCGGACGCAGGGCTCTTAATTGCGCTGTACTTTTTCTCTTTTGTCCGTAATCAAATATTTACTCAGCCATTTACGGATTCCAGGCCTCTGCTAAAAAGCGTGCACGACTCGCGAAGCTTTCCTTGCTCTTGTCGCCGTTGGAGTTCTTCTTTTGTGGCCATTACCCATTAGGCCATAAATTATAATTTAATATATAACCATATATATATATATAATAGTTCCGGTACTGTGTGCAATATTTGATGACGACTTTTCCAGCGCCCCATCGATTTTCCAGAAGCCGAAGCGCGGCGTCCAGATGCGAAAGGGCGGTTGGCAGGAAGCCGGGCCTTTAAAGTGGGGCCCGGTGATTGCTTTGTTGGTTGGGACCGTCGCGGCCGCGTCCCTCGCGTGGAGTCGATCTCAAGGCCGTCCCTTCCCCCATGTGCACGCGGCAAATAAGGGTGGTTTTCTTGGCCAAAATCTTTCCTTTTCGTGGGTGGTGCGGCCGGGGCCCGCCATCGGGTTTGCTTGGGCCTTTTTGGCGGCCCATTGTCGTGCACGTCCTCTTGGGCTTTTACACGAGGATAAGGATCGGGTCCATGGTCCATTATGGACTTGTGGGGAATTTGGAAGTTTTGGGCCTTAAACTTATGTCCGTGGTTGCTGGTGTTGGGCATCTTGTGGACACGGCGAGGGAGACGTCATCTCCCACTTTGGCTGCCGCTGCCCTTGTTTAACGCGCCGCTCTGTGAGCCACGATGGAGAGCAAAGACTAGCAAACTTTTCAGTGCCTCTTTTTAGGGTACTGTTCAAAGGCTGGAGATGCCTCCTTTATGTGGGGGGGGGGGGGGGGGAATTCTTCAGCCACTTTCTTCTTTTCGAATAAAAAATAAGTTGGTATTTAGGGGATTTTTTTGAAGATGGACTAGGATGGTAGGCAGGTGGCAAAGATGCCTGCATAATTGGGATTCGGTCACCTGGATTACACCATTTCTAGTCATGACCTTTTATCAAAGGTTGGGGTTCGGTCATCTCAGATAATGTTCGGATAATCCTAACACGTAAATATCAATTTCAGGCCATCCTTCCAGAGTTAAACAGTCTCATTTTGAGAAATAATTGCTGCAATACCTTCTATTACAACAAATTAAGTCATCTTGCAATGCAAGATGTTATTGGTCCACGTATTTGGGCTGTTTCGCGACAAATAATATTTGTCATTCTTATGCATGCGTCTACATATTTATCAGTGTGACAAGTATTTTACAGGTGCCTAAAAAGTACCTACGGATGCGTATACAGATTTTTGAACATAATAAATAATTTACAAGTGCACAGGCCTACAACCATGCACACGCCTGCCCATGTGTACAATGATATCTTATATTGTAAGATGAGTCAATGATGCAAGTATTACTCATTTCCTTTTTTGGGTTAGTTTGGGAACATAAAGGCCAAACTTAGCATTGAAAAGAGGTATACGTTTTTATTATTTAAAAACTCATTGTGAGAGAATCTAGATTGATTAAAATAGGTGAGTCTCTACGTGTACACCAAAATATTATTAGAAGGTCACGGACTTCAGCGATTATAGATAAAATCTTGCTTGAGTATAAGCTAAACCTATGGGTTTTTATTGATATTTTTATATCAAGATTATCATGTGTGTCTACATACGTATTTTAATTTACATTTCCACTTCTGACCCAAGGCGGATAGAAGAAGTTATAGTGACACATCAAGTGGGAAGTGGAAATTTTTTTTCTGTTTCTCCCTGCAAGATATTTATGAAAAACACATGTAAGAAGAAATCGAAACTGACACTTGCAAGCTCAAATGACTCACCAGAAACCTTAGCCTCAAATTTAAGCCATACATGCCTATGTTCGGTTCATGCTAAAGTACATCATAGCATTTAGAGGCAAGTTAAACGGAGCACAAGTTTGAGACTGAATGCAAGTTAAATCAAGTTTAATCGTGCTCAATCAAATCAATTAAAATGTCTATGCTGTCTATATATGCTGATGAGGTAGAATCCGATTCGGCCTATTGAAGCAAGCCCAAATCCCGCTCGGCCCAGCAGCAGCAGTACAAGGCCTTTAGGGAGCCTTCGGCCCATCGGCGGCCCAACAGCCCTCGGCCCGTAAGCGGCACCGTCGCTCCCGGCCCAACAGGCTTCAGCCCGTCAGCGGCCCACCAGCCTACGGCCCGGGAACAGCGCGGCAGTCCAGGGCCCAACAGGCTTCGGCCCATCAGCGGCCCAACCCCCTTCGGCCCGATAGCCGAGTCCGGCCCTATAGCCGAGTCCGGCCCACTCCGGTGGCGGATCAGGCACTATGGCGGTTTATCAGTAAGCCCGCATTTAGTCCTATACCGGCTTCCACCGTTAACCATCCTCTATCCTCTGCTATAAATACACCGCTATTTATTGCCAAAAGGATTCTCTCTGAAGCCTCCGAGACCCTTAAGGACTACGGTCCAAAAAGCATTAAAGCTACTCTTGCCTTCTGAATCGAATCTTCTTCAGGAGCTAACTTGACCGTCGGAGGGGGTTCCTTAGGGCCGAAGCCCGGGACTCCTACTGACCGATTTTCTTCTTCTTTCCCTCCTGCAGGAGTTTGGTTCGAATCATCGCCGACCTTCCCGAGTCGGTCTCGGCCGCCGACCTCGGACTCCCCTCTCTGGTCTCGACGCCGTGCGCCGGCTGCCCCGCCACAAAGGAGACTCGGTCTCGCGCCGCCCCTCCGTCCGCCGAAGGAGCCTCGGCCTCGACTTCCCGGAGCTAGCCAGCAACCGACCGAGCGTCTCTCGGCCTTCGGACTCTCGGCTTCGCCTCCGCATCCTTCGCCTTCCGGATTCCCGTCGGGCCTTCAAGCACCAATCCGGCCCAGCTCCGGATCCTCTTCATCGGATTCCAGCTCTGAAATCCAGTCGTGATAGATCCAGTCTACATCATATGCAATATTACCAGGACAAAAATAATAACTTTATTAGGGGAATCATGAAAACGATGAACTGGAACAACACCAAGGTCATTTGACTCGCGTAATTAATTAATTAAACATGTTGAGCCAAGGCGTGTTAAACCTGATCGTGCCTCTGGTGACTTAAGAGCCAAGGCAAGATTATTGCTTCCAGGTTGTGAATTCCATGTTTGTTTGTGAGTTAAACTAGATCATACTTCACAGTTCTGTTAAGCCGTACAGTTCAAAGTGGGCCTACCAGGAGATACGTGTAAGTAACAGTCCAAGAATTCACAACCATTAAGTAATGGGTTTTTTGTTTTTCAGTTCTGATAATTTTTAATATTCGTTTTAGTAATTAGTTGCTTTAATTTTCTTATTTATTTTAAACATCTCATGATCTTTGAGTCCTCCTCAGTCCCTTAGGTCCCGTTTGGTATCGGGATAAGTCAGGGATATCCCCGTTCCTCGTTTGGCATTGCAAAAAGTCACGAGAATAAGAGGGGTTAAGGGGAATAGAGATAAGGGAGTTTAACCCTATTTTTGGGGTTAGATATGGGGATAACTTATTCCACCAAAAAGGTGGAATGACTTATCCTTGCCCCTTAACCTCATTGTTACCCTCATTTGTCCCTTCTCTTGGTTCATAAAATAATAATATATTTAACTCTAATAATTATTTTATTACTATCTAATGACGTTAAATATATTATTAAATAAAATTCTTAATCAAATCGATACCACCTATAGAATATATTATTATATTTATCTTATATATCATTATCTTTAAATAGTGCTAATAAGTATTTTAATATATTATTATATATAATATAATATCATATATTATTATATTAAATTAGTATTAGTACTAATAAGTATTAGTATTACATCGTGTTCTTAAAATAGTAATATAATTAACTCTAATAACAACTTTATTTCTAGTTAATGACATTATGTCATTAAATAGAAATATGAATCAAGCCAATACGGATAGAATATATTATTATACTAAATAATAGTAATAAGCATCTTTAATATATTATTATACATAATATAATAATATATATTATTATCTTAGATAGTACTAATAAGTTTTTTAATATATTATTATATATTATAAAATAACATATATTATTATCTTAAATTAATATTAGTACTTATATTAGTAATATTAGTACTTACGTACTAATATTAGTATTAATAAGCATTAGTACTACATTGGATTTATAAAATAATATACTTAAATTCAATAACGGCTTCATTACTAGCTAATGACATAATGTGTACTTTAATATATACTTTAATATATACTTAAATTCAATAATACTTAAAATAATATATATAATACTTAAATAAATCTATAAGCGTCTTTAATATATTTTATATGTAATATAATAATATATATTATTATTTTAAATAACACTAATAAATATTTTAATAGATTATTATATAATATAATACATATATTATTATCTTAGATTAGTATTAGTACTTACATACTAGTATTAGTACTAATAGACATTAGTATTACATTAGATTTATAAAATAATAATATAATTAACTTTAATAATGGTTCATTTACTATATTGAATAATACTATTAAGTTTATTTAATATATTATTATATTCTAATTATATGTTAATTATGTGTAATATAAATTGAGTGTCTTTAAAATATAATTAAATTCAATAACTTGAATTAAGTATGTTTAGTGTATCATGATACGAGTAATAAAAAATAAAAAAATATTTACACTTAATATACTACATATATATTGAATATATAGTTATATTACATAAAATAATATAATACCCATGTTACTTTAGATTAGAAGAGTAGCAATGTCTTTTTCACAACTTATCTTCCATACTGTGCTCATTTTCACCAAATAGAGAATAGGATTAACTTTTTTCTTATTCCCTCACATACCAAACACATCACAGAATAAGGATAGGGATAAATTAATCTAGGTTAATTTATCCCTATTCTTCTCCTTTTCTATCCCGATACCAAACGGGACCTTAGATTATAAATTGTCAAAAGAAAAAAATTCACAATATTTCTTCCATGTACTATATTTCTTCCTAGACCACAATTCATTTTTTAGCGTTGCTAACCAAAGGAATTTTTTAACAAGGGCTTACAGATTGTAAGAGATTTAAAATAAATATGACAATTGTTGGACTTAATATGGAATATCTAAAAATTATAATGACTGAAAAGCAAAAGACTTTTAATCAATTAGATCAATGGGCTGAGGAAGAAGCAGTAAAGTATGACTTTAAGAGGTTAATTGTCAAACATAATCGCCAACTGTTGGAAGGGTCACACTTTGATTTCCTCGTTGCAAGCCCCAAAAGCCTTTAGACTAGCTTTCGCATGGTTGATTAGCTTTAAGCTCATAGGAATTTATTCTAATAAAAAGATTGGTGGAGATCAAAAGTTTAGTAGAATGACGACGTACAAATTTGCAGCAAGTATGGAAAGAGAGCCCATTCTTACCATTAAGTCTAGTACCGACTTTTTTTTTTTTTTTTTTGATAATAAGAAGGAATGCTTTCATTCATAGAATCGGTTAAAGTACATTAAGAGACCATTACAACAAACACCTTTTGTACTAAAAGGCAAGACTAAACTTTCAGAGAAGTTAGGATCATACCCTATAAGAGCACACACCACATAGATAAAACTCAACAAATGAAAGCTAGAGAGATAACTAGCAACTACTGGGTGTCGTAGGAGCCGTCCAAACATGCCAGAGGGAGTCGTAAGGCAATCTATCATAGAAACCTTCAACTAGTGAAATAGCTACTCGCGACATCGGAATAGGGGGATACGGACATAGTCTCGAGCCTCCTTCTTAGGTTTGGCATTTCGTCGAACATGTGGTAGGCACGTTCAACAAACCTAAAAGGTACAATACAAGCCGGTAGAGATGAAAGCAAGGGAGCAAGATGTGGAGAGAAGGATTGCTCCAGCCGAAGAAGGAGAAAACCTCCATAAGGAGACCGATCTAGAAGAGCGAAGCTCTCCTGAGCAAAACCTTCCACATAGGAAGGAAGAAAATTTTCTCCACGAAGGAGAAGAAAAGAACTTCCAAAAGGGGGAGATTTTGCCCTCCCAGAAGTAGGGAGGAGGGTTCCAAACTTCCTATCGGAAGAGGAAAGAGTCCCCTCCCCTCCCAAGAGAAAAAACGCCAATTTGGAGCTTGGGGGCGCCGGAGAACTAGGACGCCGTGCTGGAAACCTTCCTGGTGGTTGTTGAGTTCTGGAGAAGAAATTAAGGAGACGTCCAGCACCGACTTCATACTCCTCATTGGTGACTTTTAGCATAAAGTCTGTCCTACAGTAAATTGCAAAGTACGAACAAATTTTATACGCTAATGGGCCGAAAGTGAAGCAGGGGACAAGACTTCTTATCCAAAGTTCATAGGATGGCATTAGGAAACAAGCTTTCGGATAAGAATGGGAGAAGGAGAATCAAGAATCTACTTTGGAATCCTGGAACCTGAATTCTACTTGTTTGGCTTAATAATATAAATATAATATCCCATCGTTATGTCGTATGTTCTTCATGTTATACATTTGGAGGGAGAAAACATTGTCTATGTTTGTGCATATGGCTGAAAGTTTCATTAAACTGTATGCACCGTCCAATCTGCCGCTCGAACAGAAGATATGCACAGATCCGCCGCATCACCACAGCAAGTAATGCAACAAGTTTTTATGGAGAATATTGCTTCTTGCGACATTCAAATCCAGGCACTTTGCCCCTGTTTGATTGCGGAATAGCTCATGAATAACTTTAGGTTATCACACTTCTAATCCGCTTTGTGGTCTGACTGTGAGATTAATTTATTTGGACTAAAAATAGGTTAGACCGGTGCTAACCCGGCGTTAGCCCGGGCCAACGTAATCCACCCCAGAGATGGGATTGAAGGGGTTAACCCATGTGTAATGCTCTATTTAAATATTAATAAATGTTAAATAATAAATATTAATTATTATTGATAATATTAATAAATATTATTTTAATTACTAAATATTAATAAATGTTAATTCATAATTAATATTATATTGATAATATTAATAAATATTATTATGATTAAAATATTCACTAATACTATTTTGATGAATTAATATAATTAACGTTGATCATAGTTAATTATTTTGATTAATATTATTATCCTCCATTTACTGATAAGAAATTTGATTAATATTAAAATAAAATATTAATAAAAGTTAATAAATTAGTTATTAAAATATGAAGCACACTTGATAATTACGTAGAGAGATCATGATGAAATTTACTATATTTTTATTTTTACTAATGAACTGATTTATATAGATTATTTAAATCATATTTTTGTTATAACCTAAAATACATTTAAGAGTATTTTGTGATATAAAAAATTGTCTAAATATTTATAATTTGAATATGATCGATTCAAAATAAACATATGATAAATTAAAATATGTATTAACTTAAAAAATATTTAAATGGAAATTCTATGTACCGATCCTAGGTTAACCTCCACTTAATCCCGCACTCACAACCTTTTAGTTCAGGGCTACCATACGGTTGAGGTACACTGGTTAATTTGAAAGCTACCTAATCTTATTTTTTTGTTAAAGTAATATATAATTGAAAGTGTTGGCTTCACAATTATTGGTGCAGCATGCAACTGTATCCACTATTTTCTGATTGTTGGATTACTTGAGGATACGTTCCCCTTGTTTTTAAGTCTTAAGATGTTTCAAACAGTATGCAGGAGTTTTTTGTGATGTACAACCTTCAAGGTAGCATGGCAAATATGATTTTTGTAGAGCTGATTGATTTCATGTAAAATATGCGACATGAAAGACTTTTTTCAAAAACTGTAGTGCAAGAAGTTGTCTCTCAACCTTAACTCTAGTCAACGGAAATCTTAATTTGTTGATTCTTTTTTTTTTTCGATTTTAACATTCATGGGATAAGATGAAATGCTCCTTTTCACACCAACTGTACAAACATTTTTATAAGTATCAAATGGTGAATATTGTTCTGATTTTTTCTGTAAAATTATTTTGTTTGAAAATTATTTTCATTTAGACCCAAATGGACCGTTAATGGAAGCACGCCTACACGGAGCTGGCTGGTTTCGCAATCAAGTAAATGTCTGATATCACTTGGCTCGAAGGCGGAGCGAACCCAATTTGAAATGATAAATAAAATGGAACCATAATGGAGATTAGACTCGGCGGTTTAGATGCTACTAGCATATCACAAGTATTATTACTTGTTTTTACGGTTTATAGTGGTCATTATTTTTTGGATTGATAGTGGCGCCGTTTAATAGCAAAATTTGGAGCACAACTAAAGTAGGAAATTGTCGTTTTGACCAGACTTAAAAATGCACTCCTCTTTTGTTATCTCCGTGATCGTACACAACAATCTATAGTTAAGACATTTTATTAGCAAGTCTTTCTATATTCTAAAAATGAGAGTACATTTTATGTGGAGAAGAGGTGTGACATAGAAGATGGGACTTAATGTTAGGTAGTTGAATAATGCTTGTTGCATTGGGGAGGACAGTGCAGGTCATGTAGTCGTATGCCTTCCTGATGTTAGAACGTGTTTTTATTTAACTTTAATTTTTTATTTGATTTTTTTATTTTTTTGAGACGTCCTGTCAAAAATACGAGAGTACATTTGGAAAGTTCAGATTGGCTCCGATCCGATTGTATATTTTTTTTGAAAAAATATTTTTGGTACACACTTTGCTTTCTGTACAATAAAAAAAATTTATTTCAAAATATATATATATATAACCACGTCAGATCGACCCGAACAATTCGTATGTACCTACGGATTTCTAATTGAGAGTGTTGTTCCATTCTTCTTCTATTCTAATGCCAAATTCTGTTCATTTTTTTTTAAAAAAAAAATAGTTAAAACACTGAATATTTCATTCATTCAAATAAGAAGAGGGGCGCACTACGGGTAACAGTGCGCATCAACACGTCAACAAGTGAGGGGAAGAGAAAGTACGTGGCATTATGGCAAACCCCGAGAGGGAGGGGGGTTAAGGGGAAAACAGTAACATATCGACTCCACCACCGAACACAAACAAGTAAGCACATAAAAAATAGATAAAAACTATTGATGGAAGAACCATTTTTTACCGTTCAACTTGAGAAGGAGTGTTTAAATGATTATATAATAGTTCTACATCAATTAATTTTAATTATGACTAGTGCTTATGATCTTGAGTTTTTTCAAATTCAACAGTCACATTTTGTAGTTAGTAAATTGTAAGACAACTAGATTCATAGAAGGATTCGCACGGGAGAAGAAGGGAGATCTCGAAGAAAACTGTCACATAAATTTTAGACAGAATTGTCAGATGTAATATAATGACCGTGAATTATGTATTAGCAATAGTATAGATTCCTAAATCACATTTTGACAAAAATTCAATATACTTTAAGATACTTATCCTGCATTAGAGATTATTTGGAAGCCATTCTTTCTCTAAAGCCTTCGAACTTAAAGATAAATTAATTCCAAACGTCAAAATCCATGCATCCTTATCTTTCTTCGAGAAAGCAGAGAGTTTCTAAAGAGAAAAGTTATGAGATATTAAAGGGACAACATGGGGCGGGGATAGCGGAGTGGTAATCCAGGGTTTCGGTTGGTAGCCATCCCAACAACTTGTGGGTTCGATCCTTGTCACCTTCGCATGGTGTGAACTAGGAAACCGTATCCCACCTCTTGCACGATAGCTTTCCCGGACTTTACCAGAAAACCAGATTTCCCTTAAAAATTAATGAGATAGTCTCTAAGCTCAAGCCATGTGATATCAAGGTGACAGGATAAAGTTATCAACTTTTTTTTATCCGTAATTTTTTTAAAAAAATTATAAAGTAAAATTTAACAATATTTTAAAGTGTTCGCTTCTTTCATTCACCTACTTTAACTGGATAAGAAAAGTGAAAAAAGTTTTTCGTCACATTAACATTATCCATAGAGAAGAATATTGCTTAAGTGACGAAAAAAGTTGCCAACTTTTTTTAGCCCCTCAAAAAGAAGAATCCAAGTGAAATAGTTTTTTTTTAAAATTGTATGGTAAAAATGAAACAACATTTTAAAGTATTGGCTTCTCCCATTCATTCATCTTAGTTGGATAAAAAAAACAGAGAAGGTTTTATGTCGCGTTAACATCATTCATAGAGAAGAACATTGCTACCATGACGGAAAAAGTTATCCACTTTTCTTACTTCTTCAAAGAGAGGAATCCAGGTGAAAGAGTTTTTTAAAAATTACATAGTAAAAGTGTAATAATATTTTAAAATGTTGGCCTCTCTTATTCACTCACCTTAGTTGGATAAAAAAACTGAAAAAATAAACCGTTACGTTAGCACTATCCATAAAGAAGAGCACTGCTAGCATGACAAAAAAAGTTATCTACTTTTCTTACCCCCTTAAAAGAAGAAATCCAAGTAAAAAAGTTTTTTACAAATTATCTAGTAAAAATATAATAATATTTTTAAGTGTTGGCCTTACTCATTCACCTACTTCAACTGGATAAGAAAAGTAGAGAAAATTTTATGTCATGTTAGCATTATAATAGAAACTAACATTGTTAGTATGACGGAAAAAGTTACCTACATTTCTTACTCCCTCGTAGAGAGGAATCCAGATGAATATGTTTTTTTTAAAATTACATAGTAAAAATATAACAATATTTCAAAATGATAGCTTCTCTCGTTCACCCACTTCAGCTGGATAAGGAAAGTGGAGAAAGTTTCCATTACGTTTAACGTTATCTATAGAAAATAACACTATTTAAAAATTATATAGTGAAAGTGTAATAAAAGTGTTGGCCTATCCCTTTCACTTACTCCAGCTAGATAAGAAAAGTGGAGAAAGTTTTCTGTCACGTTACTATTATCCATAAAGAAGATCGATACTAATGTGACGGAAAAAGTTATCCACTTTTCTTATTCCCTCAAAAGGAGGAATTCATGTGAAAGAATTTTTTAAAAATTACTTGGTAAAAATATAACAATATTTTAAAGTGTTGGCTTCTTCCGTTTACCCAACTCAACCAGATAAGAAAAGTTTCTTATCTCTTGAAAAGAGAAATTCAGGTGAAAGAGTTTTTTTTAAAATTATCTAATAAAAGTGTAACAACATTTTAAAGTGTTGGTCTCTCCCATTCATCCACCTCAACTGGATAAAAAAAGTAAAGAAAGTTTTCCGTCACGTTAGCATTATGAACAGAGTATAATACTGTTAGTGTGATGAGATCTAAGTGAAAGAGTTTTTTAAAAATTATGTGGTAAGTATCTTTTTTTATCACCATTCAGGATTATGAATAGAGTTAACAGAAGAGACGAGAGAAGGAAACTGGGGCATGCTGGTTGGATGTAAATCGCCTAAACCTGAAAAAAAGAGACAGGATTATCTGCAGGGTTTATGTATTCCTATTTATAAGGATTAAAGTTGAATTAATTATTTAATTTGATAAAATTAAATAAAATGTTAAATTCCCTTTTACCCATTGATTATTTTAAAATTACTTATTTTCAAATCATTCATTTTGTTTACCGTCATTTTTAGATGGAAACCGAAATAAACTAAATAGAAGATTTTGGGGGTTAATCAGTTTTGAAATTTATATTATATTAATAAAATAGATTTTTTAACCTAACTGATGTGGCACTATTTCCCAACAATAAAGTTGTTAAATAATTTTTAAGAAAAGTCATTAATGCCTATGATTAATCCTATTATGATTATTTCTTCTCCTTCTCACCCCCACTCATTTCAAAATAACTCATTAATGGTCATGACTCACTCCTACCTATTTTAAAATAACTCATTCATGGTCATAACTCTTGCCTCCATCTATTTCAAAACAACTCATTAATAATCATAACTCTCTCTCGCTCTGGACAAACTCATGGGAGCGAAGATTGATATTGTCTATTCCACTTTTTCTATACCATTGGTTCTCCACTTTATTCTATTGGTTTAGTTATTGTGGTGGGAGGAAAGTGCAGCCTAAAAAAGAGAAAAGTTTTTACTTTTTAAAGATTCTAAATCAATCAGAATGAGTGGAATACAAGTAGTTTATAAGTAATGGAGTGGACGATCTCAATTCAAGGAGCGGAGGGCTATGGCCCCCTTAAAATTGAAGAATTTTTTTTGTAATAAAAATATTATTCTTAATTTTTTATATTATAATAGATAATTATGAAATAAAAAAAATTAAAAATCATATTAATACAAAATATAAAATAATATTATTCTTAATATTTGTCTTACTCTATTTTATTTAATTTATCTTACAAATTTATTTAACTCATATGTTATATACTTCTTTTACTGTACACTATTTATATGTATTATTTATTATGTTAATTTTTATATGTTAATAATTATCATATTATATAATATTTAATATTTATAGTCACATATAATATTTTTAATTATAATATTTTAATTATAATATATAATATATAATATATTAATATTTTTAATATATTAATATATATAATAAACCACCTGACAAAGAAGATTCAAAATAATAAAGTTAGAAGCATACCTTATCTTTACTTGATGTAAACCTTTATTGACACTACCTTTTATGAATGATCTACTTTTGAATCATGTTATTGTTAAATTCTTTATTGCATGGAAGTATCATAGTCATCTATTGTGTTCGAATAATGTTTTACCTGGTTTGCACATTGTTATAGTTTTATCCTAATCCTCGTATAAAATTATGTTTATACTTAGTTATTTACTATACGTAACTGCTTTTTTTCTTTTTCAATATTACTTTGGGTCTTTCGAAATCTCTCTATTAAAGTTACCTAACTAGCACTAATACCATTTAGCATGTGAGCGAAGTACCTTCATATTATAGCCCTTATTAAGTGAAATTAAAAGTTTAATATTCCTCGTGCAAAATTATCTTTATACTTGATTATTTACTTAAAATTCAAAGTTTATTAAAATAAAATTATTTAAATCAATATGATATATTTATCTTAATATTAAATTTAATATATTCTAAATAATTTCGCAGAAATATCGTGCATCACATGGATTTAGAACTAGTATAATAATATATGACACTCCAAACATACAAGAATAGTAACATAAAGTGATTTACGATAATTTAAACATTTGATCTTTATTTATAACATTTTATAGCATTTTATGACACAAGTCACACAACATATGGCCACATCCTGTTCTTAAAGGGCTGCATCCATGCGGGCATGGTATGCTCAAGTAAAATCTTTTGTAAGACCCTCTTTGATAATTGGATTGCCTATGTTATGTCGACTTATACGTAGGTCTTTGGTCTAATAACTTTGTCCGTATCTTATTTGAAATAAATCAGATAAAATAAATAAAATATAATAAATAGAAATAAGTAAAATTAACTTTTAGGTGTTAAAATAAATAACTCGATTTTTTTATTGAATTTCTTATTCAAGTTTATTTTTAAATAACCCATTCCCACTCGGAATAACACTTTAAACAGAAAATTCAAAATAACTCAAATAAGCATTCTATTTTAGGCTTATTAATCTATCAAAGAAGGTCTAAAGAGGTTCCTATTCTGGCTCCAAAGCTGCTTTTTCGGTCTCTCAGCTTTTGGAATTTGGACCTTTTGGCACTCCAAAAGAACGAAAAAATAAGATAAAACAACATACATCAATCCAAATATTTATTAAAATACTGTCTTATTGTCATTTACGAGATTTTGCAATATGTTATGATATACTAAACAACAGTTTTAACTGAGAAGCATACTAGTGGTTCCTCTAAAAGACAAAACTTCAAATTTCAGGAGGTCATCGGTCACAGGATAAAGAAGAAGATACATGCTTAACTCCAATGCCTCATAGGCATTATAGCTGCAATCGTTATTTGTCCAGGCACATCTTTTAAAATGGGTAACATTTGTTGTAATATTCCTGCATTGCAATCCACGATAAATTATAATGCAGGAGCAGTAGCTGTCCGATCCAGTTGGATTGGACTGTTGCACAGTCCGATTGGATGAGAGACGTTGGTTTTTTATTTTTTAAATTTTTTGTTCGAATTTTTTAAATTTTTTTAGAGCGTTCTATCAAAAAATAGATGGTACAGTTGGGTTGTTCGGATCGGTCTCGATCCGACTGTATATTTTTTTAATTTTTTTTTTGATATAGACCTCAATTTATGTGTAAAAAATAAAAAAAAGGTTTTTTAAAAGAAATTATACAACCTACACGAGGCCGACCCGAATGACCTAACTGTACCTTCCGATTTTTGATCAGACGTTCCTTTTTTTTTTAATTTCAATAAAAAAAAAAACTGATGTCCCCCCACCGAATCAATAGAATTGGTGGGCTGAAGTTGGGTATTGCTGCAAGTATTTATTTCTCTTCCCAAAGGAGAAATTGGGCTGAAAGCAGACCGTCCATCAATGGCCCAGAAAGTTTCCTGGGCCCCCGCTGTAAAACAACATCGTTCCCCAGCGGAATGGGCTCTGGCAGGGATGCTAATGATGAGGGTTGAAAGAAGGATACAAATAAATAGTCCGAGTATAAGATAAGGTAATTAGTCTTGTCCTTTTTATTCGGGATAAGGGGACAAAAACCTAATTCTGAATCCGATTATTGATTATCTGATTATCTTTCCTTGTTAATTTAAAATATGATAATAATTGGCAAGATATATCTTTACTATACCATTGGTTGGATAAAATCAAATGTAATTTTTTGAGACTTGTATTATCGTTGAAAATTTTATCTAACAATGTCAAATATATTCTTAACTAACACCATAATTTCATTGCTAATATACACATATCATCTAATGGACCCTAGGGAATGAAATTTTTTTAATATGGTGCGCCAACATCGTGATGACTTACCTAAGCCTAGCTTACACCTCAACGTTGATTGATTGCATTGGGTGACCCCGAAATGTTGTTAAAGGTTGTAGAATGTGACCTCATGTTCAATGCAACCCATGAAACACAAAGTTCGAGTTGTAGTTTTTCTCAATTTATGGCCGAGTTGAAACTTATATTCCCAATCTTAAAATTGTGAGACCGTGCAGCTTTTACAAATGCTATGTTCAATCCCTTTACCTAACTCATGACGCATCTGTCCCTTTCTTATTACTAGTTTCTTTTTTCATAATTAATAACAAGTTGAAGCTTCCCCCAACAGAGCAGAATGGTCCCAATGTGCCAAGCAACTGTAGCAGACAACAAGAGGTGCATTCGGGTCCAGCCCATCTGGCCATACTTCCTCCCTGGTCTACTTCGTACTCCATCAGAATGGCATTAGACCAGGGATTAACACTAGTTGCAATGTCTGTCAAGTTGCACTATGGGACACTGCAACAAACATTGAAGAATATTTTTTAAATTTTATAAGGTCAGGCCCCATATGTCTCACCTGTTTATATAACCCAATATCTGATTGGACGATCTAAATTTTTTTAAAAAATTAAAAATTGTTGCGCATGTACCCCTAAAAACCGTATTTGCATTTATATCCCAAATTCTAACATATTGTCATCAATACCCCTGAAAATTTCAAAATGTTGCAGCATTTATACTCCTCCATCAAATGAACGTGAATTTCAATAAAATATGTCAAAAAGATTCCATAAATCACGATAACATTGGGGTGTCAAGGATACATACACAATTTTAGTAAATTAAGAGATATATATGCAAAAGATTAGTGAATTAAGGGGCATCTATGCAAAATTTTTAGATGGAGGGGCATAAGTGCATCCTTATGAAGATTTCAGGAGTATTGATGACAATATGTGAGAGTTGGAGGTATAGATGTAAATACAATATTCTTCAGTTTATATATGCAAAAAATAAAAAATAAGCCCAATGAACAATAAAAAAAGGTCCTTAATCGGCCAAGCCCAATGATGGTTTTTAATTTTTAATTTTTTTGGATCATTTGTTCGGAGATGGACCTGTACAGATGCATGAGACATTTGGGGTCCGACCTAACAAAATTTTTTAACTTTTTTTTTTTTTAATGTATTTTGTTGCAACGTCATATGGTGCAGCACCGGAGGCATTATAGCTAGTATTACTCTAGACCAAGAGACTAAAAGGGTACATGATGGGCTGGTAGTGCTTCTTTCCTAAACCACTCCAGGCTCCACACCACATCCATAGAAGAAGGCTTTTTCCTTTTCCCTTTGGGAAATTTCTATAGAAGAACTTGGGACTTGGAGGAATGGATCACCAACTTAATCGCTCAAAAGGAAGAAAATAGATCAACAACTTAATTGTACGGTGAAATGATAAGATAGAAGTGGGCATAGTGGGCCTAAGTGGACCTCGTGCTGGCCGTCCTTCCCCACTTAGAGGGTTTTCGGTGCTGCTATATATAATACTTGCAGCACTGCATGGAGTGCAGTTGGAGATTTTTTGTGTTTTTGAATTTCTGGTCTTCACCCCTCCTTCTCCCCACATCTTATATACACGTTTAACTCAATCATCGATTAGACAATAAAAAATTTAAAAAATCAAAAATTGAATTTCAATTTATTGAGCTCAACCTATTAAAGATTTTTTTTTTACTGTTGTTCAATTTTCTTTTTAAATTGTTTAAGATCATTGATGGTTGTATGGACTTTATGCATTGCTTGCGGTGTGATGTAGACTGAGTAATTTGCAATGCAACAAGTATAACTCTTGAGAAATACTTGCTGCATTGCATTACCTGCTATGTGCAGTTCCACCTCGGGAGTAATTTGCATCAAAATATCTTCATTTCAAACATGAGTGCTACGTGCTGCACCGAGTGTTAGCATTTTTCATATATAGTTTTTTTTTAAAAAATATTTGTTGGGCCCCATTATGACCTAGCTATATGCCCGGATAATGTGATCTCCCATTGGATGACCAGAAAAGATCCTATCGATAAAAAAATCAGACCCTAATGAACAGTAAAATAAGGTTTTTACTATTCATTAGGGCTCCACTTTTTACTTTTAAGAATTTTTTTGGGTGTAAGGACATGTTGGTTAGATTGAGGGACATCAAAAAGTTTTTTCAAAAAAGTTTACATTGGAAACACCAGCAGCCAGTGTAACAAGTAATACTCTTCAAACAAATTCATATATGTAAAAAGGAAAAAGTCATCTTCTCTGATATCTCATTAGAATATCCTAAAGTACTTTACAAAAGGTTGTCCTATTTCAAATTTAGGTCATAGGCCTTTAATGCCCTTCATAAAGAGGTCCTTAATTTGTTTTACCTAAGAAAACTAACACTAATATTAGAAAATATCGAAGAGGCCTCACATTTGAAATTTAATATCTAAAGATCTTTAAAGATATTTGTTACTTCATGTAATTGTTGACAAGGACATTGATGCTTAACAATAACAAAAATGGCATTATTTTGGAATTTTATTTCTGAAAAAGAAGAAAAAAACTTCACGACCCGTTGGGGACCATGCTCATAATCTTTAACTCATGGATCAGACAATAGGACTTGTACCACTAAGTGGCCCATGACAAGTAAACAAAAAGTTGAATTCTGCATCTAAAGAGGGCACAAAGACTTCACGGCCTTCATTATAAAACAACCAGACACTGACATTCTATCCTAAATCTTAAAATTTAAGTGATTAACCGAATGATGAAGCGTTTGCAAATCCTATGTTAGAATTCGTGTGCCCTAACCAAATCACTACATGTCCCCTTGTAGCTTACCATTTTTTTTAATAATACCAACTTTAAGCCTCCCCAGCAGACCAAAATGGTCCTTGTAGGGCATCCATCGAAGTAAACTACAAAGGGTGCATCGTGGCCCGGCCCATCCGGCAGTACTTCCTGCCTAATCCACTGCAGCATTCATCACACCTGTAGAAGGGGATAGGAGAATCCATCACTAACAACTTTAGAAGTACGGCAAACTAACGTCAAGACACAAGTGCTCTTAGTGGAGCACTTCCTTGCCTCACTTCCGCTCTTCCATTCCAGGGCCCAATTCCTCAACTATTATTTGGATGAAAGAGTGCCTTGGGATGCTACAGTACAATTGCCTGATCGACATATACGATCAGGAGTGTCAATCAGACGGGCTAGTCCATGGCCCAGTTCGACCCAATCCATATTAAAGGAAATTGGGTTGGCCCAAGTTATATAAGTTGGGTTGAGATAAATTTGAGTTGGCATTAGTTAAATCTGGGTTGAGTTGAGCTGAAAACGGGTTGGCCCAATTTAATCTATTGACTTCTACAATAATTCATACAAAAAGTTCTAACAAACCATTTATAAATATGGCCAGTCCAACCTAACTCAACCCAACCCACTCACTACTGAATTCGAGCTGAATTTGAGCTGAATTTGGATTAAATTTGAGTTAAATTTAAGTTGGGTTAAAATTAGACTGGACTATTTTGAACTTGAGTTAGACTCAAATTATCACATAATCCAATCTAATATGTCCAATTTACATCCTTAAATACGACAATTAATATACGGTCCCTTCGTCATCTTATAAGAAATGTTGCGAGTCTTAAATATGTGCATCATTATAATATTCTTGAAGACATTACAGTAATTATTTTTCAGTGCGATTGCACGCCAGGGAGACTCACCTACAAAGAGGCCAATCAACCCCAAAGTTGGAGGGACTGTTCATGTCTGTCAGCTGCCAAAGGAGATGGATGATGAGATCTCAAGTATCCAACACGACCACTCTCGCATGGAAAAGGATCAACTCAATCAAATATGACATATTACGAGTTTTTATTGACAGGATGTGGAAGTTTTTATTAGTCATTGATGAAAAAGATTCTCACTTCCATGCATATCCCTCCTGTTCACCTATGATCATTTATTCGTGGTAATTGCCACCCCATCATCCTCTCTAATAATAGAACTCTTCTACTAGCTAGTGGACACCTCACCCCAACATCATGAGTGTAACAGGTTAGGAACTTTTTGCCTTTAGGAGTAGGGTATTGAGATCTAAACCTGTTTCTTCACTAGCCCACGATTCACACCAACGCATTGGGTTAGTAGCCTTTGCGTCTTGGATTGGTTTATCGAGCTCTAAACTTTTTCGAAAGAATGTAGATAGTCTACGTTTTTCTTTTGGAAGAGATTCAGTCAGTAAAGAGGTGAGGAAAGAGACATATTTTACAATCACGGAACACGTGGGTAAAATAAATTTTCGTCCTGTTCCACTTCCTCTGTACCAACCGAGTCTCTTCTAAAGAGAAACATAGACGATCTGCATTCTTTTCGAAATGAAATAGTAGCGAACTTTATCAACACAAATGGATTAAACTAATAAGAGACTATGATTGATGGAAGAAACGCCAGAGGGGGTTTCCTCCTTTCCTCTAGAAACGATCTGTTCCATCCATACATCATCTCAGATTAGTCATCAAGCAACAACTTTTAGCAAGAAAGGAGACGTTGTTTACTCATTGCTGGGGCTTGTGATGGCCGACCAGGACGACCCAAGGAAACCAACTCAGCATCCCTTTAAAGTACTCAACTCGGATTCAGAGTTGTTGAGGAGGAAAACACAAAGGAACTGTGGAGAGGTGGGAAGGAAGATTTTTTCAGGAAACCCTAATGATGGCCGACCAGATCACGAACAATATGATATGTATCCTGTGCCAGCATTTGCGAGCTCACGGATGCTTCACGCATGTGTTTTCCCACTAATCGCGTTCCATGTGTGTCCGATTGCGCAGCTTGTGTGGAGTTGAATATGTTTGCTCTACCAGAAAGCAAGCTTCGTGAAGAGCTCGCGTGATATTTTTTTTAGCATGCCTGCACTAGTAGCACAAACCCTATACCCTCTGGCCTCTTTGGGGAGGTTGGGGTTTTGCCTGATTCAAATCTAAACTGATTGGCGGGGTGGAGAAAGAGAGTTTTGCTTGATGTCAAAATTGTCATGTACCCCAACTCGATGCCAGAAGAGCTTTGGATATGGAGAGTGTCACACCTTTTCAATCTACTGAAAAGAATGGATATATAGATAGATACGTAGAAGAAATGATATAATTCACTATCACGTCAAGAAATGCTGGCAGTAGAATGATCATTGATCCATTGTCGTTAGATTTTGATCAGACGGATTTTATAAGAAAAACAAAATATCCATGAGAAATATTGGCTATATATAATGCTTCTTAAGTATTACAATATAACTACCATTTGATCCGGTTGATTGGATGATCCATAATCATTTCATCATCTCGTAGGAGGTACCGTGCATCTTAAATGGCACGTGCGGTCCAATCGACTTGATCAGGTGGCAGTTATATTGGCATTACGATAAGTATTTCTCAACATCCAATGTCCTCGATTGGATCACCGAGATTGGTGATCCAATGGGTGCTCGCCTGCTTGAGTTCGCCTAGTGCTTCTTAGTTTTTCTTCTTCTTAATGCTCCTTTCTCTTTGCACCACCTGAATTCACTCATGAATTTTTGAACGCCAAGGACACTTTATACGCTGCTAATGAATAAAATGGGCACTACACTGTATCATGACCTAAATAAATAGATTGAGAGGAGGGAGAGAGGAGTCACTTTGACAGGTCACAGTAACTTAACAGGATTTAATGAGTAGACACTTTTTGTAAAACTTCAAAGAAGCTTCGGGTTTCATATTTTATTTTTACAACCTAAACACTGAAGTAAACTGTCAGCAACATTATAGGGTCATACAGAGGACGTCTAATTGTGGATCACAAGATTACCAACCACCCCCCACTTAGGCCTGTCAATTCGAAGAACAAAATCCTTCTTCACATGTCAGAACATCTCACCATAGTGGGGACAGCACCCTGAAATAAAGTGCAGATGCCATGGGCTTCCTTTTGTCTTCAAAGCCTCACAACAGCACTCCCAAGCCTCCACTACCCACACCATATGTAATGATGAGAGGAGATCTTTTCAATACGTGCTTAGACCGGAGTCCAGTACTACTTTACTCAGTACTACTGGACTCCGGTCTAAGCACGTACCGAGCAGATCTCTATTTATACCAGAAACATGGCTCTCTATAGTGGGTCTCTCGGTACTATTAGACTCCAGTCTAAATACGTACTGAGAAGATCTCTATTCATACTAGAAACATGGCTATCTCTATAGTGGGACATGAGGGATACTGAGACGCGGTTTCGGATCCACAAAAGAGGGAACATTTGTCTGCCAAGAAAGAAAGAAAGCAGGAAGTCTGTGGATCTTCAATGGTTGTATGGTCCCAGAATAAAGGGTCAGTCCCTTTGTTCCTCTCTTTATATCCATACTTGTTCTTCACAGCAGGGCGTGTGCGTGTCCCTTTTGTTTGCGATACCCACGATTACAGAAGGCACTCATAGTTGCCTGCTGAGTTGAGGCAGCATGCAGAAATTGGAGCACGCCTCTGACATATATATGGGGTTTGGAAACGTTCCTAGTGATATCTGGTTCCAATCATAAGATCTTCTGACGTATATATGTCAGAAAATGCTGATCTGATCGATTAAACAAGTACGATTAATCTAGTTCAGATGGTCTCAGTAATAGTTAATTAGTTGTTGAGGGAGGTTTATCGGCAGAATTGTCTTCTCTTTGTTGTTGAAAAGTAAGCAAAAGGTGAGATATGTCGCATATTTGTCAAAAGGATGAACATTTTCTCTTCGAAGTCTGGTTTCTTTTGCTAAGGACTTCTAGATGAATTGTAAATAATTCGCTTGCACACGTTTTAGCTCCATTTCTTTACAAATTGCTTAGGTGCACAAAAAAAAAAAAAAAAAAAATTTACCCTTTTGAAAATGTAGCAGAAATGTTAATTAAGTGCATGGCATCACTTACCCTATAGTAGGAAATTATTGCTGCAATATTTAATTAGATATTATAATACAACTGTCTTTTAATCGATGAATTAGATGATTCATGAATGATATGGTGGCTGGGGAAAGACAGGCCACTTCAAATAGATACCAATCAACGAAAAAATAGTTCCACATCTATGTTTTTCCAAATTGACCAAATAATTGGGAATTGGTCACAAATTTTTAGCTCAACATGACCACAGTTGTCCATAAGGCTCATGGCTCCTTATCAAAGTTAAAAGGAATGTTTTACTACATTGTTTATATAACAGTACTATACATCATCTAATCTACAAATCAGATGGCAAAATTAAAGCCTAAAAGTTCGGTGCTCTTACTCTTGGGGCATCAAATTTAAGCTAGGTATTGATCTCATCTCAACAATTCAATTTTGAAATCGAATGACAGAAATGAGAGTGATAAATGATGCAATAAAATAGAATTGGCACCGTGGTAAAAAGTGGACTATCTTTCCTATTAATTTTTTGCCATTTGCCCATGCCAAAAAAAAAAAAGCAATGATGAGGCAGTCCTTTCCTCCATAACGTAACTTTTACTTGAAAGTTATTTTTGACTTCATCCTATGACATGAAAAAAGATGGATATAAGTGGTTATAATTAATTTTAAGTTGTTATAAAAATCAAATCTCTCCTAATAACTCCATTTTTTCTTCAATTTAGAAAGTCTTATGTTGTACTTTTTGGTTGGAAACCAAAAAGTAAACTAAATACCATGAAAGTGATTTCT
This sequence comes from Zantedeschia hybrid cultivar, assembly GCA_030544215.1. Classification (NCBI taxonomy): domain Eukaryota; kingdom Viridiplantae; phylum Streptophyta; class Magnoliopsida; order Alismatales; family Araceae; genus Zantedeschia; species Zantedeschia hybrid cultivar. Next base: position 11,394,030 of record JARZZO010000003.1, on the reverse strand, counting down.
AATATCTACCTTTTTTTCTCATAAAATAACTAGATAAAAATCTAGAAATTATATGAAAAGTCATAGGTGACCAATGTCGTTAAGTCAAGATTCAGAAAAAATCGGCCAGAGACTCATGTTGACAAAAATATGAAACTTTATGAAAAATTGGGAAAGAACTGTTAATATTTTAATGTATAAAGTATAATTTTAATATATCATACACAAATCAAGAATATCTAGTATAAAATGAGTGAATTTCTTCATATAAATATAGATATATTAAAAAATATGTTATTAAATCACTATTTTTTGAATATATAAAGAGTTTAGGATTCTTTCAATAATCATAATTTATTCATGTGAAATATGTTAAGATTAAAAGTGTAAATCATGATTTGTTTAAAAAGTCGCAGATTTATGTTACAGTGTAAATGACTGACTTTTTCCATTTTCAAATATGTAATCCTATAAATAGATGAAAACGATTGGTTCTCCTTGAAGTATATGTTTTTTTCATCTTTAAAAATATACTCCTAATAAAATGTAAAGACAAATCCAAACTAAGGTTTCAAGGTGTAATGGAGAGAAACATATGAAAAGTCAAAAGCAACTAATTCTAAATTATCTAATAATTGAATTGGAAATTTTTTAAAGTTCTACAAAGTGACTACTTTTTGAACGAAGCACATAAAAGGAAAGAATGTTTGCATACATATTCCTATGAATTATTATATTTGTATGTATATCCGTAACTCTCGCACATTGTTGTAAATGCACCTGACATCTTTATACAGATTGTAATTATGCTATTCCCATGAAAATGTCGTGAAGTCGAACCAAATATATACCAAAAGGATTATATATATGTATACGTATATATTCTTAATTTTATAATAATTTTATATGTATACGTCTAAATTCACTAAAATTTATGAAATCTTTCTGACATATTCAATTGGACGTTAGACATTTTGACAGAGATATATTTACAATATTTCTAAACATGTCGAGTATTCATAATAAAATGTGAGAGTCAGAGGTATATAATTAAATATGATAGTTCATGTATACACGGTCTGACCGCACCTAACTTATATTCTTAAATTTAAAATTTCAAGAGATGGGAGCAATCGTAAGGTAATTAATATAATTTTTACTTTTTAAAGAAATGGAAATAAGAATTTAAATCTTGTGCGTTCTGACCGTAGACTTTGTAGTCAGTAGTAACATATCTCTTTCTCTCTAAATATGAACTTAAAATATACCTATCCTGGCCCTGCCACGCACAGAAGAAGAATCCAGACGAGATGAGGGGACCCCCTCCAAACGGTGGCTCCGTGGGCGCGACGGCACGCGATGCTCGGACTCGAAGGGTGCTGCGTGATCTGGTGTGCGTGCACGTGCATGTCAATGTTCTTCGTCTCCCTCCTGGTCCCTCCACAGGGTGAGCAATCTTAGCGGCACCCGAGCAAAGGTACCTGCGGACTGCCCTGGCCTGTGGTGTTCGACTGTTTGGGGGAGCCTTTTCTCTTTGGGACGCAGAAATTTTGTCTAGTGAAGTTATTTGAACATTAGGTCATAAGTGTGGTTAAATCAGTAGAATTTTGAGTTACATCATATGAGATTCTAAATTAAATCAATGAGGTCTTAGGCTTAATTAGTAGAGTTTCAGACTAGACTACTGTACATTCGGCTCATTAATTTGATAAAATCTAATAGATTCTTAAGACCCTACTGAATGAACGTTGGATCCACCACTGTGCTGTTGACGAGGCCGCGAGAACGGTGGGTGTTAACATGACATGTTGAGGAACCCGACTTAGTTGTTAGGGTCCACTGTCTACCTGGTCATGTGATCATGATCGGTATCCGTTTAATTCATTTTTAATCTGGATAAATTAATCCTGTAATCAAATTATAAAACAGATTAAAATGTGATAACTCAAGTTATTCGTGGGCTAACCCGCAATCAGACAAGGCTGTTAGATTAGTTTTAGCTGCCACTCCGGCCATGGTGTCTTAAGTTCGACCTGCAAGGGGTTGGGTGAGATGGTGATTTAAGGTGGATCAGCGACCTTTGAAACAATTGATACGGGTTTGACAATTACAAGGGCACCACTCTTCGGGTTTGGCTTGGCAATTGGCCGGTACTCTGAGCGTTTAAGTAGATTTAGTGGGTTATCTCCTCAAGCACAAGAGATTAATTAGTAATTAATTTATAATTTATAAGAGTCTAGTTCATGCTTAAATCAGACGTTCAACCAAACTATCTTACCTAAATTACTTGGAGTGTCTCAAGCCTATGTTTGACATATCTCCTCCGCAAGGAACATTCCTCGATCCCATTTCATAATCCCACAAGGAAACCTAAACAAAAGGTACCACGTTAATGTCTTTGGTGATACTTCTAGCTAGTTGAAAGTATTTTTGAGCTTCGACTACTTCCAACCAAATTATTGCTAAAAGGCAATCACTGGATTTAATAAACTATTTATGTGCCTTTCTAGCTACTAAACATAAATTTCCCAAATGAAAATTCCTAGATTGAGGGAGGACATGACTTATGAGAGAGTACCGCTCCTCCCATCAGCCATTAATTATATTGGAGATGGAATCAACAATGACCTTCAAGATAAAAGCAGCACATCTTACGAGATATGTTTGGCAAAACTTTTATTTGAAGGTCATTTCTCACTTTCATTTATAGTACAAAAATTAAAATTGACTTTTGATAATCAAATAAGTCAAATTTTTCTTAACAACTTTATTTTTACTTTAATTTAGAAAAATATAATTTATACATATAGTTGGAAACTAAAAGACCAGAGCCTAGTATCTATCTATCTCTCAAAAATATCTGAATTAAAATTTATGAAACCTTAAACATACTTAACAATACCATGGTCAAACCTCACTTCTGTTAAGAAAATGCATGTGGTAATTACCCAACTAAAAGAAAGACATAAGTTCTCTAGAGGATCCTTTTGGTCATCATCAAAAGAGCAATGTTACAATATCACCCTTTTCAACATCTATTTGTTATTCTCATCTCCATTGGCTGACAGTTGAGATGCAGTCAGTGCTAACCTTAGGTTCACGTCAGAAGGTGAAGAAAGAGAATGCCACTACTCAAGTCCAAAATAAAATAGCCATAATTAAAACTGCTTGAGGAAGAAGATCCATTTTAATTAATTGTACTAGACCTACAGAACCACAAAAAAGACACTGTGATACTGCAATCAACTTGCAATATCATTCACTACAAATACTTACTGTGAGCTTTCATGAGGATTGCGATACAACTACTGTCCAATCACGTGGATCGGACGGCATACAGTTACCGCACTGCTCATCAAGAGGTCCGACGTGCCTTGCATAACATGTATCATCAGATATCCCGATCCGATGGTGATAGTAGTCCCTGTCTAGAAGAATAATGCAGCAAGTATTTTTCATTATCATTAATTTGTCACCTTCCAGATCTAACTGTAGCTCAGCAGGACCCTAATTGTCCAACTGACGGATCCTTTGCGAAGAACAATCTCAATGGTGATGACAGAGCGGACTTTGAGAGCAAATCGGATCATAATTCGAGCTCCCCACGCGCTCCTAGCTAGTGAATTGACTACAGCTTTTTTATGAGCAGGATTGCAACATTGGCATAGCAACATCCACCAAAGTTTGAATTATTTAAATGAATCAGAAGGGAGATCTCAGAATTCCAGCCTGAAATCCAGCAGGTTCCTATTTAAATCTTGAAAGGTCTCCATTGGACAAAGACCTAAACTAGTACTCCATTGAGGGGCATTTTACTGGGGAGCGATCTCAGATCTAAAAATCCCCTATTCGTTTGCAGCTGCCAGCTACCAAATAGTTTAAAATGCATAAATAATACATTGTGAGATAGAGAGAGAGAGAGAGAGTCCATTATTTCACCCTCCCCCCTTCTTCTTTCTCATGTGCCAATCTCTCACTCATGGGTTATTTTATACAAAAGGACGGGGAATTATGAGAATTTTCACCAACCCCATCACAATTATCACTAAAATAACCCTCCTATCCATATTAGAAAGATTAAGGATGCTCTAACTACTCCAGTTAGATAGGTTATGCTCTTCGGACGTGAGATGGAAGGTAAGCATATAGGTTTTAAGACCGTCCGATCATAAGATAGCCAACCACTTGTGTCTTGCCTGTGCAAGGGGGATGGGACCATGATTTGGACGGGGCTGATTGATGGTCCCTGATGGAATATGAGATCATTCATAATTGGCGAATGACGAGCATGTCTGGAGTCGTGCTGCTGAAATGCTAATGCTTCAGCACATCCGTTCACCCGCTCGTCTGGCTATCAGGGATATCTGACGGCGGATCTAGTGTGTATTCAGTAGAGTCTTATGATCTCATTGGATTTTATAAAAATTATTTAAGATTTTCTAATTTTGTTTTATTAGAGTGACTAGTCACTAGTTCTGACCTATTAAAATAATCTCACTGGCCTACTAATTTAGGCAAAATAGAGTGGCCCATTGATTGACCCACTGTCAGAGTGACCAAACAGATCAAAATTTTTGCTTCCCCCAGTGGGTATGTCAATGGGTCAGAAATGGTGCGAATAATGGATTATTTGTTTTCGTATTCGCAAAACAGATCATGTATCCGTTAACCATCCTATAACTATCAGGAAAGGATGTATTGGAAACCAATTTTTAATATCTAGATAAAAGCAATTATTGATATCTTGTCGGATAGTTAACAATCGAAATGAGAAACTCTGAAAATTAAATTTGAAGCCCAAATATATATAAGTTATTCATTTGAAATGAAATATAAATACAAAAACTAATTATTCCCAGAGGTGCAAATCACTCAAATTAAACTTCTCTCATCAATTATATAGTGCAAAAATAACAATCCAACTAAATCATACTAAAGTAAAATTTTCTCACTTAAAAGTTCACAATATCCTTAAAATAAAATAAAATAAGAAAGATGTATAATAATATTAAAATATAATAATGCATATTCATGGATAATAGCGGATAATGATTTTGGATATAAGACTATCAGTTTCCGCATCCACTAAGAAATCGGGTTTGAAAATTTCATTAGTATCTGCATTTGTTAACTAATTGAAAATGAAAAGATTATCTGCGAACCGTCCGTTGAACTAACGAACAGTGTAGATAATCGGATAATCAATTATCCTTGACATCCCTACTGGCTATGTACATCCTATTTCCTCATTCACTAGCCTCTCTCTTTTGTTGCATCTTGATGTAGACTGGATCTATCACGACCGGATCCCGCAGACGGGGATCCGGAAAAAGAGGGTCCGGAGCCGGTCCAGACCGAACGATGGAAAGGGGGACCCGACGGGGATCCGCGATGGGGCGAAGACGGGGCTTCTCGGGATGAACTGGATCCGCCCGCGGGGGGCGCGATCTGCCGCCGGAGCTGCTCTTGGATAGTGAGCCGCTGCTCCTTCGGCGGACGGAGGCGCGGCGCGAGCAGGAGCTTCTCTCGGCCGAGTGGTCGACGAGCGTCGGAGCAGAAGCCGGAAAGTCCGAGATCGGACGGGGGGACGGCTCGCTCTCCGACCAGGGAGTCCGAAGCCACCTTCAGCGCGAGGCCGAGCCTCCTGACGCAGGGCAGCTGACGGGATTGCCCTCGGACAGCGAGTCCGAAGGCTATTTCAGCGCGAGACCGAGTCTCCTGGCTTGGGGCGGCCGGCGTTCGGCGTCGAGACCAGGGAGAGGAGTCCGAGGTCGGCGGCTGAGACCGACTCGGGGAGGTCGGCGATGATTCGAACCGAACCCCTGCAGGAGGGAGAGAAGAAGAAGAACCAGTCAGCAGGAGTCCCGGGCGTCAGCCCTGGGGAACCCCCTCCGACGGTCAAGTTAGCTCCTGAAGAAGATTCGATTTAGAAAGCAAAAAGGAGCCATTATAAGGCTGTTCGGACAGAAGTCCTTTAAGGGGTTTCGGAAGCTTAGGGAGGCATCCGTTTTTCCCACCACCCCCTTGGCCACAAATAGCGGGATATTTATAGCAGAGGATAGCGGATGGTTAACGGTGGCAGCCGATATAGGACTATCTGCAGGTTTACTGTTTAAACCGCCATAGTGCCCGATCCGCCACCGGAGTGGGCCGGAATCGGCTACGGGGCCGAAGGGGGTTGGGCCTCTGACGGGCCGAAGGCCTGTTGGGCCCTGGGCTGCCGCGCTGCTCCCGGGCCGTGGGCTGGTGGGCCGCTGACGGGCTGAAGCCTGTTGGGCCGGGAGCGACGGTGCCGCTTATGGGCCGTAGGCTGCTGGGCCGTTGACGGGCCGAAGGCCGCCGGAGGGCCTGGTACTGCTGCTGTTGGGCTAAATGGGGTTTGGGCCTTCTTCAATGGGCTGAATCGGATTTTGCCTCATCACATAGCCCCCCACTCTTGTCTTCCTCAGTTCTGAGATGGCGAGAGTATAATCCGAAGCTTGTCAGAAGAATTTTTTGTGACAGACGCTTTACCCGAAGGTCCGTTTCTCTTTCCTGTTGCCGGGAAGGAGATGCCCTCGGTCGGCCGAGGGCTACGCGGTCGTTCCGTCTTTGCTCGGAGTGGCGACGAAGGCTCAGAGCCCAGAAGTCGAAGGGCTGAGCCATCTGACTCGTGTCAGGCTTCATTAAATGGACGGGACGGCGCGTCGCTTCGTGTAGAAGCACGGGACGCGCGTCGCGCATCCAGCCGCTTTGTCGAAAACACAAACGGATCCTGACCGCCCGCTGGTCGCGGATCGCCCCGGCTCTCTGTCCGAGGCCCCGCTCGGATCGCCGCCGTTCCCTTCGCCCTACGCGGATCGGGACACGTGGCAGGAATCCGAGCGATCAGCCGAAGGGTCGGAGCGCTCCCGGTCGTTGATCGCTCTGCTTCAAGTCCCGGAGCCGGCCCGTCATCATTGCCGAAGGACGGTGCACGTGGCGGGCATCCGGGAGGAGCGAGGGGACGAGCGGGATGATCTCGGCCACTGGCTTCGGCGGGAGACGCTTCGAATGGACTTATAAATACAAGCCCTCAGCAGGGCACTGTTCTTCTTCCTGCTGCTGCGCTTGCGTTTCCCTTGCGATCATCCGAGCTCTTCTTCCTCCTTCAGCGAAAGGCCGGCTTCCTGAAGGCTTCGTCCGAGCTCGCCGGCCACCGTGGGAGGTTCTCCGTTCCTCAGAGCGCATCGCTGGTGGAGCTTGGAGGCTTGAGGCAGCATTCGGTTTAGGAGAGACTCCCTCCCCCTTCCTACTAGTAAGCTTTGACGTCCTTCTCCCCCTTCGCGACTTTATGGTCCGGAGCTCTTCCAGTGAGATTACTCCTTCGGACGAGGAGTACACTCCCTCCCTTTCTCGAAAGTCTTCCCTGTCAGATACTTTTGCCTCGGGATCCCTTGCTTCCGGAATGTCTGGGGAGTATGAAAACTCCGGGTCCGAGGGGTCCGAGACCTCTGGAGCAGAGGTCTCTGAGACCGAGATTTCGGGTGCCGAAGCTTCGGGTGCCGAAGCTTCTGAGGCCGAAGCTTCGGGTGCCGAAGCTTCTGAGGCCGAAGCTTCTGGTGCTGAGGCTCCCGAAGTTGAGGCTATCCAGGAAGTCCGGGACCCAGGCCAGGCTTCCACCTCGGGGCGCCGTCCTCCGGATATCGCTTCGGAGGCAACCTGTGCCCTTTCGGACGTAGAGGTAAGGAACTTGGTTTCTTACTTCCAACTTCCTTCTTGGACGACCCCCCATCGGCCCGATTCTGCCACCAGGGCAAATACTGTTCGCCCGGGCTCCTTCTCCATCTATGTCGATAGCTTCGAGGCGGGCTTCCGTCTCCCTCTCCCCACCTTTGTCATTAATCTTCTTAGCTTCTACGGGCTGGCCCCGTCTCAGTTCTTCCCCAATTCTTGGCGTACCGTGTACGGATTTCTGAGCGTCTTTGCTCATATAAAAATCCGCCCCTCTATCAATGTCTTCCGCTATCTATTCAAAATCCAGATGCAGGGGAAGTCCGAATGGTACTGCTTCGTCCCTCGGATTGGCCGAAGCATCTTCTGTAGACACGTTAATTTTGACGTCATTTTGAGTAAATTTCATATCATATAATAATGTCTCAGAATGGTCTGATAATTAATCATTAATTAATTTTTATTGATATTTTTGAGTGTCGGGTTAAACAGACATGTTTAAGTTAATCAATCGAATTGATTTTAGCTCAAATTTCAGTTAAAATATGAAGAATCCTAAAAGGCGTCGACCCATGTGGACGCCATTTAGAGTTTATTCCTATTTTAACATTTAAATTTGAATTTTGAATTAATTGATTTATTAACTAAAAGGCGTCTGTGAAGGTCGACGCGATTTAAGTTTCCTAAGCTGTTTTAACTTCTCTTCCGGATGTTTATCCTTATCTTAATTAGGGTAAAAGACGTCTACACACGTGGACGCGTTTTATCTAATAAAGATAAAGATAAGTTTTCCCGGATATTTATCCTTATCTTAATTTAATCTGAAAGGCGTCAGCCAAGGTGGACGCGTTTTAGATAATTACAGATAAAGATGAATTAATCAGTAATTATCTGTCGATTAAAGTAGATAAATCCGAGATTTTTCTATGTTAATCGCGAACGCAGAAAAATGCCTATAAATACCTTGCCTATCAAGGAGTTAAAAAAAAAAAAAGGAGAGAGAGAATTATTGAGCCTCAGCGTTATAGCGATTTGAAGATCGGAGCAACCACGTCGGAACGCCGGAGCGCTGTCACCAGAAGTCGGCATCCTTCTTCAAGATCTTCATCCTTTCAAAGCTTCAACCAACTGGACTGGGCATAAGTTTTTCATATCTGAATTTCATTTACATTCATTAGTTTCATTCTCTCATATTCACTGCATGCAACACACACCACATCATTAATCTTCCAAAACCATCTGTTCTAAAGGGGTTTCAAAGTCAATTAAAACAAGTGAGTTGCTGTTTAAACATGTTTCTAATCATAGTTAACTTTATTATTTCTATTTAGATTCTCATCAATATTTCTTCTTTATTTTTCTGTGTTTCTGTCTCTGCTGCATCCAACAACTGAACAACAAGAAATCAAAAAGAGGGAAATCAAGCACGAAGCCAGGAGAACTTCTGGACGATCCTCAACATTCAACAGCAAGAACGAAAAGAACAAGAAGAGGCTTTCTTTCTTCAGCCGGCTGAAGGAGGGGAACCAAGGATTCATTCTTCCGCGTTTAAACAGGTAGGCGATCAAACTCTTTTGAAACTTTTTAGTTAAAAGTTTCTGGCGATCACAGCACCTTAGTTGCATTTTTTTTAATAGGTTAATTTACCCTAAACAACCTAGTTTTTCACATTAATCACACGAGCAAATTTTTCAGCACCTACATCTTCTCCGGGAAGCCCTCATCTATCCACGGCTGGAAGAGGAAGTTTATCTTCGTCTCTCTGCCGGAGAACGAGAAGGGTGTGTGGCCCTTCCCCACCGAGTGGGTGCCGCTGGCCGCAGGCCTCTCGGGCCCTCCTGCTCTGACCCCTGTTCAGAGTACTATCGTGGGCCACGTCCAGGTGAAGGCCCCATACGACGTCTCGGTGCTTCTCACCGACGCGGAGCGGTTGATAAGTGCCGGGGTTTGGCCGGACCCCAGGTTCGATCCGAGGCGGGTCTTCCCTTACCTTCCTCCCGGGGAGACTCCGCGGGGCCGCGGGGGAAGGGCTGCCGCTCCTCCGGCCGAAGCTCCTCCGGTTTTGGAGGCTGACGAAGTTTCGGACGAGGGTAAGTCGGCTTTGAATTTACTATTCGATTGCTGTTTTTGCTTCTAACATTTTCTTCTTGCTCTGCAGCAATGGCCGAGCTCGATGACCTCCTCGATCTGATATCGGATCAGCGCGGTTCACGCCGGGCGCCAGCCCCGCAGGCGGCAGGCAGGCCTGTCCGAGGCGCCGGGGGTCCGAAGACGAGAGGCGGGGGCCCCAGGACTGCGTCCTCCGCCGAGGGCCACGCAGCCGCTGCTGCTCTCGAGAGGGAGCAGAAGACTAAGTTCGCCTCTCGGGGAGGCGGCCGGGCGTCGAAGCGCCCCCGGGTAGAGGAGGCCGAAGAGGAGGAGGAGGCTCCGTTGATCAGGAAGAGTGCCGGGGCCCGAAGGGCTGTGAGGTTGGCGTCTCCTCTCCGGCTGCATCGGCAGGAGCCGTCGAAGGAGGCGCCGGGCCGCGAGCGCCGCAGACGCAACGCGAGTGGTGGCACCCCACGCCGGGGGTGTATAGGGATGAGAGCATGGAGGACCCGCAGACGTGCCTTCGTCTGCTCAGCAGCCTCACTCTCCCTTCAGTCTTCGAAGAGCTGAAGGCCCACTCCATCACCGATCTGACGGCGATGAGTGCCCGTCTGATGGTTCAGGTGAGAAACCCGAAAGTGCCTCAGCTCGCCTTTAGCTATTTCTTTTGATTTTCTGTCCCTTATCTGCTTTTGTTCCGCAGGCTTCGATGACGAGTAGCGTCCTGATGCACCGTCAGGAGCTGCTCCGACTTAAGTTTCTGGAAGCCGAGGCGGATCCGTCCGGCTCGGGGGAAGGTACCTCGGCAGCCCCTTGCATCGAGCCCTTAGTCGATGAGCTCGTGACTGCGAGAACCCGGGCGCGGGCGCTGCTGGAGGAGAGGGCAGCAGAGGCCCGTGCTACCGCAGAAGCCAAAAAGAAGGCCGAGAGCGAGCTCGCGGCGGTCCTGTCCGAGTTCCGGGCCTTCAAGGCCCAGACCCAGGACAAGGAGGCCCGGCGAGCTTCGGAAAGGCGCCGCCATGCCGAGGAGGTCTCGGCCCTGAGGCGGGAACTAGAAGAGGCGGCGCAGTCAGTCGTGGCTGACTACAAGGCCGGGAGCGACTACGCCCAAGAGATCCTCCAAGCCCAGCTGCTGGCGTCTTCTACGGTCTTCGACCTCGGACTGGCTGTCGCCCAGAGGGCTTGCCCGAGCGTCGATCTGACCGGGGTTGCCCTGCCGAAGGGTGAGGAAGCCAGGGAGCTTTTATCCTGGTGGGAGGAGCTCATGGCGAAAAGGGCCCCGCCTCCAGTTGAGGTCGAGACCGCCGAGGAGGCTCCTGCCGAGGAGGCCGCTGTCGAGGAGGCCGCTGCCGAGGACACCCTGGTTGAAGGTGCCGCTCCGGAAGCGGTGCAGATCATCCACTCTCCCTCTCCTTCTCCAAGCCAAAACGTCGTTGAAGCGGAGGAAGAGAGGGTCGCCGAGGACTGATAAGGGGGTTCGCCTTGGTTTCATTTTGTCTACTTTTGTAAGCCTTCGGCCAGGCGTATGGCCGAATTTTGTACTTCCTCTTCGCTTATGGAAATAGAAGGAAGGTTTTTGGTTTTACCTTGCTGTGTTCTGTTTGACTTGACAAGATCTGGTCTTTCTGAGATCCGGGATCCTTCTGTCATTTGCTATATCCTGCGAAGCCGAGACCTAACGCAGGCTCGGATAGGTCGTTGATAGTATCTCGTCAGCAAATCAGGCTGATTCAGATTCGGCTTCTGTAGTCGAAGCCGCTCTCGCCTTGTCCATGCAGACTTAGGAAATAGCCTGCCGCGTCTCGATCCGGATTACATGGCCGAAGCCATTCGTCGGATCAGAGGACATATGGGCTTAAAGAAATCCATGCCGCTCCCGGTACGGTTTGCATGGCCGAAGCCACTCCCGATACGGTTTACACGGACTTAGAGAAAACCACGCCGTGTCCTGATCCGGATTACATGGCCGAGGCCATTCGTCGGATCGAAGGACTTACGGACTTTAAGAGACCCATGCCGCTCCCGGTACGGTTTGCATGGCCGAAGCCACTCCCGATACGGTTTACACGGACTTAGAGAGAACCACGCCGTGTCCTGATCCGGATTACATGGCCGAAGCCATTCGTCGGATCGAAGGACTTACGGACTTTAAGAGACCCATGCCGCTCCCGGTACGGTTTGCATGGCCGAAGCCACTCCCGATACGGTTTACACGGACTTAGAGAGAGAACCACGCCGTGTCCTGATCCGGATTACATGGCCGAAGCCATTCGTCTGATCGAAGGACTTACGGACTTTAAGAGACCCATGCCGCTCCCGGTACGGTTTGCATGGCCGAAGCCACTCCCGATACGGTTTACACGGACTTAGAGAGAACCACGCCGTGTCCTGATCCGGATTACATGGCCGAAGCCATTCGTCGGATCGAAGGACTTACGGACTTTAAGAGACCCATGCCGCTCCCGGTACGGTTTGCATGGCCGAAGCCACTCCCGATACGGTTTACACGGACTTAGAGAGAGAACCACGCCGTGTCCTGATCCGGATTACATGGCCGAAGCCATTCGTCGGATCGAAGGACTTACGGACTTTAAGAGACCCATGCCGCTCCCGGTACGGTTTGCATGGCCGAAGCCACTCCCGATACGGTTTACACGGACTTAGAGAGAACCACGCCGTGTCCTGATCCGGATTACATGGCCGAAGCCATTCGTCGGATCGAAGGACTTACTGACTTTAAGAGACCCATGCCGCTCCCGGTACGGTTTGCATGGCCGAAGCCACTCCCGATACGGTTTACACGGACTTAGAGAGAGAACCACGCCGTGTCCTGATCCGGATTACATGGCCGAAGCCATTCGTCGGATCGAAGGACTTACGGACTTTAAGAGACCCATGCCGCTCCCGGTACGGTTTGCATGGCCGAAGCCACTCCCGATACGGTTTACACGGACTTAGAGAGAACCACGCCGTGTCCTGATCCGGATTACATGGCCGAAGCCATTCGTCGGATCGAAGGACTTACGGACTTTAAGAGACCCATGCCGCTCCCGGTACGGTTTGCATGGCCGAAGCCACTCCCGATACGGTTTACACGGACTTAGAGAGAGAACCACGCCGTGTCCTGATCCGGATTACATGGCCGAAGCCATTCGTCGGATCGAAGGACTTACGGACTTTAAGAGACCCATGCCGCTCCCGGTACGGTTTGCATGGCCGAAGCCACTCCCGATACGGTTTACACGGACTTAGAGATAACCACGCCGTGTCCTGATCCGGATTACATGGCCGAAGCCATTCGTCGGATCGAAGGACTTACGAACTTAGAGAAATCCATGCCAAGTTTCCCTGAACAAAAGAGTTCTCTATTTATAGCCTCCGGCTAAAAAGCCTGGGGAGAGTTGACTTACACATAATAACGCCGGAGGCGCTCTACATTCCATGTGCGAGGAAGGGGTTGGCCCGAAAGGGTCTCCAACCGGTAAGCTCCTCGTCTGATTATTTCCCTGATCCGGTAGGGCCCCTCCCAGTTGGGGGCAAGCTTTCCTGAGGCTTCGGCCGGCTTGGAAGCATGAGCATTCCTCAACACGAGACTCCCCACTTCGAAGCTCCGGGGCTTTACTCGAGTGTTGTGGTACTTGGCCATGCGCTGTTGATAAGCCGCCAGTCGGATGCGAGCTTTATCTCGGATCTCTTCAATGAGGTCCAAGTGATCTTTCAAGCCTTCTTCGCTGACTTCCGGACTGTAAGCGATGACCCTGGGAGAAGGGAGGCCGATTTCTATGGGAATAACGGCCTCTATCCCATAGGCCATGCGGAAGGGAGTCTCGCCGGTGGGGGTTCGGCTCGTCGTCCGATAGGCCCACAGGACACTCGGCAGCTCTTCCACCCATCGGCCCTTAGCTTCGCCGAGGCGGGTTTTCAATCCCTGCAGGAGGCTCCGGTTAGTGACTTCGGCTTGGCCGTTTGCTTAAGGATGTGCTACCGAAGTGAACTTGTGGAGTATGCCGAAGCTGGCGCAGTTGTGACCGAACCGTCGGCTATCGAACTGCTTTCCGTTGTCTGAGATGATGGCTCGAGGGATGCCGAACCGGCAAATGATGGACTTCCACACGAAGTTCCAAGCATTGTTGTCGGTTATTGAAGCGAGGGGTTCGGCTTCGACCCATTTGGTGAAATAATCGACCACCACGATGAGGAATTTTCTTTGGCCGGTGGCGACGGGAAAAGGTCCCAGGATGTCGATTCCCCACTGGGCGAAAGGCCAGGGATCAGATAAGGGGGTCAGAAGGGTGGCTGCCTAGTGAATGAGGGAGCTGAACCTCTGGCACTGGTCGCAGCGCCGTACGAGGGCTAGAGCGTCCTCTCGGAGTGTTGGCCACCAGTATCCTTGCCTCAGGAGCTTGTGAGCCAGGGCCCTTCCTCCCGCATGCGCTCCGCACACCCCTTCATGGACCTCTCTCATGGCATAGTCGGCTTCTGCTGGGCCGAGGCACCGTAGCAGCGGTCGGCCGAAGGATTTCTTGTACAACACCCCGTACAAAAGGAGAAAGTGGGATAAGCGCTGCCGAATGCGCTTCGCCTCCTTCGGATTTGGCGGGACTTTTCCTTGGAGGAGGAAAGCGACGAGGGGGGTCATCCACGTCTCGGCCTCTGCTTCAGCAATTTGCATGGCTTCGGCTTCGCCAAGGCTGGGTTCGGCGAGCTCCTCGACGAGGATCATTCGGCCTCCGCCCCCGTCTTGGGTTGTCGCCAGCCGGGAAAGGGCGTCGGCCCGCGTATTCTCGGCTCTCGGGATTCTCACGATTTCACAAGAATCGAATTGATTGAGGATCTTGCGAGTTACCTGGAGATAAGACGCCATTACTGCGTCCCGAGCCTCATACTCCCCGGAGATGTGGCCGGCGATCAACTGAGAATCGCTGAAGGCTTTCAGGTTCCGGGCGTCGAGCTTCTTCGCGGCCCGGAGGCCGGAGATGAGGGCTTCATACTCGGCGGCGTTGTTAGTCGCTGGAAAGGAGAACCGCAGGGCGTACTCTGTGACGACCCCTTTGGGTGACGCCAGGATCCATCCGGCGCCACTGCCCGTGGAGCATGCGAAGCCGTCCACGAAGAGTCGCCATTCGTCTGGTGGTGCAGGTGCCGAAATAGCCTCGGCTTCGACCACTTCGGATTCTGGTTGTGGTGTCGCGGAGGCGCCGGGGGTAAGTTCGGCGATGAAGTCCACCAACGCCTGGGCTTTTATTGCTACCCGAGGGGCATAGGAGATGTCGAACTCCCCTAGCTCAATTGCCCACTTCGCCAGCCTGCCAGACACCTCCGGCCGGGAAAGAATTTGCCTCAAAGGCTGGCTGGTGAGGACTTTTACAGAATGGGCAAGAAAATACGGCCGAAGTCTCCTTGCAGACGTGACGAGGGCCAGAGCCAACTTTTCTAGGGCAAGGTACCGGAGTTCCGCTCCCTGAAGGGCTCGGCTGGTATAATAAACGGGCTTCTGAATGCCTTCCTGTTCTCGGACGAGGACGGTGCTGAGGGCCGTCTCGGAGACTGCGAGGTATAGGCTCAGAGGCTCCCCGGGAATTGGTTTTGACAGGATGGGGACTTTGGAGAGGTAGGCCTTCAGCTGATTGAAGGCTGTTTGGCACTCTTCTGTCCAGTCAAAGTTGTTGGCCTTCTTCAGCAGCTTGAAGAAGGGGAAACAGTAGTCGGCCGCCCTTGACATGAAGCGGCTGAGAGCTGCGATCCTCCCGTTCAGCTTATGTACCTCTTGGAGGTTAGCCGGGGGGCGCTGTAGGTGCTGAAAAATTGCTCGTGTGATTAATGTGAAAAACTATGTTGTTTAGAGTAAGTTAACCTATTAAAAAAAATGCAACTAAGGTGCAGTGATCGCCAGAAACTTTTAACTAAAAAGCTTCAAAAGAGTTTGATCGCCTACCTGTTTAAACGCGGAAGAATGAATCCTTGGTTCCCCTCCTTCAGCCGGCTGAAGAAAGAGAGCCTCTTCTTGTTCTTTTGTTCTTGCTGTTGAATGTTGAGGATCGTCCAGAAATTCTCCTGGCTTCGTGCTTGATTTCCCTCTTTTTGATTTCTTGTTGTTGTTGTTGAATGCAGCAGAGACAGAAAAAACAGAAAAATAAAGAAGAAATACTGATGAGAATCTAAATAGAAATAATATCAAAGCTAACCATGATTATAAACATGTATAAAACAGCAACTCACTTGTTTTAAATGACTTTGAAACCCCTTTAGAACAAATGGGTTTTGAAGAATTAATGATGGGGTGTGTTGCATGCAGTGAATAAGAGATATGAAACTAATGAATGAGAATGAAATTCAAATATGAAAAACTTATGCCCAGTCCAGTTGGTTGAAGCTTTGAAAGGATGAAGATCTTGAAGAAGGATGCCGACTTCTGGAAATGGCAGCGCTCCGGCGTTCCGACGTGGTTGCTCCGATCTTCAAATTGCTATAACGCTGTGGCTCAATAATTCTCTCTCTCTTTCTTTTTTTTTTAACTCTTTGAGATGCAATGTATTTATAGGCATTTTCTGCGTTCGCGATTAACATAGAAAAATCTCGGATTTATCTACCTTAATCGACAGATAATTACTGATTAATTCATCTTTATCTGTAATTATCTAAAACGCGTCCACATAGGCTGACGCCTTTAAGATTAATTAAGATAAGGATAAATATCCGGAAAGACTTATCTTTATCTTTATTAGCTAAAACGCGTCCACTTATGTAGACGTCTTTTACACTAATTAAGATAAGGATAAACATCCGGAAGAGAAGTTAAAACAGCTTAAGAAACATAAAACGCGTCGACCTTCACAGACGCCTTTTAGTTAATAAATTAATTGATTAAAATTCAAATTTAAACAGTAAAATACGAATAAACTCTAAATAACGTCCACATGGGTCGACGCTTTTTAGACTTTTTTCATATTTTAACTGAAATTTGAGCTAAAATCAATTCAATTGATTAACTTAAACATGTCTGCTAAACCCGACACTCAAAAATATTAATAAAAATTAATCAATGATTAATTATCAGACCATTATGAGGCATTATTATATGATATGAAATTTACTCGAAATGACGTCAAAATTAGCGTGTCTACAGCTGCCTCACCTTGGCATCGTCTTTGCAAGGGAGTGAAATAGAATGGAATGTACTGAAAAGGTGATGCCAAGGTGTGATGAGACACGCTCTTAACATCACATGATGGAATTTTTCTCAAAATCATCAATGAAGATAGTTCAATGATATCAATGGAATTAATCCTGTCTGGATGAGGTAGACAAGGAAAATAAAATAAGGTCGATCAACCTCCTCGGAGTGGGAAGTACCCCAGGTCATAGACACTGTAGGTTTCATCATAGGGAGCGTTTGCCAGCCAATGTGGACGTGCTGCAGCCATGATGGATCTTAAAAGAAAACAAGAAATATTGGATAAAGAATCCAATCAAGGATAGAATTCCAAGGATATCTTCAAGCGAACCTCAAAGATAATCAATATACTCAATTCGGAATGGAATATTTCATATCATGTTTGATTATTTGATTAATGGTCTGAAACTTAATCAATAATTAATCCTTATCACAATGATTTCAAAGTCCTACATGATGCATGCTGGGCTAAAAGAAAAATATAAAGTCAAATAAAATATAAATTAATCAAGGATAATATTGTTAAATTGTCATTAATGAGTCAAGATACCAATTCTTGTAATTCAGTACTAAGCCGAAACTCGTTTATCCACACACCGTTTCACAACAGTGGAACCATCGTCCTCACTAATTAACAACCAACGGCCTATCCATGCGATTAAGAATCCTCTGGAATTATCACTGTTTTTGTTGTAGGGGAACTCAAATTCCAGTTTCATCAAAATTACAAGGTCCTTGATATACTCTAATAAATATTTAATATATAATAATGCGAATACAAAATAATTACATGAAATAATACAAATATAGAAATAACCGTCTTTTTAGCCACGGTCGAGACTTCTTGACTCCCACAGTGGGATCTTCTCGATATTTCCAGCTTTCTTGAATTTTCTTGAATTTTCTGCAATCAAAATTGTTAGTAATTCCAATAAATACTTAATTTAAACTTCAAAAACCACAGAATTTCGAATAAATAACAGAAGGATGAAACACGTCATGTCGCGTAGACGCCATTAAATAGTGAAACGCGTCAGTTCTCCTTGACGCCTTTCACTCACAGAAACAGGTTTCTGGCTGTTCTCTATTCGAATTCCAACTCTATCAATGCACACCCCTTTTCCAATCCGGAAAAGTCTTCCTAGGATCGCAATGTGGTCTATATAAACACCCTTAGGTCGTTCCCAAGCAATCCCACTACAATCCAAAGATCAAAAGTAGAGTTTTCTTCAAGGTTTCTTCAAAGTTCCAAGGTTTCCAAGGTTCTCTAGCTTCAAGGAGGAGGAACTCCGAAAAAGGGAGTATGAATTCAAGCAAGAAGATGAAGATGTCCTTGGAGCAGTTTTCAGATGTAGAGAATCATCTTAATGGAAGAAATCCCAATCTCCAAGTAAGTTCAATCAACTTCTTCTTCAATTCTCTTCATGTTCTTCATTATGTTCTTCATGTTCCTCATCATGTTCTTCGTCTTTTCTTTTGATTTTCAGAACTATCCCATGTTTCCTGGCCCAAGGAAGTTCACCTCTTTACCTTGGATCCGTAAACTTGCAAAAAGCATCAAGCTTTCCATGCAAGTATTCATATCCAAGTGGAATCTTCAAGGTCTTGTAGTGCTTGCCAAGCATTACAAGAGTGCGAACGCGGATTGGGCGGCTATGGGCGCCTTGATCGAGTGGTGGCATCCCCAAACTCACACGTTCTTCTTCCAAGATTTTGAGTGCACGATTCTTTTAGAGGAGGCGAAGCTTCTTTTAGGTCTCCCAAAGACCAAAGAGAACAAAGAGAAGATAGCTTTGATGAAGGAGAGAATCACTGGTCAACAATTGGTGACATCTATCATGAAAGATCCTTCAGAAGCTAAAGGATGTCTCACTAAGAAGGGGATCAATCTCACCAAGCTAGCCGAGTGGACGCTGTACGAAATTGATGATCTAAGAGAGGATGAAGCGGAGGATGTAACAAAAGCCTTAGTTACATGCCTAGCTGGCGCCTTATTCTTTTCTGCGCAGGATAATATCTTAGAAGATGACCAAGTTAGTGCCATATGCGCAATCTTCGAAGGTAAATCCATTAGCACTGCACTCTTAGCATATCTCTATAGTGGGCTTTCTGCAGCGTCTGTGGGCCGTCCTCCTTATGGATGCATGCTTCTCTTCGCCTTATGGGTTGAACTTCACTTTAAGTTTGAGCACAGCAAGAAAAGGCCTCTGAATCCATCTCAGATCTACTTGAATAGCCCAATTCATTGCATAGCTAATGTTGTAAAGTTCAATGAGTACATGGTTAACAAAGTTCCAAAACTCAAGACCCGAGCCGATTGGAGAGAATATTTAAAGCTCATGACGTCCGACATATTCGACTCGTCTCCACTTGCTCTAGTTGAAAAACCTGTGTGGGTGCGTCGTGCAGCAGGAGCAGACCTTAAGTTGATCGGAGCCACCGAGTTTGTGCTGTACAATCCACATCGGTGCCTTACTCAACTTAGCTTGGGCCGTCGTGAATTCCCCGAGTTCTCTCCCACACTTCCGATCAAGAAGCGCGACTTGGAATCCGACGAAGACTATGAAGCCGTACAAATCATTACCACCTTATGGAACCTTGGCTTCAGTTACCGTGTAAGATCCTCTAAGGAAAGGATTGAAATTTCCCTATCTTAAAGGTCTTCATGAAATCCTTCCTTGAAGGTCCTCTTTTTCTTTTATTCATGATGTAATAAAGAATTTTATTGAATAAAGAAGTTTTTTCATGCCTCAAAACCTTTCCTCAACTTTCTGTGAAGTGCACATGATTTTTCCTTTAGAGAAAACTTGATTTTTCCTGAAAATTCAACAGTTCGGGTTCTGTTTAATGTAAAACGCGTCCAGTCAGAAAGACGCTTTTCAATCATAAATTCAATGAAAAAGTTAAAACGCGTCTTCCAGACTTGACGCCTTTCAATCGTAAATTTTTTTCAGAAATTTAATTTAATCCTCAAAAACCCGATTTAAAGCTTAAACTGCGTCTTTACATCCTGACGCTTTTCAACTCCAATTATTTTCCAGAAATTCAATTAAATCCTCAAAAACCCGATTTAAACGTTAAACCGCGTTTTTATAGATTGACGCCTTTCAACTCTCTCCTACTTTTTCCAGGATTCTGTCATTAATTCCATGATTAATTCTCTGAAACGCGTCAACACAGTAAGACGCCTTTCATGATTTTCCTATGTACGGTTCTGACAAAAATATTTAAATGCGTCTACCTAGGTGGACGCTTTTCATTCAAATTCAAACCTCTGTCAGTGCCGCCTCAACTTTTGCGCCCTAAAACGCGTCATCCTGAGTCGACGCCTTTCAGCCTTTCGTTAACAGACCCGCGAAGCCCCCCTTTCTTCCTCACTTTTCCAAAAACCTTTCTTCCCTCACCGGCGACGATTCCCGAACTCCGGCGATCTCTCCCCCAAATCTCCCTCTTCTCAAGCCATGGAGCGCGGTGAAGGTTCCGGGAAGACGAAGGTCATAGCCAAGAGGAGGCGGAGGCAAGAAGAAGCAGCTCCCGAGGAGATTCCGGCGGCCCTCGCGGAGGCGGCGGCGTTTTTGGAGGAAGAACTCCCTCCACCGGCACCTATGGCGTTGGAAGAAGAAGAGGAGGGCGACCTCCACACGGTAAGCTTCCTGTGGGTGTGGTTGTATGAAGAAAAGAGAGAGAACGGGGTTCTTCAAAGAACCCGAAATCTGGGCTTGAAAGGCGTCCAGACCAGGTGACGCCATTCAAAAGGCGTCACCATGGGTCGACGTCTTTCAAGATAAATTCCGGATTTTAATTAGGTAGAAAATTACGTTGAATTGCGTCAGGACACGTGGACGTGTTTTGAAACACGTCTGTGTGTGCCGACGCCTTTCAAGACAGAAAGTGAATTTCCCTGTTCTTTTATTTATTACTGACCCTATTTTTATGTTTTTATTTGCAGGGAGTGATGAGGGCTAGGATTTCATGGGACCTAGTGATAGGGGCTTACAGAGGGCTCCCGGATTTCCAAAAGGCGCGCCTGCGTCAGATGGGATTCGGCGAGGTATTGGACATCGAGCCATTTTGGCTTGATCTGGTCCTGCTGCAGGCGCTCAGGGAGCGTTGGCATGCCGAGAGTCGGGCATTCCTAATGCCATGGGGGCATATGGTCCCCTCTCTAGAGGATGTGACCAGGATTACTGGCCTCCGGGTAGAGGGCCGACCTGTGAGCGGGGTGACCTACCCCAACTACCAGGGATTGGCTGAGGCATTACTAGGGATAGAGGTATCCAGCATAGGTAGAGAGTCTAGGATGGTCCCTAGGGTAGAGGTAGAGGCAGCCCTAGGTCTAGATGAGCCCCGGCGTCGATCTGACGAGACCCAGGAGGAGTTCAGGGATAGACTAGCCGAGTCGTCCTCCTCAGTCTACTGCAGCGACCCTGGTCAGGTAGAGGAGGCAGATAGACAGCTTAGAGTCTTCTTAGTTTTCTTTTTCGGTAGGTTGCTCTTTGGTACGAAGGGCGACCATATCCATTGTAGATTTCTTTACTTGTTAGATGATCTAGGTAGCCTAGGAGAGTATGCCTGGGGTGCAGCCCTTCTGGCTCACCTCTTTGCCGACTTATCCGTGGTCACGCCGGACCGTGAGACTACCATCAGTGGCTTCTCGCCATTTCTTCAGGTATTAAATTGTTTAATTATTTGCTATATGCAGTGCAATATGATATGATGCTTTTTCTAACCTATATGTTCATGAATGCAGGTGTGGAGCTACTACTACTTCCCGCTCGGCAGAGCGAGGATCATTCGTCCGAACGCCGTCCCTTTCGCCTGCCGTTGGCAGCCGGTTGTGGACACGGCTCCACAGCATCACCAGCTGACGGCCCTCCGCCGTCAGTTTCTGGATTATCCAGAACTCTTGGTAAGTTTTTAACTTGTTTAATTTTATTAAATGCAATTTTTTTGTGCAATTTATTTATGAATGCATCTAACCTATATGCAGGTGATATGGCGCCCATATCTGGGTATGAATGAGGAGGGTCAGCCGTGGGTGACGGCTGGCAGGAGGCGGTTTGGGAGGCAGATGTGGGTGCATTGCCTCAATGAGATCGAGCTCCTCCGCCTCCGGCTAGTGATGAGGACCCTGGGCCTCCACCAGGAGTGGATTGACGAGGAGGTCCCGGAGGGCGTCGGAAGGAGCATGAGGGGCAAGCAAGCCCTCACCGACTGGCGTGCCAAATTCCCGGAGCAGTACGAGGATTGGCACCGTCGGGGCGTACGGGTGGAGTCACGGGCGGTGAGTAGCGAGGCCTACCTCCAGCAGTACCGGGCCCACTACGCCGATCAGCTTCGGCTCCTCCGACCACTCGATGTAAGTATGCATTCATGCTTCTTAAATTTTATTATTATCTTGATTTATATTTGTGAATGAATGTATGTATGACATGCAGGATGCGCGTGATGCGGTCATCGTCGACCTCCGGGCCCGCCTACATGATGCGGAGGCCCAGCTAGAACAAGTTCAGAAAGAACTGTATGACTTGGTATGTATGAATGAATATGAATGCATGTTTTAATTAATTAATTGTTTTGGCGATTAACCACTGACAGTTGTCTTTCTGGTGCAGCGAGCCGTCTACACCCAGGCGGCTCCTCCTACTCATGGAGCTTCATCTTCCTCGTCCACTCATGATGCTGCTATGGCTGACCTCCAGAGTCAACTCGCCTCCGCTATCCACCGGGCTTCTCTAGCGGAGGAGGACCGTGCTGCTCAGGCAAGTTCTTCAACTTTTGAATTCTGAAATTGATTACTTGCTTGATTGCCTTGGACTAACGAAATCTTCCTTTGCAGGTTGCTGAGCTTCAGGAAGCCCTTCAGAGGGCTGAAGCGGAGATAGAGCATGCCCGAGCTGCAGCGGCTCGTGCCGAGGCTGATGCAGAGCGGATCAGGGCTCTGGAGGAGCAGGTGGCTCTTCTCTCGACTGGAGATCTTGCACGCCTCCAGATTCGCCTGGAGGTTGTGACGGAGGAGAGAGACCGCGACCGCCTTCGACTGGAGGCTATGCAGGGTCGCTTGTCGGTTGCGGAGCATGAGCGCAAGATGGTGGAGGAACGGTTCCAGCGAGCTCGGCAGTGTGCCCATGAGCGTGGTCTGACCAGTGCCTTTACTGCCAGTGCTGCTGTATCTTCCGGTCATGCGGGGCCGAGCGCGATGAGACCACCTCCACCTCCTAGTCGAGGACCAGCACCGGATGCACCTGACGAGGCCCAGAGCCAGTTGGACGAGGGCGGAGGGGAGAGCCAGCCTTGAGGGCTCATGTATCTTCTTTTCTTCATGTATCATGTACAAAAACACCTTTTGATAATATACATGAAACTTTTGGCTCCAATCTTGTGTTCCTGTGTTTATCTTGCATCCTGTACACACTTAACAAACAGGTTAAGTATCTATTTAGGCTTAACCCCTTACCTGACCAGATAAATGGTCAATCAATCTTTTCTTCAATAAATGGTCAAGGGGCATAGCCTTTATTAACAAAGGTAATGAGAATAATCAAACTTAAGTAAAATGCAACATACAAGCAAACGGATGCTCACTGAAAATAAAAGGAATGAAACACACTAAATGCAACAAGCAGATGCTAACTGAAATATTTTTTTGTTGTTTTGAAAATATTCATTTTTGTTTGTGGTTTTGAAATATATGCTTTTTTTTTTGAATTTTGATATATGTATTTTTTTGGATTTTGAAACATATGTATTTTTTTTTGAATTTTGATATATGTATATTTTTTTTTTTTGGGTTTTGAAATATGTATTTTTTTTTGGATTTTTGACTTATGTAAAAAAAATTTTTGATGCATTTTTGAAACATATGTATTTTTTTTTGGATTTTTGACTTATGTAAAATTTTTTTTGGGTTTTTGACTAAAAGATCAGCATGGTATTTAGATCAAAAGATCATATTCATTTATTAACTTAATTCCCAAATTGTTCTTTAACAACTCAACTTAAACCCATCGTGTTTGAATTTGTGTTTCGATTCGTGATCCCATTTGATGATTTGACCCTTAGTCAATCTAAGCCATTCCTTAAGTTTGAAGTACATCTCTTTAGAAAAAAAAGATGAATAAGTTTAGAAAGCCCATGAGAAGGTTCCGGAGACTTAAAAAGATGTCCCTTTTCTACCCTAATATCCGTTGGGGTTCGGTCATTTTCTTTCCGGGGTATTTATCGACCTTGCGTTCCCTTTTATTTCATTTCATAGCCTTGATGTAACGTTTGTAATGTAATGGCCTTTTTTTGATTTGACATTTGGCTTTTGCCTTGCGTTTTCTTTTCGCTATTCTTTTTTCTTTTCTTTCACTTTGGGACGGATCTCCCCCATTTTTTTATGACGGCCTCCTACTAAGATGGCGGGTATGCTCGGTGGTCTATTCTAAGCCTCGTTCCGACATCATGGGCCGAGTATAAAACAGAATTTTTACTTTTAAAAAAAATGAATGATTTGTACTTTACACTTTTGGTCAAGTTTTCGATATTCTTTAGGACTTGTCATCTCTTGTTACTCACGAATCAAACATGTCAGTGTGTGCAGTAATGGGCTTGAAATTAAGTTATTCAGACTGATAAGGAAATTTGAGTTTATAAACTTTCTGATTCCACTGGTCTTTGTACCATACTGATCGACTCTTTAACCTAAGGGTAGTATTTCTTAAGATGTAAACCATTCCAGGGATGTTTTAGCTCTTCTCCTTCTGCATTAACAAGACGATAAGCATTACCAGGAAAAGCGTGCGATACAACATAAGGTCCTTCCCAGTTGGGTTGGAGCTTAGAACGCAGACCACCAGGTTTTATAAAAATTCTTTTGACAACCATTTCACCGACTTTGAACTTACGTTCAATGACTTTCTTTTGATAAAAACGTGCTAGTCTGTTTTGATAAACTTTTGCATGATTAGCAGCTGACCATCTTTTCTCGTCTAAAAGCTCCAATTGAGCAAGGAGTGCTGAACGATGTTCATCAATGGAAAATTCCTTATTCAATTGTACTCTTAATGACGGTTTAAGGATTTCATATGGAACTACCGCCTCCATTCCAAATGTTAAGGAATAAGGAGTTTGCCCAGTAGGCGTGCGGATTGAAGTTCGGTAGGCCCATAAAGCCTCAACCAATTTTTCTGGCCAATCTGTGAATTTATTAGATTTACACGTCTTTTTGATGATTTTTATCAAAGTCTTATTTGTTGCCTCTGCTTGGCCATTGCCTTGCGGATAATAAGGAGATGAATGATGCAATGCAATTTTATACCTGTTACAGAGGTCCTTCAATTCTTGTGACACGAACTGCGGTCCATTGTCGGTGACGATGGTGCTTGGAATTCCGAATCGGGTGATGATGTTCTTCATGATGAACTTGCAGACGGTTGATGCTTTGATCTCCACGTACGCTTCAGCTTCTGCCCACTTGGTGAAGTATTCCGTTGCCGTGAGAATGAAAGATTTTTGCTTGATGCCGGAATCTGGATTACCAAGAGGTCCAATAATGTCGAAAGCCCACATGGAGAAAGGCCATGGGGAAGAAACGGGATGGAGTGAAGATGCAGGAGAATGAATTTTGTCGGCGTGAAGTTGACACTTAGCACACCTACGGACATATCCTACGCAGTCTTCTTCCATGGTTGGCCAATAAAATCCTTGTCTAAGGATCTTCTTTGCTAGCATCTGTCCATTGACATGACCACCACAAACTCCACTATGAGCTCCTTCCATAACCTTCCAAAGCTCATCTTCGTCTAGACATCTCAGAAGAACTCCATCAAAACCTCTCTTGTACAGTGCTCCCCCAACTAGGGTGTATCTTTGAGCAACTCTCCTGATAGCTCTCTTCTCCTCAGTTGTAGCTTCTTCAGGATACGATTGATCTTCACAATATTTTGCAATTTCATAGTACCATGGTTTCTGTTCATCATCCATCTCTTCTAACAGCTCTATCAGCATGATTTCTCTTCTCTCAATGATATCTCCGTCTCTGACCTTCTTCAGCAATTTCTCCTTAGTTCTAAGGAATGAAGGATCTTTCACGGCGGGTGAAAGACGCCTATGAACTATGATTGATTCAGATTGTTTGCTGATTGGAAAATCAAGAGAAGATGCAAGTGAAGCTAGAGCGTCAGCTAAGATGTTCTGATTCCTAGGGACATGGATAAAGATCAATTTCGTGAAAAGCTTTGAATAAGCAGAAGTAAGCTCCTGATAAGGCTTGAGTTTGGGATCGAGAGTTCGATACTTGGTCAGCACTTGGCGAAGAATTAGTTGGCTATCACCTACAATCCTGAGTTTGGTAGCACCATAGAAATGAGCAGCCTCGAGACCAGCAAGAAGTGCCTCGTATTCAGCTATATTGTTTGTAACTGGAAAATCAAGCTGAAAGGCTTGTGGAATGGTGATACCTTCAGGTGATAACAGAACAATACCGATCCCTTTTCCATGAGAATTCAAAGCTCCGTCAAAATGCAGAGTCCACATATCATCTCTGATTTGATTTACGGACATCAGTTCCTCATCCGGAAACTCCGATCGGACTGGATCAAATCGAGGAAGGGGATGATGAGCAAGATGTTCTGCTATGGCATAGCCCTTGATCGCTTTCTGCTGGATATAGATGATATCAAATTGAGATAGAAAGCTTTGCCATCGTGCTAACCTATCAGTAAGAACAGATTTCTCCAGAAGGAATTTAATCGGATTCATCCTAGCGATGAGGTGGACTTCATGGGCCAGAAAATAATGCTTCAATTTCTGCACAACACAAACCAATGCTGCACATGTTTTCTCCATCGCCGTATATCTCTGTTCAGCGGGGTTGAGAAGTTTAGAGAGATAGTAGGCTGCCCTCTCTTTTCCTTCTTCATCTTCTTGTGCTAAGACAGCCCCCACTGCATCATCCAGGACTGAAATGTAAAGTATCAATGGTTTGCCTGGAGATGGTGGTCTCAAAACAGGAGGACTTGCTAAATAGTTCTTTAATCCATCAAACGCCTCCTGACACTTATCGTCCCAATCGAATTTGACTCCCGGCTTGGTAAGCTCGTAAAACGGCTTACACCTTTGTGAGTGCTGGGAGACAAAACGGCGAATAAATTGCAACCTTCCGATTAATCCTCTCAACTCTTTCAAGTTTTTGGGAGGTGGCATTTCTCTAATAGCCTTCGCCTTGTTAGGATCGATCTCAATTCCCCGTTTACTGACGATGAATCCCAGCAATTTTCCTGAAGATACCCCGAATACACATTTCTTGGGGTTCATCTTCAACTGATATTCTCTCGATCTCTCTAATACCCTTGCCAAAACTTTGGCATGCTCAGCCTTTGTTTTCGATTTAACCAATAAATCATCCACATACACTTCCAGATCTATGTGCATCATGTCATGAAATATTGCCATCATAGCCCTCTGATAAGTGGCTCCAGCATTCTTCAACCCAAACGGCATAACGACATAACAGTATGTTCCCCAAGGTGTAGTGAATGACGTCTTCTCTTGATCCTCTTCTGCCAGCTTAATCTGATTATATCCTGAAAATCCATCCATGAATGATAACGTCTCATAACCAGCAGTGTTATCGATGAGTACATCAATATGAGGCAATGGAAAATCATCTTTAGGACACGCCCGGTTCAAATCGCGGAAGTCGATGCAAATTCTGACCTTCCCATCCTTCTTCATGACCGGGACTATATTGGCCACCCATTGTGGATAAAGGACAACTCTAATAAATTTGGCTTTATGCAACTTATCGACCTCTTCCTTCATCTTTAAAGCCATCTGTGGGTGGAATCGCCTTAATTTCTGTTTGACCGGGCTAACTCCGTCTTTTAATGTCAACCTGTGTTCAACTAAAGACGAGTCTAACCCCGGCATATCCTCATAACTCCAGGCGAAAGTGTCCTTATAGTCCTTGAGTACTTGTACCATTGCGTTCTCATCCTCTGAAGAAAGATTTTTACTGACGAGGACAACCTTAGGTTCGTCTTCAGTCCCTAAATTAATTTCTTTGGTAGGCTCTTCTACGGCAGCTGAGGGTTCATCAAATCTCTTCACTCCACTGGCATATGCCTCAGCCGCGTCCTCGTCATCTTCCTCAATGGGGTCCTTTTCATGTACTAATTCATATACCCCGTACCCATCATTGACTGACTCATCGTCCATGCAATCTTCTGGCATCTGAATTGGATTTTCTAAAAGCTGAGGGATCAAAGAGCAAGAAGAGCACTTATCAGCTAAGTCCTGGAGGTATCTATCTGGAATTTGCCTACCCTTAGGCTTCCTAGACTTCCTAACCTGACTAATCTGACTAGACTGCCTAACTTCACTATCATAACCTAACGAAGACGAAGCAGGATGAAAATCCTGGGATACAAGTGGAAATACAAGAGAATCCTCCCGAGGGGAGGGACAGAGTAAATCTAGAAGAGAGTCTTGACTGAAGGACCCGCGCGATGGGGTGCAATCGGACAAGTAAGATGTTTCCTCAATGAGGATTTGGGAAGAATTTGTTGCCAAATTGGCGTTTTTTTTTGGAAAATGAAAGAATTAAACATAAAACAGGAATGAATATAAATGGGAGGAGAATCAGACGGAGGAAGTGGCACCAAGGCCAGAGGATTGGGGGGATCATATAGTAATATGTCCCAGATTAGATCATACAACCTCTCTAGATCGAGAGGAGGTTGTGGTATAATGTCCCGAGGGGACAGAGTAATCATGACGGGCAGAGCCCGTGGAATATCTTCAACTATGACCCGCGACCAAGTCGGGGTCAAGAGCAGTGTACGGAAAAGAGTATGGAGCATGAAGACATGTGAAGGATATGTCCCCCTCCAGAGAAGATCTGTTGTATAACCAGCTTGATATGAGTCATCCGGCTCCCCTTCATCAGTTTCTTCAGATAGCAGTATCTGCTTGTCAAATATGGCACCAGGGCTTTCAATTAGTTCATTAATCTGCGGCGGCCACTTAGGTTCTGCAGGATCCAGAAATAATCAGTTCAGTGCAATATACAGGTCTCTGAGGTCGAACCACCTGTACCATTCACATTCAGGGTCATGAAATTTCCTCCTTTTCATAGGCCGCAGGGCCTCCAAGGATTGGTACGTAAGTAATTCAGAGCAATGTCTGGCCAAATCCCTCCCATATATATCATGGAAGTCAAAACAGGAAGTAATGACTACCGTATTGTCATAGCTAAGTATGGGCCCTTTCACGAAGTGCGTACACAGGGTCCATGTTAGGGGATCTCGGCCTTCTTTGAGTGGCGTAGACATTGCCTCCCAGATTTTCGGGCCTTCTTTGATTTCTGCTTTCTGAACCGGATCTTGCTTCAGTTTTATTGGCCTATAGCCCAGACCACTTTCAGGTGCCGCTCGATGATTTCTGACAGGAGTGGTCCTGCCTTGCAATTGTGTGCCCAGACCTTTCCCAGGCTCGTAGCCGTTCTTCATCATGATCCTCCATCCTGGGGTACTCATGCACTTCCCCCTCTTGATAGCATCTAACGGATATGGAGAAATAGTAGCGGCTTTCAGAGGATCAGCCACTGGGCGGTAGACCTGTAATACCGACAGAAAAGGTTGTCGGCCAGGTAAGACAGCAGATTTAAGGTTCAAGGAATGAGCAGAAGCAAGGATCGGCATACTCGTTACTTTAATTATTCGTCCTTTGTAAGGAAATTTGAGGCATTGATGATTCGTAGAAGGAATCGCCTCAAGAGTTTTGATATAAGGACGACCTAAAATGGCATTTATAGAAGGGTCGATTTCCAAGATGTGAAATTCGACTTCTGCATGACTTACAGGGCCCAGCTCCACCTTTAAATAGACCATTCCCAGAGGGGAACGAGTAGAATTGTCATATGATGTTACTGATATGGGGCTGGGCAGCCATTTCTCTTTGGGCACACCGCATAACTCCAGGGTCTTCGGAGGTAGAACATTGATCGAAGCCCCTGTGTCGACCAGGCATGCATCCACGGCCTTCTTACAAATGTTGACCGTGATACTCAGAGCCATGCTTCTGGCTGCCGGCGGTGCTAGTTCCGATGTATGGAATGTTATAGAGGGCTGATCCCCCTGAGGAACTAGTAGTGCTGCAATCTTCTCTACCGGCACGTCTTCGTTGACCATCACCTTCTGCAGATATTCCATTAAAGCTTCTTGGTGACTCTTGGATCTTTTGATCAGTTCAAGTATAGTGATCCGTGCCGGTGTCCGATCCAGGTGTTTCAATAGGTCATATTGAGTGCCTGGTGCACTCTCTTCATTGTGGGCTTCCTCAGTCGGCTGTGATGGGCCGTCTCTGACTGTGGACTGAGGAAAGACCTTGTTGAAAATCCTTCCACTCCGGAGCGCGTGTTCCTCAACCGTGGAGGATCCGGGTGACACCTTAAGTACCGCAGAGTTGGATGGTGCGGATGGCGCAGAGGGTTGGTAGGTAGGTGATGGCGTAGGGCTAGGTGGTGATGGCGCGGTGCGGATTAAAGGCCTAGAGGGTTGGATTGTGGATGGGTAAGTGGTTGGTGAAGTGGGGAATGGTACGCGTAATAGCGGTCTAGATGGTAAGGGCATATCTGGATAGGCGGTAGTGGTAGCGGGTGAAGTGGGGAATGGTATGCGTAATAATGGCCTAGATGGTAGGAGGGGTGCGTTATTGGTTTGCGGGGGGTTATATGATGGAGGCGTAGGAGTGCGGGGCGTAATGGGTCTAAGGAAGGCGGGTAGTGGTAATGGGTTATTGGGTGTGGATGAGTGGTATGTAGGTGTGGGTATGGGGGTGATGGTAACAGGTTGTGGCCTTGGTATGTGGATGGTGCGGCGTGGTGGTCGCTCTGCGGTACTTTGAACGTGACCCGTTGAACAAAGAGAGGAAGAGTCCTCTACTCTCCACTGCTGCCCACGACCAGCCTCAGACTGGCTGTTCGTCAAGATGGGAGCAACCTGGTTTTGGTTCTGATGCTCCGGGAGTGGATTCTGCACTATGCCCATGTTGGGTGGTGCTACTGCTTGTGCCGGTGGTCTTGCTTGCTGCTGCTGCTGCGGTCTCCTCGCCTTCAGGGCTGTTATGTATTTCTTCATTTCCTCCCAGTCTATGCCGCCCTGCTCATTGAGATCATGGATATAATCTCTAAATTGGAAGCATGTGTCAATGGTATGCCCAGGTTGCCTGTGAAAGTAGCAATACCTAGACGTATCGGCATTTTGAGGCCAGACGGCCTTCTCCCTTGGCAAAACTAAGGCATTGGCTGCCATTAAAGCGCTAAAAATATCCGCCAAGGATTCTGGGAGGGCCGGGTACTCTGCCCTTTTCGGGCCTGGAGGTCTCCTTTGTTGGTTGTAGTCACCAGGAGGAGGGACATTGTGGTACGCCGGCGGTGCACGCGGCTGGTACTGTGGCTGTTGCTGCTGATGTGGCTGCTGATACTGCTGTTGATACTGCTGTTGCCGTGGCGGCTGTTGCTGTTGCTGGTTCTGATTCGGCTGCTGGGGCCGCTGGTACTGCTGTTGGTAATGGGGGTTCTGCTGCTGCCTGTACCCCTGCTGGCTCGTCTGTGGTGGCCTCTGGTACTGCTGATTCCTCACAAACTGGGGCGAGTTATTGTTCATGGTACTGACCTGCTCGTGAGAGAGCGTGCCCTCAGTAGTTGGACCTGTGCTAGGAGAATTTGGCACTGCAGGCTTCCGAGGTAGAGGCCTGCTAGGTCTATGAGGATCAAAGACGCTAGAGAACGTAGCGTCCTTGAAAGCATTCTGGCAGTACCGTGCCCTTTCATAGAGCTCTGCCATGTTCGTCAAATTGTTCAAGGAGAGGACTAGCTTGAACTGGGGAGTGGCGTTAGAAATCAACATTTTCACTTGTTCGGATTCGGACAAGTGATCTTTCACTTTTTCAGCCAGGCCCCGCCACCTGTCAGCAAAACTGACAAACTCCTCGTCCGGTTTCATCTTTTCTGCAATAAGGTCCGTGATAGACAAGGAGGGTGCAACTCTGTCCTGGTATCGTTGGATAAATTTACGTGAAACGATACCGTAATCCTCTACTTCTGAGGGTTTCAGAGAAAAGAACCACTCGAGGGCTGGTCCCTCTAGGGATCTCCTGAACAAGAAAGCCAATGACCTCTTATCATTCTGCCAGAAAGAGGATTCGTACATGAACTCCTTCAGGTGCGTGAAGGGGTTACCAGTACCGTTATACTTTCGATACACTGGCATTTCAGAGGGTGGCAGATGGAATACTGGCAGACTCGGTAAATTGATTTCCCGCACAGCTTTAACCCCCATCATTTTCTGAAGATTATTGAACTGCTCGTCCATGCGCTCCATCTTGGCCAACAACGTCTGCGTGGTCAGATTTGCCTGGGGAGGAGGAGGAGGAGGAAGTACCTGATAGGCCTGCTGCCTAGAGTAGGTTGGACAAGGAGGATAATAAGGATGAGGTCCGGCAGAGCTTCCGCCATGCCCGAGGGCATTTTGATAAATGGGCGTCTGCGGTCTAGCCGGTTGCCTGGATGACGAAAGTTGTGGCCCAGTTGGCCGAGAAGTAAGATGAAGGCCTTCCATGGCCTGATGGATATAAGGAGGAGGAGGGGGAGGTTGTTGAGGAACAACAGGGGGAGCCATAGGGTTCGGCTCAGCAGGCTGCATGGGTGCCTTCCCCTTCAAGATAGACTGGATCGCCTCGAACTGCTGAGGGTCCAGTCGGGAGGCAAGAACTCCCAGAGCATTGACAAGATCCATAGGATCGGAGGGTGAGGGATCATTCTGATTCATGTCCCCCTCAAGGTCAGGATTGGGAATCGCATATTCATGCGGGGGAAGATCAGGATATCGATCCTGTGGATGAAAGAGAGGGGTCCGGACATTCCCATCTTGTCGATACGGAATGGGGACGGAATTATGGGAGGCATCAGCATCTCTCCCGTTCTCGTAGTTGAAATCAGAATTGCGAGGGGCATTAGCATCTCTCTCGTAGTTGATAATGGCGTCTTGGGCCATACTCAAATCTCTGCCTGATCGCAGCAACATGATATTAGATTCTCTTTTTAAAGATTTAATCAAACAAGTTGTGCAGAGATTAACCAAACAAGTGGATGCTTAACATGATTTTAGGATTCCTTGTTGAATTATTTGAATTGGATTAAACCACAATTTCGCTCAGGGAAGGATCCTGGTTTCAGTTTGATTTCCACCGTTATTCTCTAGGGTTCTCTTTCACAACGCTTTCAGAATCTAGCCGGGACTTCAATTGGTACAACCAGCCCGATGATCAAGGAGGAATACCTTGATTTTGGGGACTTATGGAGGTCTCAACGTCAACTTCTCTAGTCTGATCAAGGGACCAACCCAATCAGAGAGAGTTGCTGACGTGGAGTAATGTGTTCCTAAGAAAAGGAGGGTTTTAGCCTCAATACGTATGCCCTGCTACCTGGATGGCCTCTAATGCTTAATAGAGTAATGGGTAGCTAGCACTCAACACAGAAATCTGGAAACTGAAAAATAATTAAGAAACTGTCTGAATCGCGTCGATGATAGTCGACGCTATTCATAACAGAACTTAATTCTTTCGCAGAGAACAAATGCAAACAGCAGAGAAAACCTGGAAAATAACTAAAAATTGTCTGAATCGCGTCGATTATGGTCGACGCTATTCAACACAGAAGTTAATTATTTCGCAGAAACAGATGTAAACGACAGAGATAATCTGGAGGCTAAAAGGCGTCTAGGTGTGATGACGCGGTTTTGAAACGCGTCGCTTTTCCTGGACGCTTTTTAGTTCGCAGAAACAGATTTCCAGAAGGATTTTCTGGGTCGAATCCTCCTTAAACAGGGAAAAATGCAGTAAACAATCGACTCATGCAAAGATTTTTAGTTTCAGATTTTAAACAGGATGATTTACTATCTAAACAACTAAGAAATCACGCAATCACACAGCATTTTATCACAAAAAACAGCTTTTGAACTAATCAAGGGGAGGCAAGATCTTGCCACTGGGGTGTGCATGTGGTGCACGAGGGAAATTACTTAAACTAAACACTCACCAATCGGTGAGGACGTGTCGAAAGACACAAGTGGTGCACCGTGGGTGCCCGGTATGATAATAGCAAGAACAAAAGAAATTAAAAGACGGCGAGACCAAGTCCCACCGTGATCGCCAAAAGAGTTGTAGGTGCTGAAAAATTGCTCGTGTGATTAATGTGAAAAACTATGTTGTTTAGAGTAAGTTAACCTATTAAAAAAAATGCAACTAAGGTGCAGTGATCGCCAGAAACTTTTAACTAAAAAGCTTCAAAAGAGTTTGATCGCCTACCTGTTTAAACGCGGAAGAATGAATCCTTGGTTCCCCTCCTTCAGCCGGCTGAAGAAAGAGAGCCTCTTCTTGTTCTTTTGTTCTTGCTGTTGAATGTTGAGGATCGTCCAGAAATTCTCCTGGCTTCGTGCTTGATTTCCCTCTTTTTGATTTCTTGTTGTTGTTGTTGAATGCAGCAGAGACAGAAAAAACAGAAAAATAAAGAAGAAATACTGATGAGAATCTAAATAGAAATAATATCAAAGCTAACCATGATTATAAACATGTATAAAACAGCAACTCACTTGTTTTAAATGACTTTGAAACCCCTTTAGAACAAATGGGTTTTGAAGAATTAATGATGGGGTGTGTTGCATGCAGTGAATAAGAGATATGAAACTAATGAAATTCAAATATGAAAAACTTATGCCCAGTCCAGTTGGTTGAAGCTTTGAAAGGATGAAGATCTTGAAGAAGGATGCCGACTTCTGGAAATGGCAGCGCTCCGGCGTTCCGACGTGGTTGCTCCGATCTTCAAATTGCTATAACGCTGTGGCTCAATAATTCTCTCTTTTTTTCTTTTTTTTTTAACTCTTTGAGATGCAATGTATTTATAGGCATTTTCTGCGTTCGCGATTAACATAGAAAAATCTCGGATTTATCTACCTTAATCGACAGATAATTACTGATTAATTCATCTTTATCTGTAATTATCTAAAACGCGTCCACATAGGCTGACGCCTTTAAGATTAATTAAGATAAGGATAAATATCCGGAAAGACTTATCTTTATCTTTATTAGTTAAAACGCGTCCACTTATGTAGACGTCTTTTACATTAATTAAGATAAGGATAAACATCCGGAAGAGAAGTTAAAACAGCTTAGGAAACATAAAACGCGTCGACCTTCACAGACGCCTTTTAGTTAATAAATTAATTGATTAAAATTCAAATTTAAACGGTAAAATACGAATAAACTCTAAATAACGTCCACATGGGTCGACGCTTTTTAGACTTTTTTCATATTTTAACTGAAATTTGAGCTAAAATCAATTCAATTGATTAACTTAAATATGTCTGCTAAACCCGACACTCAAAAATATTAATAAAAATTAATCAATGATTAATTATCAGACCATTATGAGGCATTATTATATGATATGAAATTTACTCGAAATGACGTCAAAATTAGCGTGTCTACAGGCGCATCTTCATGATGGCCGAAACCTTCTCGGGGTTGGCCTCCACTCCTCGGTGTGTGACCATGTAGCCGAGGAACTTGCCGGAGGCCACCCCGAAGGCGCACTTGGCCGGGTTCAGCTTCATCTTGTACCGCCTAAGAGCGGAGAAAGTCTCGGCCAGGTCGGCCAGGTGCTCCGCAGCAACGCGGCTCTTGACCAACATGTCGTCTATATAGACCTCCATGTTTCGGCCGAGCTGAGTGGCGAAAACTTTGTTGACCAGTCGCTGATATGTCGCGCCGGCGTTCTTCAGACCGAAAGGCATTCGGGTGTAGCAAGACAGGCCCAAATCGGTGGTGAAGCTGGTCTTGCTTTCATCGTCCGGATGCATCCGGATCTGGTGGTAGCCTGAATAGGCGTCGAGGAAGCTTAAAAGCTCATGGCCGAAAGTCGCGTCCACCACCTGGTCTATCCGAGGCAGCGGAAAGCTGTCCATGGGACAGGCCTTGTTGAGGTTGGTGAAGTCCACGCACATACGCCATTTGCCGTCTTTCTTCGGCACCATGACCACATTGGCGATCCAGTCTGGATGATGCACCTCTCGGAGGTGTCCGGCGTCCAGTCCCTTCTGTACTTCAGCTTGGATGGCGGCCCTCCTTTCCTGGTTGAAGGTGCGCCGCTTCTGTTTCACCGGAGGCTGGTCGGGATCGGTATGGAGTCGGTGCTCTGCTACCCCCGGGTCAACCCCGGGCATGTCTGCCGGAGACCAGGCGAAGACGTCGAGGTTCTTCTTCAAGAACTCGGTAAGTTTTTCTGCTTCT
This sequence comes from Zantedeschia hybrid cultivar, assembly GCA_030544215.1. Taxonomy (NCBI): domain Eukaryota; kingdom Viridiplantae; phylum Streptophyta; class Magnoliopsida; order Alismatales; family Araceae; genus Zantedeschia; species Zantedeschia hybrid cultivar. The sequence goes on along the minus strand of JARZZO010000003.1, from coordinate 11,357,765 downwards.
CCTTTCTCCAGGCCGGAGCCTATCATCAGGACTCGTCCTTCGCCTCCTGGAACAGAGACGGCGAGAAGTGCTTCTCCCGGAGATGCCTCGGCCGATGATTCGATCGTTAGGGTTTCAGCTGCGTTCTTCCCTTTGACCGAGATCATGTAGCACTGCCGAGCTGCTTCTTGGTTTCCCTTGGCTTCGCCTACTCCATGGCTGGTATAGAATTTCAATTTCTGATGGAAGGATGAAGGTACGGCTCCGATTCCGCCGATGATCCTTCGGCCGAATATGGCGTTGTAAGCTGATTCGATCTTTACAACGGCAAAGTCCGTCTCGACGGTTAATTGCCGGGGGGCGGAGCCTAGGGTTACAGGAAGCCGGACGATGCCCTCTACTCGGCAGGGCGAGCCGTTAAAACCGTAGAGGGGGCCCCGGTGAGGTTTCATATTAGCCTCACTCAATCCCAACTTTTCAAAACAGTCGTAAAACAAGATATTTGGGGCACTTCCATTATCCACAAAAATCCTATGTACATCATAGTTGTTGATTACAGCATTGACGACGAGAGCGTCGTCGTGAGGGACCTGAATATCAGTCAGGTCCTCGGCGCCGAAGGTAATGTCTTCCAGACGAGGCTTCTTCGGCTCGCCTTCGACTGCTGCCACTGTGCTGCGCTGCCGCGGCCTGGACCCTTCCCCCTGTCCTCCGGATATCATCATGATAGACCCAGAACTGGGTCTTTGATGGGACGATTCTACCGGGGCCGAGGTGACTTTTGGCGGAGGAGCGGCTTCTGTTGCTGAGGGTTGCTGTTGTCTGGGCGCTGCAGGGACGTCCCAGTTCTGTTGCGGCGGCTGCTCCCGGTGGTACTGCGGCAGTCTTCCCTCCCGGATGATGCGGTCGATCTCTTCCCGGAGCTGCCGACACTCATCCGTCGTGTGGCCGATCTCCCGGTGGTATTCACAATACCTGCCGGGATCCCTTCGGCGGGGATCGGTCTTGATGCGATCGGGCCGCCGGAGCATGCCTTTCACCTCCATGAGCATCCGGGAGGGGGGAGCAGGTAAAGGCAGGTATCGCGGCTGCGGGTCCCGTCGCCTCTCCCTGTCCCAGTCCTCCCTGCGATAGCGCTTTCGCGAGGACTCCTGGTCCTCCGGCCGAGGTCGGACCACCTGGGGAGCCGGTGCCGAGATGGCTTCGGCGGCGCCTTTCCCTCTGGACAGCATCAGGGCCTCCCGGTTGATGTACTTGTGGGCCCGGGCTACGAGGTCCTGGAAGGTCGGGGGATGGCGCTTCCCAATGGAACCGAGGAGCCCCTCGTCCCGGCACCAGTTGATCACGGCCGAAACCGCGATCGAGCTATCGAGGTTCGGGATCTGGGCGGCCTCGGTCCGGAACCTGGTGAAATAATCCTGGAGAGTCTCGGCAGGATCTTGCCGGATAGCCAGCAAGCTGGCGGAGGTCTTGCTCTGCCGGGTGGCATCATAGAACTGGTCGATGAACAATTGGCCCAACTGGACTAGGGAGTGGATGGAGTCGGGGGCCAATGTCTCGAACCAGGTGAGGGCGATCTTTTCGAGGGTGAGGGGGAAGAGACGGCAGCGGACTGCCTCGGAGATCCCCCGGACCCGGAGGTAGGTGTTGAACCTCTGGAAATGACAGACCGGATCTGTCATCCCGTCATAGAGAGGGCCCTTCGGCAGCTTGAAGTCGGGGGGCACCTCGGTGGCTAGGAGCTCCGCCGTGAACGGGGTCTGCTCCAGGATGCTGCTGGCGAGGGGCGCCCCGTGAGGCCGGGACACCATCTGCTGCATCTCCTTACGCATCGCCGTCAGCCGCCGGTCCAGGTCCGGGGTGGCCGAGGTGGCGACGGATTGCACTCCGGTCCGGGCCTGATGGTACTCCGACGAAGCATAATCCTGCTCCGTCGGGCGATCGGCGCGGGGAGCTCGGGCAGGCAATGCCGAGGGCTCGCTGCGCGCCGCCGCGGCCTCGTAGAGAGAGGCTGGCGCAGGCACCGGTCGGAACCGGGCGTCTTGTACTGAGTAGAGTGGGGGGAGCGGCGCCTGCTAGGGAGGCTGCCCCGTCAGTCCCATGCGCTGGGCGATAGCGGACACCATCTCCTGAAGAGGCGTTAGGGACGTGACGGCAGCGGCCAGCGTGGCCACTTGCCGCTGGAGTACCCCCACTCGGTCTTCCGAGCCGAAGGACTCCGGGATGGTCGGCAGAGGCGGGTTCGGCGGGGCAGATGGTGCGCCTTCGGAAGGCGGCATCTGTGCCGAGGCCTCCCGCGCTTCTGCTTCGCTCTGCCCGGATCGTCGGGTCACAGGTCGCTGAGACATGACTTGTTTTGTTGGTTTCCCACAGACGGCGCCACGTGATGTAGACTGGATCTATCACGACCGGATCCCGCAGACGGGGATCCGGAAAAAGAGGGTCCGAAGCCGGTCCAGACTGAACGATGGAAAGGGGGACCCGACGGGGATCCGCGACGGGGCGAAGACGGGGCTTCTCGGGATGAACTGGATCCGCCCGCGGGGGGCGCGATCTGCCGCCGGAGCTGCTCTTGGATAGTGAGCCGCTGCTCCTTCGGCGGACGGAGGCGCGGCGCGAGCAGGAGCTTCTCTCGGCCGAGTGGTCGACGAGCGTCGGAGCAGAAGCCGGAAAGTCCGAGATCGGACGGGGGGACGGCTCGCTCTCCGACCAGGGAGTCCGAAGCCACCTTCAGCGCGAGGCCGAGCCTCCTGACGCAGGGCAGCTGACGGGATTGCCCTCGGACAACGAGTCCGAAGGCTACTTCAGCGCGAGACCGAGTCTCCTGGCTTGGGGCGGCCGGCGTTCGGCGTCGAGACCAGGGAGAGGAGTCCGAGGTCGGCGGCCGAGACCGACTCGGGGAGGTCGGCGATGATTCGAACCGAACCCCTGCAGGAGGGAGAGAAGAAGAAGAACCAGTCAGCAGGAGTCCCGGGCGTCAGCCCTGGGGAACCCCCTCCGACGGTCAAGTTAGCTCCTGAAGAAGATTCGATTCAGAAAGCAAAAAGGAGCCACTATAAGGCTGTTCGGACAGAAGTCCTTTAAGGGGTTTCGGAAGCTTAGGGAGGCATCCGTTTTTCCCACCACCCCCTTGGCCACAAATCGCGGGATATTTATAGCAGATGATAGCGGATGGTTAACGGTGGCAGCCGATATAGGACTATCTGCAGGTTTACTGTTTAAACCGCCATAGTGCCCGATCCGCCACCGGAGTGGGCCGGAATCGGCTACGGGGCCGAAGGGGGTTGGGCCGCTGACGGGCCGAAGGCCTGTTGGGCCCTGGGCTGCCGCGCTGCTCCCGGGCCGTGGGCTGGTGGGCCGCTGACGGGCTGAAGCCTGTTGGGCCGGGAGCGACGGTGCCGCTTATGGGCCGTAGGCTGCTGGGCCGCTGACGGGCCGAAGGCCGCCGGAGGGCCTGGTACTGCTGCTGTTGGGCTAAATGGGGTTTGGGCCTGCTTCAATGGGCTGAATCGGATTCTGCCTCATCACATCTTATTAAAAGTCAGTGGATCGTCATCTGATAATAGGAATGCAAATGAACTAGATTTGTTGTAGATATATGGTAGATTTATGGCTATATCTATTATGTTATTAGTTTAAAAAGACTCTCTATCAACTAAATTTATTAAGAATTGATCGGATAATCGAATTCTTAATGTATCATATATAAAGGAAAAAAAATGCATCTATTATCCTATATGCTATCTATATTGATTCAAAAAGACTATCTGTTAACTAAGCTATAAGCTAGTAATTGACCAGATAAATAGATTATCAATTATCATTTGCATCCCTATCTGACGGTGGCAAAGGAATTTGTCTCCCCCTGTCAAAAGTAAAGGGCATGCCACATGGGTTGCCCGATGCCACAGAATTGTGTGATAGGATGACTCTATTGGTCCGAATATTATTTTTGGGGCAAGATATGGTAAAAAAAATTGATAGATTAAATTTAATCTCTCCATTGACTCAACTTAATTCTTAAAACTGTTATACGAGTCAAGAGTTTTGAGGACTAGATTAAATTTTGACCGTGATATTATTTTGGGGCAAGATATGGTCAAAAAAATTGTTATGATCTAATTTAAAGTCAAGTCGGATTAGGGCCAAATTATTTTTAGTAGTTTCTATAATTTACTCGAGACTTGAATACAATCAGAGTTGGCTCATCGCGAACCCTAGTCAGGTGTTTTTGATCAAGGTGTGTCAGCTCATCATGGATCGGTTCAGATCGATCAGATCGGTCTAGATCAATCGATCTCGACAGCAACGGCTAATTTCAAATGACTAAATTAACCCTTATGAATATTCTCAATAACTAGCCAAGGGTTTGGAGAGTCTATATAAACCCTTCAAACCCATTCTCCATCCCCACCAACACCTATTCTCATTTCTCTCTCTCTCTCTCTCTCTAAAAGTTCTTACTAAGTGTAATTGAAGCTATGTGGGATGAATCTTACATAACTTGAGAAAATTCTGTGCAACATTTATTACCGTGTAAGGCTACAATGAAACCAAGTACATCCTCATGTCCTTAGATTTTTGTTTTCAATTTATTTCTTTATTCTTCTATCATTGATTTATGTTACTTAAGGATAAGATGTTATGTGTCCCCATGTATCTAACATTTTTCTAAAATTAGTAAAATCCCAAGGACTTACCTCAGGTCCTAGATAAATTTCGAACAATAAATATCTATTTTTCAATTTTTCATAAAATTTTTACATTTTTTATACATTTTACTTTTTTATAAGACAGTGAGGAGACCGGACGGAATCGGCCTAGATCGGCCTATCTAATCGGTCCAAAACCGGACCGAGTTAAGTATGATCCCCAATTATGCCTTCCTTGCCTTCGATACCCCTTAGGCCTCAGCTTATGAGGATGAACCGAGAACTTAATGCTTAAGGGTTCTATTTAAATGGAACGGTCAAACTGCACCTTGGCCACTTTGTCTTACAAGTAATACTTGCTGCAATGTTGCTGCATTGCGATTCAATGTGGATCGCAATGCAGCGGTAGCCGTCATCCAATCCAATCAGATCGGATCGGTGGATATCAAGTTTTTTTTTTTATTTATATTTTTAATTTTTTTTGGAACGGTACAATCAGGTTGTTCGGATCGGTCCCGACCTAGTATAATTTAAAAAAAATGAGATGTTCTTCAAAAAAGAAATTTTGAAAAACAAAATTATACAGTGAAGTGGAGGCCGACTTGAGCAATCCGACTATACTGTCCGATTTATGATCGGACGTTCTTTAAAAAATTTAAAAATTTGAATAAGAAATAAAAAAGTAAAAATTCGGTATCCATCTATCTTATCGGACGGCACAATAACTGTCCGATCTGATTAGATCATTTGTATTACAATACAGCAACATTGCAACAAGTATTACTCTTGTCCTACAGATGAACGGCATGTTGGATTACATCAGATGGTCTCAACAACCGTATGGTTTGACCGAACATGAAAAATATATGCGAATAAATAGAGTCATCAAATTACATCAAACGGTTCTAAAGCACCATACGGCTTTGACATGTGAAGTAAGTTTTTAAAAGTAGTTGGTGGAAATATGTATAGTTGTAACCTACAGCGGGAAGGTCTTAATATTCTGGAGAATTAAATGCCCAACAGCCTCCGCACCCGCGTGAGATTGAGAGAGGAAAAGAAAGAGTTATTAGTGAGATGCCCGAGGGAATGCTCGCCCCATGTGCATGCCCACACGCACCACCTCTCGGAAGAACCGTACTCTCTTTCTTGTCCTTTTCCAGCGCACGCAACCAAATGATTCTTGAGCGCATCCCCCGCCCACACGTGTGAATCCTCCACGAACTCTCCCAACCAATACGGTCCGCTCGTTAGTAAATCCTACCATTCATACCGTCCCTTTCTCATAAGCTGTCGTCATCCTCCAGCTTCGTCCCTCGGTACTCCGCTTCAGACTATCCCATCATCCATTCTCATCAATTTGGACCAAAGACACCAATGTCGTTTCACTTGAATGGTAGAATTCAAATTTTGATTTGATAAGAACTTTGGACCAAGAATGACCCTTTTTTTTTTTTTGACCAGAGGACCAAGAATGACTTATTTCTTAAATAAGGTGATAAGTAATTCCATTCTATATTTAAGAACGTGATATTCCACTTTAAATTCTGTCCTGCTGTCAAAAAAAAATAATATTTATTTTTAAAATAAACAATTTATCCCATTCTACTATCAAAGTGAGTCTTATGATGGGGAGAACCCTGCATTAACTTTTGTATCAAGTCCTACTCTTAAGTCCTAACTATTATGTGAAAAGCCAACCCTGTCCCCCCTCGTCATGTAGCCAAGGAAAGTGGCAACGTGAGATCTTCTTGCGCCTCCTGATTTGCTAAGGCTGTAAAAAGAGTAAACAAAGACACGTTACCTTTAACCTTCGTTGTGCACATGTGCATCCAAATACTAAATAGAAAAGATATCAGTAGGATTAGCTAACAAGCTTAAAGTTATGGTATCAAATCAAATATCAGGTAAACAAATCCATGCAAGGTGCATGGGATCAGAGTGGAGAATAAAACACAAACAAACAAGGGAAGAGGAGTAGCCAAGGAAGGTAGAAGAAAGATAAAAAAAAAACACACAGCTCCCCTCTCTCTTCATCCCTAGATGCTGTCGCCTGTGCCACCTTTCCACCGCCCCTTAAGTAAGAGTAATGCTTCTAAGGCCATCTGTCTCAGTAGCCACCCACAACCCCTCCCCCTCGTACCCATCTCTCTCTCCCTCCACCATAACGGTTCTCTTTCTTCCCCAATGGACCTCGACCTGGACAACCTGACCGCCCTCAGGGTCCTCGGCAGGGGCGCCACGGGCACCGTCTTCCTCGTCGCCGACCGGTCGCCGGACCAGTCCCCCACTGCCCCTCCCTTCTTCGCCCTCAAGGTCGTCGACAAGTCCCCTTCTTCCGCCACCAAGCCCGACGCCGAGCGCCGGGCCCGCTGGGAGGTCTCCGTGCTCGCCCGCCTCTGCCACCCCTTCCTCCCCTCCCTCCTCGGCCGTCTGGAGACAGCCGAGTTGCTGGCCTGGGCCGCCCCCTACTGCCCCGGCGGCGACCTCAACGCCCTCCGCCACGCTCAGACTGACGGCGTCTTCTCCCCCTCCGCTATCCGCTTCTACGCCTCCGAGCTCGTCCTCGCCCTTGCCCACCTCCACTCCCTCGGCATCGCCTACCGCGACCTCAAGCCCGAGAACGTCCTCGTCCAGGCCTCCGGCCACCTCACCCTCACCGACTTCGACCTCTCCCGCTACCTCCTCCCCCGGGGGGAGGACCCCTCCTCCCCGCCCGCCCGCCCTCCCCCGGCGAAGCAGCCCGGGAGCCACCGCCGAAGCCTCACGCGGCTGTTCTCCGCCCTGCCCGCGGCGGTGGCGAAGCAGGAGGACCGGAAGCTGACGAAGAAGAAGGCCAAGTCGGCCCGGGTGTCGCCGGCTTCCCGGCGGCCTGGGGGCGGCGGCGCCGCCGGCGTGGAGCGGTCCAACTCCTTTGTTGGGACGGAGGAGTACGTGGCGCCGGAGGTGGTGCGCGGTGAGGGGCACGAGTTCGCGGTGGACTGGTGGGCGCTGGGGGTGCTGGCCTACGAGATGACGTACGGGCGGACTCCCTTCCGGGGGCGCAACCGGAAGGAAACCTTCCGCAACGTGCTGGCGCTGCAGCCGGAGTTCGTGGGGCGGCATCCGCCGGAGCTGACGGACCTGATAAGCCGGCTGCTGGCGAAGGACCCCCAGCAGCGGCTGGGGTTCCGCGGCGGGGCGGAGGAGGTGAAGGCGCACCCGTTCTTCCGCGGGGTGCGGTGGGAACTCCTCCCGGAGATGACGCGGCCGCCGTTCCTGGCGCCGTGGTGCGAGGACGAGGAAAGCGCGGCGACGGCGAGCCGTCGGGGCTTCGACGTGCGGGACTACTTCAAGAAGGCGCCGAGGACGATGGAGTCACCGTTGGCGTCACCGTTGGGTGCATCCGTCTCGTTGACGGAGTTCTAAGGGGCGGACGTGTTAGCGCCCTTTGTACAGCTTGGGCGACTTGGGGTGCGACCCTGGTTGTAACCACGTCAGTGACCTCCTCCACGGCAGTTAACTAAGCACTAATTATGCAGTCTAGTTGCCTTTTCTTTCTTCTCCTTCTCCCTCCCTTTTTTTTTTTTTTTTTTCCCTCTTCTGTCTGCAAGATGGACACAGGAGTGTGAGTACTATTACACGACGCTTCCCCACCATTAAGATTAGAGAATAACTTACTGCACTGTTATTAGCTGAGTTAAAATGAGTCGTTTCGTCTTGTTCTGCAGCATGTTATTCAACATATGATCAATTCAGCTAGTAGCAATGCAGCAAGTCATTGTCTTAAGATTACACTTCTGATAAAAAAAAAAGTCACTTGCACCTTCTAACTACCTCTTGATATCTCCGTACAGATTTCAATTTAGGTGTTCGGAGATAAAGATATTAGATCTTACCGGTCATTTAGGTTATCTTTTTGCTGTTCTGTAATTTTTTAATTTAAAAATTATAAAATAAAGTTTTTTAAAGAAAAGTGCGATTTTTGAAGAAATTTTAACATTTGCAATGAATTAAGATTAATTATAACAAGTATGCTAGGCAAAGTGGGATTTTCACATAGATTGCAGGCTTAGACATTAAAGGGTAACACTTGCTGTACAACCAGATATGTAAGATTGGACTGTTGTAGCAGCAACAAAAAAAAAATGGTTTTTTTTTTAAAATTAGGTTGGCTCTATCACGTTTGACACTTCTTATATGGGTCGATCTCAGATTGGACAATCTAAAAAACTTTGAAAAGTAAAAAAATAAGTCCAATGAACGGTATTTTCTTTTACTGTTTATTACTTTCGATTTTTAATATTTCAGACTTTTTTAGATCATCCGATTAGAGATCAAATTATATGGGAATATAGAATATGATGGGGTCCACTATAAAAAATTTCAAAAAATAAAAAGTAAAAAAATTTAGTTGCACCCTCCGCACATTCACATATATTAAAATTATAAAATAGAGTTGTTATGCAACAACACGTCATACACGCTTATGGTTTGAAATCAGAGGCATGACATGAAGTACTGTAAGTAAGGAAATAGGATTCTCTAAATCTCCTTAATTTTCTAGGCCACTATGCGTCTTAAGACACATGAATGAAAGAGATGATAGAGTAGGACCCATCATTTTAAGGTCAAATGACTCCTTCATATCTTTCTTCTTTTGTATGTCCGGACGCAGATGAACATAGACAGAGACTTCAAAAGATCCAATTTTGTAGGTGAGGCAGATCTACCTAGATTTAGATCCAAAATCTTTGTACTCAGACCCCAAACAGGCTCCTTTTTTTTTTTTTTTACGTTTAAAAGTATTGAAATCATTCATTAAGAAACTTGAAGAACAGAGGCATCTGCGCTAATAGCAAAGCTGATACAGTTAGGACGCATGGGCGTAGGCCAAATGGCTTCCTGAGCAGTAGTAAGTGAGAACTTGCCAATAGCATGGGTAGCATTGTTACAAGTCCTCGAAGCAAATTGGATTAGAGTGGAAGTATGGGCTAGTAGCTGCTGGCAATTCTCCACAATAATCTTCGCCTTCCTAGGGGGCGGTCTCAACTTCCTACAGGCAAAGATGATCACCTGTGCATCGCCTTCAATAGAAACCTTGTTAAACTAAAGACACAGGAGGAGTGCTTCGTATAGAACAAGCGCTTCAGCGATGGAAGGGTCATTGGAGGAGATCAGCTTGGATTTACAAAGAAGTGGTTGGCCAGCATAATCCCTGACGATAATTCCAATGGTGCCTCCCCAAGATTAAGAAGTAGCAGGATCAAAATTTAATTTTAATGATCTCGGATCGGGGGGCTCCCAGAGCTGCCGTGGTGGAGGCTGCTTTAGAGACTGCATGGAAACAGGTCTTGCTACCGGAGACCTTACAAAATTGCTAGCAAACAGATGAATAGATCAGGGTCTACTTTCTGTTCGGCGGACGTTGAACCCCCATGGTCTTCAACTCTCACATTAAATAGGCGGCAAACAGGCCTGATATCAAACCCAAAAATCTGATCAACTCTTCTTTTCTAAAGATATAAATAATGAAGATGTTAGTGGGTAAATTGAAATACTCCTATCCAAGAGTCTACAGTTTAAATGGCTCGGATAACAACAGTGCGCAGCGCGACTGCTTTGTGAGGTTCTAAAAGCCCTCTTTCATTCCCGAATAGACTCGGAGTAAGGTGATCTACAGGGCAATTTTGGCTATTTACTCAAGGTTTTTTTTTTTAGATGTCGAGGGAAATTCGGTTGTCCGGTAAACCCCGAAAAGTTACCGTGCGGGGGGGGGGGGGGGGGGGGCATGGCTTCCCCATTCACACTATGCGAGGATGACAAGGATCAAATCCACGAGCTATTGAGATGGCTACCAACCGAAGCCCTGAGTTACCACTCCGCTACCCCCGCCCCGGCTATTTACTCAAGGTTACCCGGATATATTATTTAGGTGACAATGAGCTATTTTGGAATGAATTGGAATCAGAATTGACTGCAACTTGAATTGCTTATTCTAAGTAGAATAGAAGTTGATTTTTTACCTATTTTTATTTTTTGTATTCCTTTTTATCTAATTTACTTCCTTTGTGCAAATAAAATGTCAACAAAGTTACCAAAATAAAAAAAATGACTTATTTTAATATAAATGATCTTAACATAAGTAATTTAAGACAAAAACAATATAATCATCAAGGAAAGCTCAAAAGGAGGACAATAGCAACTTTACCAGCGAAAGAGGAAAAGGGAAAGAAAGAAAGGTACTAGTAGGATGTTGTCCCTTACAAAACAGACGCCAGTTCAGTTACCTCGTGGACAACTTAGCTTCGGGTGCACTGGTTTTTAGGGATAAAACAATCTCTCTCTCTCTCTCTCTCGCATACACACAAGACATCCTTACATTAAAGGAAAGGGATTATATATATATATAGAGAGAGAGCAAGGATAGAACGAGTTAGATGTGTCCTCTTCTAAAATTCATCCTCTCTCTTATAAAAGAAATTAATAATATTTTTTTATATAAAATTTTAAATATTAAAATAGACTTTTTAGAGTTGATCTCCATCTTCAAAGCCTTAATTTTTACTGGCCGATCTTGACGATCAATCGAAGTTCTCCGATCGGACATATATAAAAAATTAACATATAAAATACTGAAAAAAAAGTTAAAAAGTAAAAAACTAGTCAGATTAACTTTTAAGGTTGATCTCATCCCTTTTAGTTTTGATCTTCAAACAACAACGATGGATTTGATTAGACGGCTACGATTAAATTTTTCAATCTAATCATGAAAATTAGATCCAAATAGGTGGAAAGCCATCTAGAGGGAGGTATTCGAATATTTTTATTTTATTTTTATTTTTTTGAACTCAAGAGGGTGGATTTTCAGATGAGATGCAGGGCACAAATATATATATATATATATATATATATAATATTTTTAAGTAAAAAAATTAGAGAAATTTAGGCGGGTTCCAACCTGACTACATGTCTGAACAATCCGATCTCCGATTACACGATCCGAAAAATATGAAAAATTAAAAACCGACCTAAAATGATTCATCTTTTCTAGGTCATTTGTTCTGAAATCGGTACAGATATGTAAGTCAGATTGGAGCCCACCTAAAACAATACAATTTTTTTTAATTAAAAGCACTACAGGTGCAGAAAGTTTTACCTGTAACAGTTAAAGAGTTTCCAAACAAATACGGTAGTTTAAGGCAGCATATACACACATAAGAACATGTAATCATGATGTGGAGAAACGGAATAATTGATCCATGATACTAAAATAAGACAACTTATTATTGCAACATGTTGTGTAAATAACTATCAAGCTGATGAGTGCAACATTGTTTCACCAAACGGAGAAGCTCTGCGGTGGATGTCGGAAGACGGCCGCATGCTCCAAGTTGAGAATAAAAGCCGTAAGCTACTTCATGCTCTGCAGCACCTCGGCCAGAGCGCGTCAGGCTACAGACTGATGCATCTGAAAGGGCTAACCATTGGGGTGTTCACCCCCGCTGGTTCTTTTCTCTCTGCCTGCCCCTATTTGCTCGCGCCAAAAAGACAGAGCCCCGCCAATAAAAAGCGAACACGCTCGTGACTCTGGCTTTCTAGCGCTCCGTGCGATGCCAGGGTTGGTTTCTCGCGTGACAAGAAACAAAATAGGGTCTCCCTTATTTTTTATTTTTCTTATTTTGTGTATTAGAGCTTTATCAAAATATATTTTCGAATTGTCCACCAAACACCTTTTTTAATATATATTTGTAAAAAAAATTGCATTGTAATGCAACCAAACACCTCATTAGGTATTGTAATCTATAACTGTTGTTTGATCAAGTGAATCAGATGGCGGTGGCTGTATCTTTCAAAAAGGGTGCAACAGACCTTAAATGTGATATGTCATCCGAGATGATACCTGTCCTACAATACTCAAGAGGACATTGCAGCAAGTATTATTTTAAAAATTTTCTTTCTCTCAGATCATTTCATCTTAATTATATAAATTTATAATATGAATGCTACTAAGATTGATTAGTTTAAGTTAAATTGTGTTGTCTTTTTCATATTACACTAGCTGGATCACATTGATTCAGCTCACTTTTAAATGGGTTAGGATGAAATTAAAGTTTTTAATACAAATTATTAAGGCATTCTTTGATAATTGGATTTTTTGGGGACTCTTTGCTTTTTAGTTCTTATAATATTTCAATATTCCTTATAAGCCCCTACAATCTTTATATTTCCTTAAAACCCCTCACAATTTTCGAATCATCTATAAAAAGTCCCTGTAGAGATGCTTTTTAGCGAGGGTGAAGGACTTTTTAGGATGTATTTTAAATAATTATAGAGAACAATAAAGAATATAAAGATTATAAGGGCATATAAGGATTATCAAATGATTATAGAGATTGAAAAGTAAATATCCATTTTTTCTGTCCTGCATCAAATTGTTTATTTCAAGATAAGCTAGTTTTAGTTTTGAAAAAATCTCATTGTTACTTGGAGTGAAAAAAATAAAATAAAATAAAAAAATAAATAATAAAACACATAAGAGTAGGAATTATATTCTAATAAGAATAAGCAATTTGAGCCTTTTGGTCGAATCACTTATTCCATTTTCTTCAAAGTATGCCGTTCTCCATTGATAATGAACCAAAGCAAATAAGTTTGGATAACTCGAATAAGTCAGGATATTCTAAGCTTATTCAATTATCAAACAGGAACTAGGAGACTTGAACTCCAGATGAACTTAAATTAGTCTGAAACAGGTGCTATACAAACATAAAGCCGAACTGCCACCCCTTTGAAGAACATTATTTGATATTACCATCGAAAAAAATATTAAATCATTAATAAAAGTGGAAAAGAAAATATACGAAGCATTGTGTAGAGGAACCTCCTCAACCGCGGCCGATGTATCGGAACAAAGTCCTTTAATAGAGCATGCCTTGAGAAAAAAAACACTGACAAAAAAGCATTCGACAGGATATATAGTTCAAAATGCAGATAAAGTTTGGGGAGTTTGGGGATTGAGAAAATTAATTCAATTCCATAATACACAAATATGGTACGTGGACTCTCTTTGCAAATATTAACAATCCCTAACATATCCAGAGAAATGATTCAATACCAAAGCATCAAAATATGATATATGGAGCAATTAGATCACACATTGGAGATGATCTAGAGAAGCCCTCAACATTTGACTCTACCCATTCTAATGGGACATCAATAAGATTGTAGTGTTTGCAAAGGCTACAAAGTATTTCTTGTGCCTCAGCAAACATCTCCGTTCTCATGCTACACACATTAATGGGTGGGTATGCACCAGTTGCAGTTTGCTCTAAGGAAAAAAAAAGAAAGGCAGGAAAGGAATAAGGCCAGCTTTAAGATTGCCACAACATTGTTGTTCCCCAACGTTCTCTCCTTTCAGAATTACAGAAATGAGAAAAAAAATATAGAAACGACAAAGGGGAAAATAACAAGCAATGTCATTAATCAAGCAAGCACCAAAATTCCTCAGAAGACTTCCCAAGGGCACCTCACTCTGCTATGATCACAGGCCAGATAAGAAAAAGGGATACCAATAGCCAACTAGAGTCCGTCAGTTTATCACAGTGAGGCCAAAGCCAAGGATATGCAAATAGGTCACCCAAATTCATGATAAAAAACATGCACTTCAAAGGAACAACATAATTTGAACCATGGGCATTGTTCAGCCTTTACTTGTCCTGGCTATCTGGACCTTTTAAGCTTTGGTTACCTGATGAACTAATCCAACCCCAAATGTAGCTTGATGCTGGCTTTTTCACTGGGACGACCTGGACTCTCACAGTAACCGCAGACACATCTTCCAACCATCATTCTATGCAGGTGTCAATAATTTATATCATATTAATACACAGTCCTTATCATATATCAATAGTTCCTCATCATATTTCAACAGTTTACCTATCTATAAGCATCAAGACATCCGAATAATCATCCTAGCCTCCTTATCCTTTAGGTTACTCATTTGGATATATATGAAGCTGCAATGATAATAGCTAATATCCATTTTGCCCAGAGCTCATCTACTAACTTGTTCTTTAGCAGCTGTATTGAGGCAATTTCAAATTGGCACAGTAAGGCCTGCTCAGATTCACAGGATGATAGGCTGTGGTTGGGGAATGTACCTCAAGCTGCCAATTTCACCACTGCACCAAGAATTTTGGGAGAAAACTTGACACTTTATGAAGCCCATGTGGTTCATGCCCAACAAATGGACTTGATGCATGAGTGTCCTTATCTGAACCAAGGTTCGCCGACTCGAAGAGTCGGATCGACTCGGATCTCCCATGATCCGGTACAAGTCGGATCGACTCGTGCCGATTCGGCCAAGTCACATGAAAAAGTTCTTCCAAACCGCACAGGCTCGATCGAGTCGTACTGACTCGAATTCGTCCTGATATGGTACGAGTCGATCCGATACAGCAAACCATAATCTGAATCCAAAGTTGAGTCACTCTCAGACACAATAATCAGCACTTCAGCAATCCCACAGGACATTCACTTCAATCCCCCACTCATGTAGTTTGTTCTGTTCAGCTTTTGCACATTGTAAATGTTTCTCCTAAAAAAATTGGGAACTTTTGTTTGAGACTTAGGGCTAAAGAATGTTGATTATGTACAGTTAAATTGCACGACAAATTCCAGTAGCTTGAAGTCTACAAGTAGCAGTCAGACAGGTCCAACTAGAATCCAATCCCAATCCAGTTGAGCCAGTTCTGGTCTGAAACCAGCCAGCCTAGTTCCTTGGTAGTACAGATCATTTTCAGAAGAAAGTTTCCGTTAACTTTAAACTATTGTAGACTAAGTGCTAATTCAGGATCAAATAAAAATGAAATAAGGGCAGTCTACCACTCCTGGTCTTGATATTCCAGAAAATTTTCTGTGCTAAAGAGGCAATTATTGCATCATTCATTCTGTTTTGAGGTTCGGGTCAGAGGTAGGGCACTCTGTATACAAATCATAGAACAAGTAATACTTGTTGCATCGAGGGTCAATGCAGTAAATTGAGTCATCTTGCAATACAAGATGCCAGTAATCCACCTAGATAGTGATCACATGAGTTGTGTAGCTTTTCTCACAAGAGGGGCAGACAAACATTAAATGTAGGTACAGGGTTTTGAGTATGACAAATATATGCACCATGACAAATGCTTTCTTGAGCATGACAAATATTTGTTATGTTTATAACGTATTTGTTACGCCTAGAAAATATTTGTCATCTTTATGTATTTGTGCACAAATCTTTTAGCATGACAAATATTTTACAGACACGACAAATAATTCGTAGGTATGACAAATAGACCCATGCTCATCTACTAACTTGTTCTTTAGCAGCTGTATTGAGGCTAGGGCTGTCAACGGTTCGGGTCTGGGTAGACCCATGCCCAAAGTGAATAGACCCGGACCCGGTGCAGACCCAATAAGGGTAATGGGTAAATAGGTAAATGGGTCGGGTCTTGGACATGTTTCTTATTTATTTGATGTTGAAAGATAAATGGACCTGGTATAGAATTTATTTATCTTAAATCTCTATGTGCCAGATAATTTGATTTGATTTTAGGTCTAAATTCCAAGAAATTAGCTCACAAATTTTTGCAATGTATGACAATAGAAAGTTT
The DNA here is from genome assembly GCA_030544215.1 of Zantedeschia hybrid cultivar. NCBI lineage: Eukaryota > Viridiplantae > Streptophyta > Magnoliopsida > Alismatales > Araceae > Zantedeschia > Zantedeschia hybrid cultivar. The sequence continues at coordinate 11,341,498 of JARZZO010000003.1, read as the reverse complement.
AATGGGTAAACGGGTATACCCAGACCCATAACTAACGGGTCCAAACGGGTCTGTTAACGGGCCTGGGTCCATTTTGACAGCCCTAATTGAGGCAATTTCAAATTGGCACAGTAAGGCCTGCTCAGATTCACAGGATGATAGGCTGTGGTTGGGGAATGTACCTCAAGCTGCCAATTTCACCACTGCACCAAGAATTTTGGGAGAAAACTTGACACTTTATGAAGCCCATGTGGTTCATGCCCAACAAATGGACTTGATGCATGAGTGTCCTTATCTGAACCAAGGTTCGCTGACTCGAAGAGTCGGATCGACTCGGATCTCCCATGATCCGGTACAAGTCGGATCGACTTGTGCCGATTCGGCCAAGTCACATGAAAAAGTTCTTCCAAACCGCACAGGCTCGATCGAGTCGTACTGACTCGAATTCGTCCTGATATGGTACGAGTCTATCCGATACAGCAAACCATAATCTGAATCCAAAGTTGAGTCACTCTCAGACACAATAATCAGCACTTCAGCAATCCCACAGGACATTCACTTCAATCCCCCACTCATGTAGTTTGTTCTGTTCAGCTTTTGCACATTGTAAATGTTTCTCCTAAAAAATTTGGGAACTTTTGTTTGAGACTTAGGGCTAAAGAATGTTGATTATGTACAGTTAAATTGCACGACAAATTCCAGTAGCTTGAAGTCTACAAGTAGCAGTCAGACAGGTCCAACTAGAATCCAATCCCAATCCAGTTGAGCCAGTTCTGGTCTGAAACCAGCCAGCCTAGTTCCTTGGTAGTACAGATCATTTTCAGAAGAAAGTTTAGTGCTAATTCAGGATCAAATAAAAATGAAATAAGGGCAGTCTACCACTCCTGGTCTTGATATTCCAGAAAATTTTCTGTGCTAAAGAGGCAATTATTGCATCATTCATTCTGTTTTGAGGTTCGAGTCAGAGGTAGGGCACTCTGCATACAAATCATAGAACGAGTAATACTTGTTGCATCGAGGGTCAATACAGTAAATTGAGTCATCTTGCAATACAAGATGCCAGTAATCCACCTAGGTAGTGATCACATGAGTTGTGTAGCTTTTCTCACAAGAGGGGCAGACAAACATTAAATGTAGGTACAGGGTTTTGAGTATGACAAATATATGCACCATGACAAATGCTTTCTTGAGCATGACAAATATTTGTTATGTTTATAACGTATTTGTTATGCCTAGAAAATATTTGTCATCTTTATGTATTTGTGCACAAATCTTTTAGCATGACAAATATTTTACAGACACGACAAATAATTCGTAGGTATGACAAATAGCATTTGTCACGTCTACGAAGTATTTGTCACACCTAAAAAATATTTGTCATCTCCACACATGTGTATACAGATTTATATGTATGATAAACATTTTTCAAGTGTGACAAATACTCCGTGGACATGAAAAATGGTATTTGTCATGTTTATGAAATATTTATTAAGTCTATATACATTTGTCACGCTCAAAATCTTTCACTTGCATTTAATGTTTGTTTGGCTCACTTTTGAAAAAGTTGTCAAGCCTATGTGACCCTTGCCTAAGTAGACCAATGTCATCTTGCATTGCAAAATGACTTAACTTTTTGAATTGACCCTTAGTGCAGCAAACATCATTCATCAAAGAATATTCACATTTCACACACGTAGGATTGATCTTGGGCTCTTCTAAACCAACCCACCAGAAAAATCCCCTCCTACAAATTATGTCATTTTTAGTTAGTAAGTACTGCTAAAATAATTCAACATCAAAAAATGAGACAAAATAAATAATAGTTAAATAGATGGTGCCAACTCTACTCAATACCTTAAATTTTAAGTTGGATGATTCAATAACTTCAATACGGTATTGGAGCTAGTTGCAAATTGGGCCACACACTTCGTATTTATGATTCACGTGACAGAGTTTAAAATTAGCCTATGCATGAGAGAGTGTTAAAATAGTCTCACATCGAAAAAGGAGAAAATAAATAATAGTTATATACATGGTGCTTACTCCACCTTTAGGTTTTGAGTTGGACAATCCAATAACTTCAATAATTACTGCAATCATTTATATTCCTCTTTTCTTCTTATGGTAAGATTCAGGACTTTATTCCATGTAGATAAATAACAGAGGTAAAAGCCAGAAGGAAATGAAGTGGTCTCCATGGCGCGCAGTAAATCCGAAAGGCACAGAAAGGGGCCACAGAATGAAAGAAACAGCGATTTCTATATATCGTACGTATACCCCATGTAAGATAAATACGAAGTCCACACTTGTCACATAACATAGTGATCTATCAGCAGTGCAAGTTGTTTCTATTAATACATGGTGAGTTTTCTCACGAGCTGCACTGATGTGAGAATCATTAGTAGCCAGTCACATACTTCTCATTCACCTCCACCAGCTAACAGGATGACATGAAATTTACAGAAGCCAGAACTCTGATTGGAGGTCGAATGGCTGTTGCTGCATACTCCATGCATGTAAATTCATCTACAAAAGTAGCATACCAATTTCTGTCCAAATCCAGTCATATGCAGTGAAATGGATGGCTTTTCCTTTCATAATATTTGATTCGCCATCGACAGGAAACCCGTACCTGTTCTCAGGTTCATAAACACCCCAGAATTTGACACCCCACTATTTCCTCCACCTCTGTTTTGGATATACCAAGATAAGTGCGTGTTAGCAAGCAACAAGGTCTTGGAGCTTAGGCAGAAGCAGTAGATCACCCATTTTACAAACCACAAAACCCAAGTATTGAGTTTGAAGGGGTCCAAGATCATAAGCACTGGCCACAACTGAAATTAACCGATGTAAGACTATCATATAGCCGCTCCAACACTCTCTCTCACGGCCAAGATGGGCCGTGAAAATTAGATAACAGGAGGTGGAGCAAATTAGAAGATAAAGTTAGGTCAGGCCTTGCTCTGATACTATCTTACAAATTACAAAACCCGATTTTTGGGATTTCATCTTGGTATTAGAGCGTCGATCCTGGTCCTGACCTTTTTCGCCTCCTCTTTCATTTCTACGGCCCATGGTGGCCATGAGGGAGAGTGATGGCTGTTGGCCCATGATGGTCTTGGACAATTAGTCGTATATCGGTTTCTAAATTATAATTTTAGTACATATAATCCTGTACCTCTGAATCTCAACATCGCGGTTTTGAGATTTCATCTATACATCATTCAGATCATCCACTGTCTGTTTAAAATAGATGGATCTAAATAACGAGAAAACAAACAAACACAGACTTACATCATGAGAAGAATGGACGTAACAAATAAGCCAAGGACTTGATCAAGCAGTCCCCGCATCAGTATCTAATAAAATAGTCATACGATTGCTGGTTTTGATAGACTACATGGAAGAGTATTTTATGTTGTCTTCTTTTTATATTTAACCTTCAAAGGCTTCATGATACTTCAGCTGCATGCAGAACATTCATCAGTAAACGGCATTATTTTCAAATACCTATATCAGCATTACTACACAGCGTATAAGAAGTGGCCTCTAACTCTGCATGATTACAGCAATGGAATATTTGTGCCAACTGATCCATTAAAACGGTGGCCTCCAAGAGAAGTTCTCCGAACATGCCTAGCCACTCAACAATATTCTTCATCAGCTAACTGGACAAGCATTATTACATATCGAGTGGGGCCATCTTCCGACGTGATATCCCCTGCTCGAAGAAGCTTCCATCCTTTCACAGTCCTCTGGCAATGTCAACTCCATTCTCCCATTTCTATGCAATGAAAACTCCCTTCCCCCACGGCTCCATTGCAACACTGAGAGCTGAGAAGTGGGGTAGGCCATGATACATGCAAGCTCGATCTTTCCATAGAAGTAGTCATGCTCAGTAATAAAATAGTCCATCTTTCATCAGTTTACATGTGCTGATGTGATCTAAAAGAAGTATCTTAAAGGCCTTGTTAAGAGAGTTCAGAGATCTGTGTTTCGACTGTGGTGAGCACGTGTACATGACCTCAGTGGGTTGCGGAGCTATCTGATCTCACTGAGATTTGGTGCGCGCGCGGTATCATATGATCTGTCTTAGGCTTCGGATGTTGTAGATTTCAAAGGCAATAATCAGGTTAAATTGCTTCCAAAAGGTCAAACGTAAAGCCAAAAAATTCAAGTCATATGATTAGTCTCTTGGACACCAAGTGATGTGGGTATAGAACACCGTGCCTGATTTATACATGTATTTAAACATCCTACAAACTGAGGTACGAAATCCTCATCGAATACAACTAGCTAGCAGCTAAGGGGGTATCTCCACTCCGAAAAGATACTACTCCTATAGCTAGTGGCGGACCTCCTTTCATAGGAATCAATAAGAGAACTTGGTATGTGGACTAATTATTCAGTAGGTGCATGCTTATAAGTAACATCAGTGGATAGAGAGAGTACTCTCGCAGTCCTTAATTTTTGCACTTTATCGATGAAGATGGTACTCAAATTTTGAAGATTGCAGGAGTCCCCTCCTTCCATTTTTCACATCCACTGTAATGATATGTACCCTTATTTTGTTCATTCATAGTCCATTGACCTTTATCCAACTACCTTCTTCCACAGACCCGCCCATAACATTACTTGGGCCGCCAATTTCGGTAGCCGACGTCGCCCACAGGCTGTTCAATAACTCGGATTTGTACTGAACGACTTGGTTGCCCTCCATCAGCTGGTGTCGGGACTAGGGCCACCTTTCCGTTAAAATTTATGTGTATTTGAACCGCATCAAGTGTAATTATTATTCAAGGAGTAATACTTGCTCCACTGCATAAAAAAAAAAAAAAAAAAAACTTGCTGTAATGCTCCTGCGTGTTGCACTCAAGAACATTGCAGTGGGTAAGCTTAAAAGAAAAATAAATTTTATTTTTTCTCAGATGGACTCCAAGGTGTCCTGAGTGTCTGTACAGTGCAGTATCCGATCAGACGACCTAAAAAAGTCTGAAGAATTAAAAATCGAACTCCGATGAACAGTAATTTTTGGGTCGTCCGATCTAAAATTGTATTGTACGGACACTTAGGACACATCGTTTGAGCCTGAACTTACGTGCCGTGTGCAACACACAGAGGCATTGTAGCAAGTATTACTTTTATTCAAGAGTGTTGAGCCTGAACTTTCCCATGGGGACTATTACAAGTACCTAAAGGGCGTTTCTCCTGTTTGTAACTATGTGGTATTTCTCTGTTTTGACAGTGAAGCTTTGCTGTGGCCGTGGATGTCGGAAGGCATCTCGCCTCTGAACAACATAAAAAACCTGTGTTCTTGTGTTGTTGATTGGATCTTTTCTTCTTCTATTTTGTCCATCGTTACGGGCTATTTGGATTCCCAACAATTAAACTCTTCACGTCAAGTTTAGAATCTTATGAACTTGATGATAATGGAATGCTGTTTGCCAAGAAAGATGGGTAAGTTTCCATCACATGCAATACATGATATGCGGGCCACTACTACGGTCCAACCTAATACCTTCTGGGAAATAAATAAAGCTCGCTCGGCCCCACTGGCCACATCTGGTTTGGCTGTCACTTGCGAGGAGATCCAGTGCGTGCACAGGTTTGCACATATTGCACATATAATTGTCATATATATAGATGGTCGCTAGGATTAATGGAAGTCCAATGCTTAGTTTTTAGAAGATATAAGCGACAAAAAGGATTAAACTGCGCAATCTTTTACATGTGCTGTAAGAGGAAAGCTAGGATGCCACTCCCTTTGTCATTTTTTTTTTCATTTTTTTTGTGGTTTGATTTGAAAATTGAACAACGAGAAACGCCGATCTTAAATTCTATCCTTTCTAAAGCAGGAATACCAAATTATAAAAAAAAAAAAAAAGTTCAACATCTACTTTCTCGTCTGATCATCTTGATCAAAATTGAATGAGTGAGATGAGAGCGACAAAATGTGTAACAATAAAATTGACAAGGTAAAGTTACCAATTTCACAAGCTATGTCATGAGAATAGAGTTGGCAATTGTTGGGTATTTGACAACTCAGGCAAGATCTATTCCTGACTTGGGCTCCAACAGCACTGGACAGGTTGGCATTGGCAAGGAAAGGTCGAGAGAGTTTAAAGAGGATCCGATTCACTATCCGCATGGCTCATATAAAATGGATGCTTGTTTAATAGCCTCACGGGTGGCAGGTGCCATTAAAGATCCAACTAATCGATTTTAGTCCCCTCCATCTACCCGAATGGCCACCGCTATTTGCTGTCCACTTGATCAGCTGTGGTCCTCCACAAATTAATGGCAGCACGAGTGATGCCGGGGTATCAATCATATGCACTTTTTCTTGTCTAATTTTAGTTGAGCGAAGAGTGCAATTAATGAATAGATATCTAGGAGTAGAGTAATACTTGGTGCATGGCACTGTATGGGGTGGAGCCCCCCTTTTCTTAATTGTTTTTATTTTTTTGAAATTTTTATTAATGCTGGGTTCATCATGTCCGACATGTTTATACAATCCATTTTTTATCAGATAACAAGCAAAAAAATGAAAAACAAAAAACGAACCCCCTTTAAGTGGGCTCAGCCCATTAAAGAAATTTTCAGTGTTCATTTGGGCTCGGTTTTTCTATTTTATAGATTTTCTTAGTCATCTGATCAAAAATTCAATTGTATGGATCCCACCTTAAAAAAATCAAAAAAATAAAAGAATTTGAGAAAATGGGCTGAGCATGTGTTACTCGATATCTGTTACTGGAGAAAAATATGAATAGGGAAAGAGAAGTTTAAAAGAGAGAAGGCTACTACACCTTTTTACATACCTTAAATTGGGATTAACCTTAGTCTTGTTAAATTATGGCTGAATGGTTAGGGCATCCAACTCATAATTGGCAAATTTGTAAGTTATATGTTGACAGTAAGGTGATATATTTGCAGGTCTCACACACTTCTTAATTTGGTCCTTTTCATTCGATATTTTTATGCAAACAGAAATACTTGGAACATTTCTCAGAGTCAATCTTAAAGCACCCTTAGATTTGTGATGTTAACCTCTGTGTAGCTCTTTGTTACTCGACTATAGGACCATTGCCTTGGGTCCATTGGAGGTAGCAGGCTTGGCACGAATCCAATTAGAGGAGATTTCAAAATCGCTAGAACCAATAGAAATGCACATAGAATGGCAATTTACGTGCGATCAATTGTAGTTGATAACGAACATTTGAAGTAAATGTTACATTTTAAGCTATGAAACATGTCATTAAGATGTAAAGCCATGCGATTAATGTTGTCCATGATTAAAGACGTTCTTCATTCATTAGTCCACTTTTTGTTTCTAATTTGCACCACGGTATGGATCAATTTTCTTGCGTTTGTTCCCTTTCAATCAATTAAATATCGTTGTGAAAAAAAGCAGATAGCAAACAAAATGAGTTGTTGGTAGCCTCAAGAAAGTAATATATTTGCATCGATCTTCGGTGAACTTACTTTTGCATACACTTCTAACAATATGGTTTTACAACGAGAATAAATTTGGTGATTTCCTACTTCAACATTTTTATGGGTCCAAATTGAATGGAATTTATCAAAGTATTGAAATTTACTAAACTACCTCCCAAAAGAATGAAATTTAAACTATCTTTAGTAACAAAGAGATAGAGTCGAATGCCTAGAATATGCATGCACTATTTCTTAGAGAGAGAGAGAGAGAGAAACACATTTATTATTTAATGAGCACATATAGATGTACATATAAATTTTTAGGAGACAGTACTACAAATAAACGTTTAGGAGACAACACGTGAGGAAAAAAATCCAAAAGACCGAAGAAGATATGCAATAATGCACATCATGACTCCATTAACCAAAACAGGGAAGAAAAAGAGATAAAAAATCACACAACGCTAAAAAAAAGATGAGTTTTATTGGCTCCACCGCAGCAAGGTTAGGTGGAACGTGCCGTCCAATCCTGTTCCGCCACCTGAAACACACACATGGCCATGTCCCCCACTTAAATAAATCCTGACGTCAATAGAAAAAAATAAAAATAAAATTATTTGCAAGATATGTTCTTCGAGTGCATCCTAAAACGCTCGAGAGCATCCTGGAGCTCTCGAGTGTATCAAGACGCGTTCGAGAAGTCCATACTTTTGAGCGCGTCCTGATGCGCTTGAGAGTTCCAAGGTGTTCTCGACTACTTTAGGATGCGCTAGAAGGGCACATCTCATGGGTAAACTTTTTATTATTTTCTGTGACGTCAAGACGCATTCAAGCAGGGGACAAGGTCACGTGCGGGTTCTAGGTGGCGAAACGAGGTTGCCAACCCATTCCACCTCAACTTACTGCGTTGCAGCAAGTAAAACTTAAAAAAATTCCCCGCCTTTTTCTTTTGTTATTTTCAAAGCCCCTCTAATGGAGAAAGCACACATATTGACACTTACCAATTTTTTCTATACAACCATTAGAAGTAAAATTTGAATATAAAGTATCTCTTATAACAGGGAGGTCAAATATGGTTGAACTATAGTGACTCCATCAAAGATCCTAACTTAGCCAAGGATGAGCACCGTAAGATACAAAGTTGTATAGCATGACATTTATAACGAGTGGGCACGAAATAAATATGATAGTCGCTTATCATTGCATAAGATATCGTAGTAAGTGTCTGAATGAGAATGAGATCCCTAAAACTCGATTTTGGTAGACTCTTATTTATCTTTTCATATGATGACATGAAGACATTTTTGTTATTCTATACTTTCTATTGTAATTGTCTCGTCCTTAGTGGAGGACCAAAATGTCTATTAAAATTGATGTTGCCTTTTTTAAAATTAAAAATGTCTTTATTGGACCGTCCAACTCAAACTTTTAAGACATCGAGTAGAATAAACTTTTATTAAATATATGTCATTTTTCTCTTTTTCTTCAAATGTGAAACTATTCTAATACATATCTCTCCTTACGTGCAAATCAATTTTAAACTCTATCACATGAAAAGACGAGATGCATGACGTGATTTGTAATCTTGAGTTTTGATATCATATTGAAATCGTCCAACTTAAAATCTTAAGATATTAGGCGAAGTTCCAAAGTGTCCTTCCCTGTTGGAAGGGTGAAGGGGGTGGGGTCGAAGTTCAAACTGGCACTTGGATTTACCCCGTGATGCTCCTTGAAGTGTCCTTCCCGTGGTGAAGGCGCAGCAGGAGGTCCAAGCTCAACTGGCATTTGGCTTCTCCCCCGGAGTACCCTCCAAACAAGGATATGTCTTCTACCTGTTCACGGGGGCGGTGCTTTTACAGCTAAACGTACTTCATTTTATAAACAGTGGTGCTATTTTCACTTCCTTAAGAGAGTACAAACAGCATTTACATCTTTTGTCACCCCATGGGAGGACTGTTAAGAATGGGGACCTCTCCATATCAAGTCCCCCATGGTTCTCATTGGCGGTGCTATTGCATTGGTGAATGCTGGTAGGTGCCCCTGCTTTGCCTTCTGGAAGTGGGTTTCCAGAGGAATGCAGCGCTCTCTCCAGCTGACCTTTCTCCACAGTCGCTCTTCCTGTGATGGTTGAAGTGTCTGCAGTCAAACAAGTGAGTTCTTTGGATATTGATCAGTTTTTACGTACAACACAAGCATTTGGTTTCCCGTATTATTCGAAGTCGTCTTCTTCGTGTCATCCTCTCTGCATAGTGAGGTTTTGGGGTTCTGCCCGCGCCTGTGCAGCCATTTTGGTGTCCACTGCTAGTGCCCAAGGATGGCTCTCCAGGTGCTGCTATGCGAACTGCTTCTATTAGCATGCCTGCTCCCAGCTCCTGCCCTCGGCAAGGAATGCACGAACGCCATAACCCAGTCGCACACCCTCCGCTACCAACTGTGGGCAACCAAGAACGAGACATGGAAGGCAGAGCTGCTCCGCCTTCACGGCCATTTGGGTCCCACTGGACCCCCCACAGCGACGGGTTTCCTCCCCGGCCGGGGGCCTCCGAGAGGCAACAACTCATCAGGGGAGGAGTTCGACTGGGCAGTGCTCTACCGGAGCATGAGGAGCTCAGAAGGGTACCCAGCTGTGGAGGGGAGCTTCCTCAGAGAGGTGTCGCTGCACGACGTGCGGTTGGATCCGGCTTCCAAGCACGGTCAGGCGCAGCAGACGAACCTGGAGTACTTGTTGATGCTGGACGTGGATAGGCTGGTTTGGAGCTTCAGGAGGCAGGCTGGCCTGCCGGCTCCCGGCAGGCCATACGGGGGGTGGGAAGCAGCGGACGTGGAGCTCAGGGGTCACTTCGTAGGTAAGACTAACTCTTCTCCGATGGCAAGTTTCTATGCCCAATAAAGTCACAGACGACCGTGCTCAGGATAGGTATTTGAACAACAAAAAGGAGAAATTTCAGCTTAGAAACTTCATAACTTAAGGATGAGTTTAACAAAAAAGACTAGTCCAGTGTCCAAATCCCTTGTCACTGCGAGATCCGAAGAGAGTCAATTATATATAGTATAGTCTCAAATCTAGCTCAAATCACTCCAAATCCCTTGAAGCCATTCTCTAGCTCAAATCTATGAATGGTCTAAACTGGGTTCCAGCATCTGAGCCAAATAGTAAACTTGGTGACAGGACAGAACTGGGAGCCCAATTGCCTAATTGGAGTCCTCACTTCATTTCCTCATCTATCAACGTTAGGCCTCTTCTTTTGCCCTCTTCTGATTGTTATCGTAAAGCAGAATGTTCTAAGCTGTAGCATTATCTGATACAGGAGCTCCAAGTATCTCCGAATGAGGCCCGATTCGGTAGACTCGACCACACCAAGCGGTCGAAAGTGAGGGGACTTTTTTCACTTTTAACGGGAGGAGTAAAGTGAAAAAAATTCCCTCACTGTGGCGCTAGACCACATGGTGCGGTCGAGCTCACTGAATCACTTTTCTCTCCGAATATGAACAATTTTGTGCAGGTTACTTTTTATCGTCATGGTAGTCGTAGATGATGCTTTCTCAAACTTCACTAACGCCACCTTTTGTGTTCAGTGGTGGATCCGGAGTTACTTCATGGGAGGGGAAGATGTATTAACACCAAATGTCCCGAGCATTTTTTTAAAATTCTGAAGCCCCATACTGAGACAAGATTGAAGTTTTTTGGGGACATGTTTTCATGATTAAATTCCTCAAAAACTGAGGGTTAAACAGAAATATCTGCAATTTTAAGGGCTAAAACTACATGATATGCAACTTCGGGGACATGTTTTCATGAATAAATTTCTCAAAAACTGAGAATTAAACAGAAATATCTACAATTTTAAGGGCCAAAACTACGTGATATGCATGTGCCATGGGGAAATCTTGGGGGAGATAATTATTCTCTAAACCAAGGGCTAGAAAGGATTTTCTGAATTTATCGGACAAAGCTGTGGCCCTGCAAGACATTTGCTCCTAAAGATGTATCATCTCCAGGGAGTCTTCTGATTATACCTAAGAAATAAGCATTTTCTACTAAGATAATACTAAGTCCTGGAAGTCTTCTGATTATGCTTAAAAGATAGCTTATTTCTTATCCCCATCGTGTACTCTTCATAAATATTATTGAACCTGATTTATAGCATAAATCAATTCTTCTGATCAAATTAATTTACCCACATCGTCAAAGTTTAACCTAGAGAATGGCTTCATTCCAACCGACTCCAGTGTGTAAGGCACCATGAAGGTATGTCATGCCTTTCATTTGCTGTATCGTCTGTGAGCAATACCCAAGTTTGAATGACAGGGTACTCGTGGATGTATAATATGCTTATCTCCTGTTGCATGTGCTTCTTTGACATGTTCCCACACGGCTCATCTAGGTCTTCCTTTCATTAGCTAGTCACAACTTGTGATCCAGATGGTAGACCACATTGTCTGGTCTCTGATGTCTTGATCCAAGCATAATGACCTCATATTCTGGGCATGCTTGCAGGGCATTACATGAGTGCATCTGCTAAAATGTGGGCTTCTACTCATAATGATACCCTTTATCAGAAAATGACTACAGTGGTTGATGCCCTTCATGCCTGCCAGAAGAAAATGGGCAGTGGGTACCTCTCAGCTTTCCCCTCTGAGCATTTCGACCGCTTTGAGGCTCTTGTATATGTTTGGGCACCTTACTACACCATACACAAGGTAGCCACAAAAGTTTCAAGAACTAAGTATTCTCTTCATGACCAAAGTGCCAACGTCCCTTGCTACATGTAATGATCAATGACGTTGTTTGATAGATCATGGCTGGCCTCCTGGATCAGTATTCATATGCTGGAAACAACCAAGCTTTGCAAATGGTGGTCTGGATGGCCGAATACTTCGGAAACCGTGTGAAAAATGTGATAGCAAAGTATACCATAGAGAGGCACTGGTCATCTCTCAATGAGGAAACAGGAGGCATGAATGATGTTCTCTACACTCTATACAGCATCACGGTAATCCTGTTCCTCTGATGATAGCCATTCATTTCACAGAAGCCTGCCTGAGGCAGACTGTTTATTTTAATCGGAATGGATTCTGTTTATTCAGAGCTAATTGATCTGAGTTCTTTCAGTATACATTTCTGTTTTACAATGAAAAATCACTAAGCTGAAAAATTTACTGAAGGTGAAAATGCAAGTTTGCTGAATCTGCAGTTTACAATCATGCAGTGTTCATTCTATCAGTGGAAGTATTTGGCAATCATTATCATATGCTACGCTGTCAAACCATCCATCTGCACCTCTGAAACTGCAAATAAAGTTTCGTCTCACATAATTTCCTGCTCATTACTATGCAGTATGTCTACTGGTAAAGAGAAACAAATGTGACCAAGCTGATATAGTAACATCGAATTCAAGTTGGGAAGTAAGAAAGTGTGAATTAAGTTGTTTAAAATGGATTAGATGTTGTCGAGTCTTGTTTCTATATCATATTCCTTCGCGCTGATGTAAACAGGTTTATTTTCTGTGTCTTTAACTAGCCTCGTGACAAGATACGTCTTTTAAATTTATTTTGATATGCATGCAGGGAGATCAGAAGCATTTGATATTGGCCCATCTTTTCGACAAACCATGCTTTCTAGGTTTCCTTGCACTTCAGGTGGCATTTTTTCCCCTGTTATTAATAAAAGTTAGTCTTAAAGAACACAATATATGACCGTAATTGATGTTTAATGTAATAAATTTTGAATCATTAGCTCTTCTTTCTTCCAGAAAGGGTAGAAGTGGATTATAAACGGATCATGTGAGAAACCCCAACAAGTCAAGACGAAAGGAACAAATAATGAAATACTGAAGAAACAGCACTCGAAATTACATCCAAGGGCTAGCCAGACATAGTTCCCATCCCATGGACAGCAAATTCATTCATGCACACTACCATCTATCTCATGAACATCAGATAATAAAGTTCAGACTGAAAATGAATGTGTATATATACAGATATCTCATTCAAAGCCAATGCAGTAAGATAAATCCAAAAGCAAACTTGCACATTGCAGGTCCCTTTTCCATTTTGTTCTTTCTGATTGTCATCATATCTACCTTGTCCATCTGATGACCCAGAAACCTGGTATACTACACCACAAAAGACTCTTTCTTGGGCATAGAATTATTCTTATACCTTTCCCCCCCATCTAATTTCATGTTTTCAGCACAGTTAGTCCACATAGACTGGTGGAAATGATGCTTTCAGGGTAGAATCGTTAGCTTGTGCTAGAGATGAGCCATCCCCTACACATTCTTGTCCTGGAGGGATTGAGATGCCATGCAAGACATTCAGGGCTCATCTGAAAATGGTCATTACAGCATATTATGACGTTCCACAGACTTCTTTTTCCCATTTTAAGCGGAAAAAAAAAAACATTCAACACAAATGATTTCAACGTTCCTTACATCATCCATTGCTGTGCAGTTTTTAGTTTCTGTTTATTGAAGATTACATATCCTGGTGTTTGGGTGCAGTCTGATAACCTTTCAGGTTTTCATGCCAACACTCATATTCCTGTTGTCATCGGGGCTCAAAGACGGTATGAGGTTACAGGCGACCCATTATATAAGGTAATTCTGTCGTAAGATTTGTTTCCATTACTAAAATTGGCCTAGATGTCGGCAACTTATCTTATTTGCTATAGCTATATCCCATGTCAGTTCACCTCCATAACATTGCTTTTGCATGTTAAGAAAATTGAAGCATACTTTGGTAAGCAGTGATCAAAAGTGATTATCGAACCACAGGTGATCACTCCTCTGTCGGACAAACTCACTTGGAATCAAAAGTACCAAGCATATTTAGCTTCTGGCAACTTTCCACGTCCGTCTCTCTTACTTCTGTACAGACCTTATACATGCTTCTGGTAGCAGCCGAGGAAATTCTTTTATCCGTTTGCAAAAGTTTGGACTACAGAAACTAATGTTTGACATGTAATCCAATGTCCACTGTAACCCAAAATGCTGACATTTATGCCCCTATTTTTTCTCTTGTTAAAGTGTATCTTCTAATACGATTGATAATTTGGCTATTTTTCACTAATTTTATCTTTGCCACCAATATTAAGATCTCATGTCTATTGCACACAGTTTCTACGAGAAATGTTCACTTTTAGCTTTTGCATGTCACAGTGGTTGCATATTGTGGCACAATGGAACTTATTACACATCAAAACAGAACTTTATTTGAGACATCCTTTGTGAATTTATAGATTTCCTGAAGTAAGAATTTATAGATTTGTACCTTCAATTCTGATGTCTTTACCCTTCAGTTTCCAACTTGTTATATTTGACAGAAAATTGGAGCGTACTTTATGGAAATTGTCAATTCTTCTCACAGTTATGCGACAGGGGGGACCTCTGTCAATGAACTCTGGTAACTCAAAATTCAGGCATTTCAGATTAGGTTATTTGTGTTTTCTCTTACCAATGCGCAAGAGACACTCTCCAAATTATTCACGAGTGTATTCATGTGTGTTCTTTTACTCATATTTGGTTTCCAAATAATGCTCCTCTTTAATAATTCACAAGGCATTTTCCAAATGAATTATAAGTTTAACTTATTTTCAACATTTACCACCGAAAATCACTCTTTTCACTTGAAATTATACAGGAGGTTAAAGCTAGAATTTGAGTTTTTAAGGAGATAAGCTTCCAAATTCAGTAACTTGAGTTTTCTTGAGATATCTATAGCTTCCACTCATGTAGGAGCATGGAGGCTGGTGAGTTATACCAAGCAGACAATTTCCCGGGTTCATCCAAAACAGTGGGAGGAACACTAGGGTGATACTAACAATCGCTTTGTTTCTCTCCTGTCTGTCTACTCCAATATCCATAAAATATATTTTTACCATAAAGCCATATAAATTACCTTAGGCAAATATGGGATGGACCCTGAGCTCTTTATAAGCACATACACCAGTTATTCTTTGATGACTGCATGAGACTGTTTACCACAATCCGGTGTTGCTTTCTCCTCTGTATGCTGAGCACTTTTTTTCGTGAAATTTTTGTGTAGGTATGACCCAAGACGTATGACAGATACGCTTCAAACAGAAAATGAAGAATCCTGCACAACGTACAACATGCTTAAGGTTTGGGATATGTGATTCTTGATCACATAATGTGCATCATTTTAACCACCTAACAGGATAAAACTTTCCATCTTTTCACAAGTTAGTAGTTACAAAGTAAAATAGCAATGAAATGCTGGGGACTTGACTTGATAGAAGCTCTATTTCAAAAAATATTACTCTTTTTCTTGAGTGAGATGGAGAGGTCCCCAATTCTGATTAATTACATTATGCTAAGGGTCCATTTTACTGTGCAGGTGGCACGCAACCTATTCAGGTGCACCCAGGAAGTGAGTTATGCAGATTACTACGAGAGAGCCCTCACTAACGGTGTGTTAAGCATCCAAAGAGGAGTGGAGCCCGGAATAATGATTTATATGCTCCCTCTGGGTGTCGGAGTCTCAAAAGCAAAAAGCTTACACGGCTGGGGGACAAGGTTTGATTCATTTTGGTGTTGTTATGGGACAGGTGTGCTCAATTATTTTATTTGACTGCCTTTTCCCACTTAAGTTCAGGCATTTACATTTTCCACACATTCATATGAACCTTCACAATATATGTAGTCTGTTACTAGTTTAATAAATGGCATAATTCCTCTGCAACTTCATATACCGATGGGCTACAACCCAGTTGGTACAGGGTATGAAGGGCTAGGACAGTGACCCCAGGTTTGATCATGGGTGTTGGGGTTTCTCTGTGAATTAACTAAAGAGTCCCCGCCACTGTGGTAGGGACCATAAAAAAACATGAAAATCTTTCCCACATTGAGAAAATGCAACATCTGGTTGACATTCTAATTTTTTGCTCCACAGTCATGTAATGCATGTTGATAACTTGTCCTTTGCTCATCCCCTCTTACATGTTCTTCACCCTGAGAAGAATTGAGGTTGCAAGTACTTTTCTCAGTTTACCTTTTCTTCTAAAAAGTTAGTGTCGAGATCAGGGTTTTATCTCATGGAATCCAAGATTGCACTCAGTGATAACCAATAAGATGAATAAGGATTGAAAAAAGACCTAAAAAACAGGGTTCTGTTGTACCATAAATTATTCTATGCCTTGTTGGACTGCAGCACCATAGCTTCTTCTTTTCCTGAAAGAAGTTGTGGCATGTACCACCAGTTCTACTGAAAATAAATATAGGCAATGCAACCAGGCCAAGAAAGTGAGATTCCTCACTCTCCAAACAAATTCCTTAAACTACACCTCCCTACCTCCACAACAAATCAAAGTACAATGCAGTTACAAAGAGACAGTAGCAGATAAAATGCAAGACACTCCCTTCTTTCCTCTCCTACATGCGTAAAATCAATCCATTACAGATAGTCCACAATGGATCTGCTTCTTTTGATATATAGCTTGCCTTGAGAGAAGAGGATCAGCTTCAGGACTGGAGTGTTCCCAAAACTTATCTCTGTGCACATGCATCTCCCCTCCACACGAATATGAATCTTCAACGTTTCAATGCCACTAAGGTAGTTTACTCTGTTCTGCTCTTTATCTGTGGCCAAATGTGTGAAGTGAAGCAGATATTAGATAATGAATTATGTGGTCTCTTTCCAAGATAAGCAAATGAAACAACCATCTTGTGTCAAATGCAATATAATATATATATATATATATATATATATATATATATATATATAGGTGTGCGTGGATAGATAGAGAGAGAGAAAGAGAGGAAAATGAAGAATGTTCCAATGCGGTTCGCTACAGTGCGTACGGTTTGACTGCATGCACTGTTTTAACCGCTATCCCCATATAAAAAAATAAAATTCACCATAAATTTTTAAATATTCAATTACCCCATTTATGATTGTTTCTATCCCTTGGGGTTTATTTTCACCGTCCGATCATGTCCGATTGTGAAACTCAATCGTAGCCATCGATCGGATACTTGCAAATTCGATTTTCAAGAAAATCATAAAAATAGTTAAAAAAATAAAAAAATTGCCAGATTACCCTTAGGATTGTTCCCATCCCCTGGGCTTTTAGTGACCACTACCAATTTGCTCACACCCAATTAGATAGCTATAATCAATTTGGATACGATAGGATAGAGAAAGTTAAGGTCCAAGGGATGAAAATTACCTTGGAGTGGGGAGTGGGGGAGAAATTGAATATTTACAAATTTACGAAGATTTTTTTTTTTTTTTTTAACATGAGGATGAAGCCGAAACATAGTGTGCGGTTTTATCCACACAAATGTGAAAACCACACCACATAACTCCTGAAAATTTGAAGTGATTCATTTACAGATGCCATGGTGCTGTAGTTGCCTTCAAGTTTTTTGACTTCTATTTTTATTTTCCAAGGAATTGAGTCATTTTCAAAGCTAGGGGATTCCATATATTTTGAGGAGGGAGGTAGTACACCGAGCCTCTACATCATTCAGTTCATATCAAGTTCTCTTAACTGGAAGTCTGGAGGTATTGTTCTCAATCAAAAGGTAGAACCTGTTGCTTCATCAGATCCTTACCTACGAGTGACATTGATGTTTTCTTCAAATCAGGTATGTTTTGATAGCCTTATGAAAAGTTTTGACTTTACTCAAAAATAAAGTTAAATGCCCCTGTTCTGCAGTAAGTCACACCGAAAGGCACATTTGGATTTATTTTGCTTTTCTACACACTTCATGCAGTCAGCTGCTCAACCATGTAAGCTTAACCTGCGGATACCATCTTGGACATCCTTAGATTATGCAAAGGCAATGCTAAATGGTGAATCTTTGGATATTCCTCCTCCAGGTGAACTTTGATGATCCTATTCCTTTGTAACTTACCCTTTTCCTTTTATAAGTTTATGTTTGGGTTTGACTCTTCAAATGAGGCATATGATTATCAACTACATCTCCTGCAGAAATTTCTATCAGACCAATCTTATTTTCTGATTGGACATAGCCCACCCTCCAATGTTAATGTCTTAGGCCGTGAATTTTTTGCTTCCCTTAGCTTGCAACACAAACTTGCAAGAAACTCTACCAGTATTACTACTTGCTAGAATGAGCCGGCAGAGGATTGTGTAGTCACATGCCATGTGATCTCTCTGTGAATCAAGGAAGTCAAGTTTCAGTCCAAGCGGTTGATGAGAGGGAAAGGAAAATTGAAAAAGGAAAGGGTAAAATCTTCTTCATTGTCAAGGGGACTGGGGTATACAGGTCCAACATGTTGGATTATTTATAGTTATAGAAAGGAAAACTAAGCAAGAAATCTAAGAAGAAAACAACTAATTCACAAGTTACAACACAGAAAAAGATAGAATAATCGCTACGCACCACAACTGATGATCCGATTTTTCTCCCCACTCGCAGGTAATTTCCTGTCGGTGACGAAGAGGTGGACGCCCAACGACAAGCTCACCCTCCAGCTGCCCATCACCTTGAGGACGGAGCCTATACAAGGTTATTGTCCCAGAAACCATCTTATCACATTCCTAGCACCAAATTGAGTTCTATCCATCTCCTCCTCCCCCTGGAATCACCAAAAACTCAAATTTTACAAGCTTGCTTACCAAAGTTGACGCCTTTGCAGATGACCGACCAGGGTACGCTTTCGTCAAGGCCATCGTTTTCGGCCCCTACCTCCTCGCCGGCCTCACAAACGGCGACTGGGACATCGAGACTGGGAAGTCCAACTCCATCTCCGACTGGATAATGCCGGTCCCTTCCGCTTTCAACTCCCAGCTGGTCTCCCTCGCCCAGGAGTTCGACGGTGCCGTCCTTCTCCTCTCGAACTCGAACGGCTCCATCACCATGGAGGCGGCGCCGTCATCCGAGGGGTCGGACGCCGCCGTGCGCGCCACGTTCCGGGTCGTCACCGCGGGCGCACCGCGGGGGGCGGCCGGGCCGGAGCAGCTGGTGATGCTCGAGCCCCTCGACCTCCCCGGGATGGTGGTGGCGGCGCGCCAGCCGGACGGCAAGCTCGTCGTGTCCGGCGCCGGCGGTGGGAACTCCACGTTCCGCCTGGTGGCGGGGGCGGACGGGAGGCCGAACTCGGTGGCTCTGGAGTCGGTGGGTCGTCCGGGCTGCTTCGTGCACGGCGTGGGGGAGGCCGTGGGGGCAGCGGGGAATAGCGTCCGGCTTGGGTGCGGCGGCGGGGGGGCGGCGCGGAGAGACGCGAGCTTTGTGTTCTATGGCGGGGCGAGGGCGTACCACCCGATCAGCTTCGTGGCAAGGGGGAGGAAGAGGAATTTTTTATTGGAGCCCCTCATGAGCCTGAACAATGAAACTTACACCGTTTACTTTAATATTGGTACATGAGCTCCTCTCTCTCTCTCTCTCATATTCATGTCCCTCTGTTTCTCTCTCACATTCATGGTTGTGTTTTTTATTCATAAAACAAAAGTCTCTCTCTCATTAGTCATATTCATTATTGCTCTTTTTCAATGCATAGCAATGGATTTCTTTGAGGCAAGTTGATAATTTGTAAATACCATTTGTTCCCATTTTTTGGGGATGTTTGGTTGTACAAGTTGGACAGTTATTTATGAATTTGTGTTAATGCAATAAAAATGATGAAATTTTATCATTTTTATTACGTAAAGATTACTGCATTTTATTATAAACTTTTTCCAGTTGAAATGTTGCTAAACAACAATAAGTTAACCATCAGAACAGTCGGTAGTTTGTAATTCCAACCATGTTTGGAATTAAAGACCTCTTAATTGCAAACCAATGTGAAAGTTCCATTTACAAAATGAATTTCTAGTCTTAATAATTGTACAAGTTATAGTGGACTTAATTTTATGATAAATTATTATGATTAAAAGTGAGATTATAATAACTGCAAATAATTCAATTTTATGATAATTAATTATGATTAAAAGTGAGATTATAGTAACTGCAAATACTTTTGTGTTTCCATTTTACGAGCAACCTCTCAAAAGTTATTTAGATTTATATTGCTATTAAATAAAAATAATAAATAAAACATTATTTCATAGAAAATAAAGAAATCTTATTTCTTTTATTAAAAAACATTTATTTAATAATCAAGCAAAGGTCCTTAAAAGAGCACATGAAGGTAAACTTGTATCTTGGATGAGTTTGACCTCAAGATTGACTTCCTATTGATTGTGGATTAAAATGTAGTATTATTTTGTATTTAATAAATTTACTCATTCATCTTTGATGCATTAAATGAGTTTTATAAGGAGAAGGGGAGATTAAAAGTGCTATGAATATTAGTCTTTTTTTAAAAAAATCATTTTAAGCCACTCAAAAAAACTCACTTTGAATTGTTTTTGTAAAAAGAAGAGCATCATGAACGTACTCTAGCTCTCTCTGATTTTTTCAGAAGTAGACAGAAATTTTAGATCCATAGATTCCATCTAGTGAAAAAATAAAGGATTCTAATAGTTGAAATGCTGCAATCAATAGTGCATACTAGAAGAGAATCCAAAGGATCAAGGAACATATGTGAAGCCATATTAAGATGCTGAATCAAACACAGGTATCAGGCATGCTTGAGGCATATTCCTCTCAAACTGTAGTGTATCCATCTTTCCTCTTCTATACGATTCGTAAGAAAAGCAAAATGATGTTTGGTTACTCATCTCCTTTCTTTTCTTTAATGGTGCAGCATAATGATTCCAGTGGAGTTTTATGCATGCTCAAAGAATAAATATGGATTCTAACTCTTATATATATATCACCGATCAGATAGCTCAGGCGATTCATCCACCCACCTGAGCCATTGGCTGCCTTTTTAGTTTTTTTTTAAGTTTTAAACGCTGTCGTCTGATCAAGATCGGACGGCAGCACCCCTAAGTCTAACTTTGAGAAAATCACGTCTAAAACATTGTACACTTAGGATTGATTTTGGTTAAGGTTGTTGATGTATATACAATAACTCTATATTGATCTCGGGAGGAGGATCCGGTCAATGCGAAGCCCTCCCGGTGGATCCGGTGACCAATCACAACATAAGATAGTGATCACCTTCTTTGATTGCTAGGGTTATGTTAAGTTCTATTTCTGCGTCGGATATTTCAAAAATGGATTTACAATTAAAAGATGCTAGTAAGTATGCTGTATGGGCTGCTACTGTTCGATCTAATCTTCGTACTGCTAAGTTATGGGGATATGTTAATGGGACTATTATCTATCCGGTAGTTGAAATTGAGTCATCAGCAGAAAAAGGCACTACTGTTTCTTTTATTCAGATTTGGAAGGATAATGATGAGGTTGTTATGGGTTATATCTTTCGTTCGGTTGATCCTTCTATCCGTCTGGATCTTTTGGATTTTACTACTTTTCGAGCACAATGGACTTATCTTGCCAGACGTTATATTCAGTCCAGTGGTGCTCGAGAGTATTAGCTTCGTAGTGAACTTGACAGTCTTCGTCAGGACGAAGTGTCGATTCAGGAGTTCTTCACTCGTCTTCGACGTATCTGGTCAGAATTAGATGTTATGCATGTCTCTGGTCGTATTTCTACATGTTCTTGCAGTCTTTAGCGGGATCGATAGTACTTATATCACTTTCTGATGTATCTTCGTCCTGAGTACGAGACACTCAGTGCTCAACTTCTTCATCGATCCCCTCTGCTGAGTCTGGATGATGCTCTTACTGAGCTTATTGCAGAGGAGACACGGCTGCGAGCTCTGAGGACGTCTGGCACTCCATCTGAAACTGTTCTCGCTGCTGCCTTGCGGTCTCGCTCCTCGGAGCCTTCCAAATTCTCTCCGTTACTTAACACTCCGACACACCCACGTGGCCTGGATTCTTCGCCACAACTTGGTGACTCAGTTAGCACACTGGCAAATATTTTCTGCAAGTACTGTCGCAACCGTGACCACACTATTGATCAATGTCGGAAGCTTCAGCGTCGCCAACGTCCACCTCGTCCTAATGCTGCTGTGGCGGAGTCGCCTCCTTCTGCCCCGTTGCCTATAACTCCGTCTGGGTTAACTTCTCAAGGAGGCTCTCTTGACGTGACGTAGCTTGCTGGACAGATACAGCAGATTCAACAGCTTCTCCAGACCGCTGGTTTCTTTTTTGAACCTTCCGCTCTGTCTGTTGCCACTGGTACTGTTGCAAACTGGATCTTAGACTCTAGGGCTTCTCATCACATGACATCTGATAATTCTATTTTTGTTAATTGTTCTCATGTTCCACTACACCTCCGGATCCACACTGCAGATGATACCCCTCTCTCTGTCTCCAAGTGTGGATCCATCACTACTGACTCTGACCCCTCTGGTCATCTCTGTAACGACCCGCCATCCTATGACCGGAGACCCGGTCACTAAATGGATGTCGGCCCATTAACTGCGGGTTCACACCCGGATCTCACACAACACGTCTGGAGGAGTAAGTGTTAAACAAGGCTAAATATAACAAACACACGGACCACAAGGTAAGCAAGTGCGCAGGAAGGAGAATAACAATGTCTGTATACAGTCCAACAATAATTACATGTCCAACAATTAAATAAGTACAGGCAGAAGGAAAGTACAACAACATCGGGGCATACCCCGGGACTAAGACAGCTGCTGGTCCGCACACCAAGAAGTCACCACACTTCCGCTCGCCTCGAGGTCCGCACCTGAAACCGCAGGGAGTGAGCCACACCAGAAATGGGCTCAGTATGGATCATCTGATCCCCTGCCTCCCACTCACACACCCACAAGTGCAACAACAGGAATATATATATATAGCAAAAACACCAAGCAGTAAACAGAACTCTCAAACCTGATAGGAACCGTACAATAAGCAGTGTAGCAAGAACAGTACCAAGTAACCCGAAGAACCCAACTCAATATGAAACGTACGCGTCAGCAGTGCAACAGAAACAGTACCGAGCAACCTGGAGAACCCAACACAAGGTCACGTCTCACAGTCAAAGTCCACGAAGCGACTGAACCACACTGTCGACCGAAGTCAAACGTCGCCTCCCAACACTACCACCACTGCTCACGCCTGTCCACCCCTACAGTGTTCCGGGGTACTGTAGGGTGAGGCAGTGAGCCAAACTAGGACTAGTTGGACTCAGTGTACCGCCACTGCCAGCTACGTGTGCACACAAGCAGTCTAGACTACTGTCCTACCACCGGATTGCCTCCACGCTAGGCCTCAGCGCTTCAAGAGGGCCCTGGGGACCGGCGAACCCCCGTCAAGCCGAAACTACAGGAACTACCCACAAACCCAACTCTCCCGGGCTGCGTCAGGCCAAAGGACTAAGGGTACCACTCGTAATCTTGATCAAAGGTCACATCAGGTCCAATGGCTAAAGAGTAAACCAACTCCCACCAGAAACACCACCAGCTCCACAGCAAGAAACACGCCAGAAGCTGTCACGACAACCAAGGGAAATCCCGACCCACTGGGACCAAACAGTAACCCCTCGGATAGCACACCAGCTACTCCGGCCCGACGGGCTCAAGGTGGTTCTGCTTGTCTCAGCCAAGGGTGAAACACAACAAGCACCACTCCACAGACACCATGGCCCTTCTCCCATCGGCCCATGGTGACAGACGTAAACCACAGTTAACCCGATCCACATTCGCATAACATAACCACACATATAACATGATTCCATTCGCACAGTAAACCTCAGTCTCAGTATATAATTAAAGCACACACACACACACACACAGGTGATGTAATTCCACTCACGCAGAAGTTCTCCGTCTCAGTATACAACCCGAAGCATGCATTAGAACCATCCCGCCGTGAAACATGCACGCAATAACAGCATTAAGCATTCCTGTCTTGAATCGCGTCGACCGAGGTCGATGCCATTCAAGACCCTTAGACAGGTTTATTAAAAGCTAGATTATCCTTAAAACGCGTCCACCAGTGAAGCCGCCATTTAAAACGCGTCGGGGTGTCCAGACGCCATTCAACCCAGAAATCCAGATTGCAGAACTCTTAAACGGGGGCATTTCCTGCCTAAATGGCGTCATGATGGCCCGACGTCCTTCTGAAAGGCGTCGTCCATCCATGACGTCATTTAGCGCCAGAACCCCTGACTCAGGAAACCTCGCACAGGGAGGTTTCTGCCCTAAAACGCGTCGCACTGACCAGACGTCTTTCGGAAAGGCGTCGACCAGGCACGACGCCATTTAGTGCAAGAAACCAGGTTTCCTAGTTCAACCCGAGGGTTTCTCCCTTGAACCCCAAGTACCCCGAAAAGCCCCAAAACCAAAGGGAGAAGAAGAGAAGTCCAACCATCACAAGCATGCTACGAAACCGAGTCCACAAGCACCACCATTCCCACAAGGAATCCCCCTAAACATGCTCAATCTAACCCCAAACACGCCATATCACGCCAAGAAGCAAACGAGCACACATGCAAGGTTTCGTCCCCCTACCGGTTCTCGAACTCCGCCAAGCTCCGTGCCGCCGGAGACTTTTGCACCTGTGGCAAAGATGACTAATGTTCGCACTTTGCTTGTTGTTGCCGCAGTTCGTCGTTGGCCTCTCTATCAGTTTGATGTGAAGAATGCTTTTCTCCATGGGGATCTCACAGAAGAGGTCTATATGCAGTCGCCTCCTGGTCTTCCTACTCCGCCTGGACATGTTTGTTGTCTCCGCAAGGCCATTTATGGGCTCAAGTAGGCACCCCGTGCTTGGCTTGAGCGTTTTCGGCGAGCGGTTCTTGATATTGATTTTCAGGAGAACATCGAAGATTATGCCCTCTTTGTTCGTGATTCTCCTAATGGTCGTTCCATCCTACTTCTCTATGTAGATGACTGTAGACACGCTAATTTTGACGTCATTTTGAGTAAATTTCATATAATATAATAATGTCTCAGAATGGTCTGATAATTAATCATTGATTAATTTTTATTGATATTTTTGAGTGTCGGGTCAAACAGACATGTTTAAGTTAATCAATCGAATTGATTTAAGTTCAAATTTCAGTTAAAATATGAAGAATCCTAAAAGGCGTCGACCCATGTGGACGTCATTTAGAGTTTATTCGTATTTTACCGTTTAAATTTGAATTTTAATTAATTGATTTATTAACTAAAAGGCGTCTGTAAAAGTCGACGCGTTTTAGGTTTCCTAAGCTGTTTTAACTTCTCTTCCGGATGTTTATCCTTATCTTAATTAGGGTAAAAGACGTCTACACAAGTGGACGCTTTTTAGCTAATAAAGATAAAGATAAGTTTTCCCGGATATTTATCCTTATCTTAATTAATCTGAAAGGCGTCAGCCAAGGTGGACGCGTTTTAGATAATTACAGATAAAGATGAATTAATCAGTAATTATCTGTCGGTTAATATAGATAAATCCGAGATTTTTCTATGTTAATCGCAAACGCAGAAAATGCCTATAAATACCTTGCATCTCAAGGAGTAAAAAAAAAAAAAAAGGAGAGAGAGAATTATTGAGCCTCAGCGTTATAGCGATTTGAAGATCGGAGCAACCACGTCGGAACGCCGGAGCGCCATCACCAGAAGTCGGCATCGTTCTTCAAGATCTTCAATCCTTCAAGGCTTCAACCAACTGGACTGGGCATAAGTTTTTTCATATCTGAATTTCATTTTCATTCTTTAGTTTCATTCTCTCATACTCACTGCATGCAACACAACACATCATTAATTTTCCAAAACCCATCTGTTCTTAAGGGGTTTCAAAGTCATTTAAAACAAGTGAGTTGCTGTTTTAAACATGTTTATAATCATAGTTAACTTTGATATTATTTCTACTTAGATTCTCATCATTGTTTCTTCTTTATTTTTCTGTGTTTCTCTGCCTGCTGCATTCAACAACAACAACAAGAGTTCAAAAAGAGGGAAATTAAGCACGAAGCCAGGAGAACTTCTGGACGATCCTCAACATTCAACAGCAAGAACAAAAGAACAAGAAGAGGCTCTCTTTCTTCAGCCGGCTGAAGGAGGGGAACCAAGGATTCATTCTTCCGCGTTTAAACAGGTAGGCGATCAAACTCTTTTGAAGCTTTTTAGTTAAAAGTTTCTGGCGATCACAACACCTTAGTTGCATTTTTTTAAATAGGTTAATTTACCCTAAACAACATAGTTTTTCACATAAATCACACGAGCAAATTTTCAGCACCTACAGCTCTTTTGGCGATCACGGTGGGACTTGGTCTCGCCGTCTTTTAATTTCTTTTGTTCTTGCTATTATCATACCGGGCACCCACGGTGCACCACTTGTGTCTTTCGACACGTCCTCACCGATTGGTGAGTGTTTAGTTTGTTTAATTTCCCTCGTGCACCACGTGCACACCCCAGTGGCAAGATCTTGCCTCCCCTTGATTAGTTTAAAAAGCTGTTTTTGGTGATAAAATGCTGTGTGATTGTGTGATTTCTTAGTTGTTTAGATAGTAAACCATCCTGTTTAAAATCTGAAACTAAAAAACTTTGCATGAGTCGATTGTTTACTGCATTTTTTCCTGTTTAAGGAGGATTCGACCCAGAAAATCCTTCTGGAAATCTGTTTCTGCGAACTAAACAGCGTCCAGTAACAGCGACGCGTTTCAAAACCGCGTTAGTGCTCCTAGACGCCTTTTAGCTTCCAGATTCTCTCTGTCGTTTACATCTGTTTCTGTGAAATAATTAACTTCTGTGTTGAATAGCGTCGACCATAATCGACGCGATTCAGGCAATTTTTAGTTATTTTCCAGGTTTTCTCTGCTGTTTGCATCTGTTCTCTGCGAAAGAATTAAGTTCTGTTCTGAATAGCGTCGACTATCATTGACGCAGGGCATATGCATTGAGGCTAAAACCCTCCTTTTCTTAGGAACACATTACTCGACGTTAACAACTCTCTCTGATTGGGTTGGTCCCTTGATCAGACTAGAGAAGTTGACGTTGAGACCTCCATAAGTCCCCAAAATCAAGGTATTCCTCCTTGATCATCGGGCTGGTTGTACCAATTGAAGTCCCGGCTAGATTCTGAGAGCATTGTGAGAGAAAAAACCTTAGAGAATAACGGTGGAAATCAAACTGAAACTAGGATCCTTCCCTGAGCGAAATTGTGGTTTAATCCAATTCAAATAACTCAATAAGGAATCCTGAAATCACGTTAAGCATCCACTTGTTTGATTAATCTCTGCACAACTTGTTTGATTAATTTTTTTTGAAAAGAGAATCTAATATAATGTTGCTGCGATCAGGCAGAGATTTGAGTATGGCCCAAGACGCCATTATCAACTACGAGGGAGATGCTAATGCCCCTCGCAATTCCGATTTCAACTACGAGAACGGGAGAGATGCTGATGCCTCTCGTAATTCTGTCCCCATTCCAGTTCGGCATGACGGGAATGTCCGAACTCCTCTTTTTAATCCGCACGATCAATATCATGATCTTCCTCCGCATGAATATGCGATTCCCAATCCTGACTTTGAGGGGGACATGAATCAGCATGATCCCTCATCCTCCGATCCTACGGATCTTGTCAATGCTCTGGGAGTTCTTGCCTCCCGACTGGACCCTCAGCAGTTCGAGGCGATCCAGTCCATCTTGAAGGGGAAGGCACCCATGCAGCCTGCCGAGCCGAATCCTGTGGCTCCCCCCGTTGTTCCTCAACAACCTCTTCCTCCTCCTCCTTATATCCAACAGGCCATGGAAGGCCTTCATCTTACCTCTCGGCCAACTGGGCCACAACTTTCTTCATCCAGGCAACCGGCTAGACCGCAGACGCCCATTTACCAAAATGCCCTCGGGCATGGCGGAAGCTCTGCCGGACCTCATCCTTATTACCCTCCTTGTCCAACGTACTCTAGGCAGCAGGCCTATCAAGTACTTCCTCCTCCTCCTCCTCCCCAGGCAGATCTAACCACGCAGACGTTGCTGGCCAAGATGGAGCGCATGGATGAACAGTTCAACAATCTCCAGAAGATGATGGGGGTTAAAGCTGTGCCGGAAATCAATTTGCCGAGCCTGCCAGTGTTCCATCTGCCACCCTCTGAAATGCCAGTGTATCGAAAGTATAATGGTACTGGTAACCCCTTCACGCACCTGAAGGAGTTCATGTACGAATCCTCTTTCTGGCAGAATGATAAGAGGTCATTGACTTTCTTGTTCAGGAGATCCCTAGAGGGACCAGCCCTCGAGTGGTTCTTTTCTCTTGAACCCTCAGAAGTAGAGGATTACGGTATCGTTTCACGCAAATTTATCCAACGATACCAGGACAGAGTTGCACCCTCCTTGTCTATCACGGATCTTATTGCAGAAAAGATGAAACCGGACGAGGAGTTTGTCAGTTTTGCTGACAGGTGGCGGGGCCTGGCTGAAAAAGTGAAAGATCACTTGTCCGAATCCGAACAGGTGAAAATGTTGATTTCTAACGCCACGCCTCAGTGCAAGCTAGTCCTCTCCTTGAACAACTTGACGAACATGGCAGAGCTCTATGAAAGGGCACGGTACTGCCAGAATGCTTTCAAGGACGCTACGTTCTCTAGCGTCTTTGATCCTCACAGACCTAGCAGGCCTCCGCCTCGGAAGCCTGCAGTGCCGAATTCTCCTAGCTCAGGTCCAACTACTGAGGGCACGCTCTCTCACGAGCAGGTCAGTACCATGAACAATAATTCGCCCCAATTTGTGAGGAATCAGCAGTACCAGAGGCCATAACAGCCGAGCCAGCAGGGGTACAGGCAGCAGCAGAACCCCCATTACCAACAGCAGTACCAGCGGCCCCAGCAGCCGAGTCAGCAACAGCTACAGCAACAGCCGCAACGCCAACAGCAGTATCAGCAGCCACATCAGCAGCAACAGCAACAGCCACAGTACCAGCCGCGTGCACCGCCGGCGTACCACAATGTCCCTCCTCCTGGTGACTACAACCAACAAAGGAGACCTCCAGGCCCGAAAAGGGCAGAGTACCCGGCCCTCCCAGAATCCTTGGCGGATATCTTCAGCGCTTTAATGGCAGCCAATGCCTTAGCTTTGCCGAGAGAGAAGGCCGTCTGGCCTCAAAATGCCGATACGTCTAGGTATTGCTACTTCCACAGACAACCTGGGCATACCATTGACACCTGCTTCCAATTCAGAGATTATATCCATGATCTCAATGAGCAGGGCGGCATTGACTGGGAGGAAATGAAGAAGTACATAACAGCCCTGAAGGCGAGGAGACCGCAGCAGCAGCAGCAGCAAGCAAGACCACCGGAACAAGCAGTAGCACCACCCAACATGGGCATAGTGCAGAATCCACTCCCGGAGCACCAGAACCAAAACCAGGTTGCTCCCATTCTGACGAACAGCCAGTCTGAGGCTGGTCGTGGGCAGCAGTGGAGAGTAGAGGACTCTTCCTCTCTTTGTTCAACGGGTCACGTTCAAAGTACCGCAGAGCGACCACCACGCCGCACCATCCACATACCAAGGCCACAACCCGTTACCATTACCCCCATACCCACACCTACATATCACTCGCCCACACCCAATAACCCATTACCACTACCCGCCTTCCTTAGACCCATTACGCCCCGCACCACTACGCCTCCATCATATAACCCCCCACAAACCAATAACGCACCCCTCCTACCATCTAGGCCGCTATTACGCATACCATTTCCTACTTCACCCGCTACCACTACCGCTTACCCAGATATGCCTTTACCATCTAAACCGCTATTGCGCATACCATTCCCCACTTCGCCAACCACTTACCCATCCACCATCCAACCCTCTAGGCCTTTAATCCGCACCGCGCCATCACCACCTAGCCCTACGCCATCACCTACCTACCAACCTTCTGTGCCATCCGCACCGTCCAACTCTGCGGTACTTAAAGTGTCACCCGGATCCTCCACGGTTGAGGAACACGCGCTCCGGAGTGGAAGGATTTTCAACAAGGTCTTTCCTCAGTCCACAGTCAGAGACGGCCCATCACAGCCGACTGAGGAAGCCCACAATGAAGAGAGTGCACCAGGCACTCAATACGACCTGTTGAAACACCTGGATCGGACACCGGCACGGATCACTATACTCGAACTGATCAAAAGATCCAAGAGTCACCAAGAAGCTTTAATGGAATATCTGCAGAAGGTGATGGTCAATGAAGACGTGCCGGTAGAGAAGATTACAGCACTACTAGTTCCTCAGGGGGATCAGCCCTCTATAACATTCCATACATCGGAACTAGCACCGCCGGCAGCCAGAAGCATGGCTCTGAGTATCACGGTCAACATCTGTAAGAAGGCCGTGGATGCATGCCTGGTCGACACAGGGGCTTCGATCAATGTTTTACCTCCGAAGACCCTGGAGTTATGCGGTGTGCCCAGAGAGGAATGGCTGCCCAGCCCCATATCAGTGACAGCATATGACAATTCTACCCGTTCCCCTCTGGGAATGGTTTATTTAAAAGTGGAGCTGGGCCCTGTAAGTCACGCAGAGGTCGAATTTCACATCCTGGAAATCGACCCTTCCATAAATGCCATTTTAGGTCGTCCTTATATTAAAACTCTCGAGGCGATTCCTTCTACGAATCATCAATGCCTCAAATTCCCTTATAAAGGACGAATAATTAAAGTAACGAGCATGCCGATCCTTGCTGCTGCTCATTCCTTGAACATCAAATCTGCTGTTTTACCTGGCCGACAACCTTTTCTGTCGGTATTACAGGTCTACCGTCCAGTGGCTGATCCTCTGAAAGCCGCTACTATTTCTCCATATCCGTTAGATGCTATCAAAAGGGGGAAGTGCATGAGTACCCCAGGATGGAGGATCATGATGAAGAACGGCTACAAGCCTGGGAAAGGTCTGGGCACACAATTGCAAGGCAGGACCACTCCTGTCAGAAATCATCGAGCGGCACCTGGAAGTGGTTTGGGCTATAGGCCAATAAAACTGAAGCAAGATCCGATTCAGAAAGCAGAGATCAAAGAAGGTCCGAAGATCTGGCATGCAATGTCTACACCACCAAAAGAAGGCCGAGATCCCCTAACATGGACCCTGTGTACGCACTTCGTGAAAGGGCCCATACTTAGCCACGATAACACGGTAGTCATTACTTCCTGTTTTGACTTCCATGATATATATGGGAGGGATTTGGCCAGACATTGCTCCGAACTACTTACGTACCAATCCTTGGAGGCTCTGCGGCCTATGAAAAGGAGGAAATTTCATGACCCTGAATGTGAATGGTACAGGTGGTTCGATCTGAGGGACCTGTATATTGCATTGAACAGACTATTCCTGGATCCTGCAGAACCTAAGTGGCCGCCGCAGATTGATGAACTGATTGAAAGCCCTGGTGCCATATTTGACAAGCGGATACTGCTATCTGAAGAAACCGATGAAGGGGAACCAGATGACCCCTATGAAGCTGGTTATACAACAGATCTGCTCTGGAGGGGGACATATCCTTCACATGTCTTTATGCTCCATACCTTATTCCGTACACTGCTTTTGACCCCGACTTGGTCGCGGGTCATAATTGAAGATATTCCACGGGCTCCGCCCGTCATGATTACTCTGTCCCCTCAGGACATTATACCACAACCTCCTCTCGATCTAGAGAGGTTGTATGATCTGATCTGGGACATATTACTATATGATCCCCCCAACCCTCTGGCCTTGGTGCCACTTCCTCCGTCTGATTCTCCTCCCATTTATATTCATTCTTGCTTTATATTTAATTCTTTCATTTTCCAAAAAAAAACGCCAATTTGGCAACAAATTCTTCCCAAATCCTCATTGAGGAAACATCTTACTTGTCCGATTGCACCCCACCGCGCGGGTCCTTCGGTCAAGACTCTCTTCTAGATTTACTCTGCCCCTCCCCTCGGGAGGATTCTCTTGTATTTCCGCTTGTATCCCAGGATTTTCATCCTGCTTCGTCTTCGTTAGGTTATGATAGTAAAGTTAGGTAGTCTAGTCAGGTTAGTCAGTTTAGGAAGTCTAGGAAGCCTAAGGGGAGGCAAATTCCAGATAGATACCTCCAGGATTTAGCTAATAAGTGTTCTTCTTGCTCTTTGATCCCTCAGTTTTTAGAAAATCCAATTCAGATGCCAGAAGATTGTATGGACGATGACTCAGTCAATGATGGGTACGGGGTATATGAATTAGTACATGAAAAGGACCCCATTGTTGAAGAGGAAGATGACGAGGACGCGGCTGAGGCATATGCCAGTGGAGTAAAGAGATTCGATGAACCCTCAGCTGCCGTAGAAGAGCCTACCAAAGAAATTAATTTAGGGACTGAAGACGAACCTAAGGTTGTCCTCGTCAGTAAAAATCTTTCTACAGAGGATGAGAAAGCAATGATACAAGTACTCAAGGACTATAAGGACACTTTCGCCTGGAGTTATGAGGATATGCCGGAGTTAGACTCAACTTTAGTTGAACACAGGTTGACATTAAAGGAAGGAGTTAGCCCGGTCAAACAGAAATTAAGGCGATTCCACCCACAAATGGCTCTAAAGATGAAGGAAGAGGTCGACAAATTGCATAAAGCCAAATTTATTAGAGTTGTCCTCTATCCACAATGGGTGGCCAATATAGTCCCGGTTATGAAGAAGGACGGGAAGGTCAGAATTTGCATTGACTTCCGCGATTTGAATCGGGCGTGTCCTAAAGATGATTTTCCATTGCCTCATATTGATGTACTCATCGATAACACCGCTGGCTATGAGACATTATCATTTATGGATGGATTTTCAGGATATAATCAGATTAAGCTGGCAGAAGAAGATCAAGAGAAAACGTCATTCACTACACCTTGGGGAACATACTGTTATGTTGTCATGCCATTTGGGTTAAAGAATGCTGGAGCCACCTATCAGAGGGCCATGATGGCAATATTTCATGACATGATGCATATAGATTTGGAAGTGTATGTGGATGACTTATTGGTTAAATCGAAAACAAAGGCTGAGCATGCTAAAGTTTTGGCAAGGGTATTAGAAAGATCGAGAGAATATCAGTTAAAGATGAACCCCAAGAAATGTGTATTCGGGGTATCTTCAGGAAAATTGCTTGGATTTATCGTCAGCAAACGGGGAATTGAGATCGATCCCAACAAGGCGAAGGCTATTAGAGAAATGCCACCTCCTAAAAACTTGAAAGAGTTGAGAGGATTAATCGGAAGGTTGCAATTTATTCGCCGCTTTGTCTCCCAGCACTCACAAAGGTGTAAGCCGTTTTACGAGCTTACCAAGCCGGGAGTCAAATTCGATTGGGACGATAAGTGTCAGGAGGCGTTTGATGGATTAAAGAATTATTTAGCAAGTCCTCCTGTTTTGAGACCACCATCTCCAGGCAAACCATTGATACTTTATATTTCAGTCCTGGATGATGCAGTGGGGGCTGTCTTAGTACAAGAAGATGAAGAAGGAAAAGAGAGGGCAGCCTATTATCTCTCTAAACTTCTCAACCCCGCTGAACAGAGATATACGGCGATGGAGAAAACATGTGCAGCATTGGTTTGGGTTGTGCAGAAATTAAAACATTATTTTCTGGCCCATGAAGTCCATCTCATCGCTAGGATGAATCCGATCAAATTCCTCCTGGAGAAATCTGTTCTTACTGATAGGTTAGCACGATGGCAAAGCTTTCTATCTCAATTCGACATCATCTATATTCAACAGAAAGCTATCAAGGGCTATGCCATAGCAGAACATCTCGCTCATCATCCCCTTCCTCGATTTGATCCAGTCCGATCAGAGTTTCCGGATGAGGAACTGATGTCCGTAAATCAAATCAGAGATGATATGTGGACTCTGCATTTTGACGGAGCTCTGAATTCTCATGGAAAAGGGATCGGTATCGTTCTGTTATCACCTGAAGGTATCACCATTCCACAAGCCTTTCAGCTTGATTTTCCAGTCACAAACAATATAGCTGAATACGAGGCACTTCTTGCTGGTCTCGAGGTTGCTCATTTTCATGGTGCCACCAAACTCAGGATCGTAAGTGATAGCCAATTGATTCTTCGCCAAGTGCTGACCAAATATCGAACTCTCGATCCCAAGCTCAAGCCTTATCAGGAGCTTACTTCTGCTTACTCAAAGCTTTTCACGAAATTGATCTTTGTCCATGTCCCTAGGAATCAAAACATCTTAGCTGACGCTCTAGCTTCACTTGCATCATCTCTTGATTTTCCAATCAGCAAACAATCTGAATCAATCATAGTTCATAGGCGTCTTTCACCCGCCGTGAAAGATCCTTCATTCCTTAGAACTAAGGAGAAGTTGCTGAAGAAAGTCAGAGACGGAGATATCATTGAGAGAAGAGAAATCATGTTGACGGAGCTGTTAAAAGAGATGGATGATGAACAAAAGCCATGGTATTATGAAATTGCAAAATATTGTGAAGATCAATCATATCCTGAGGAAGCTACAACTGAGGAGAAGAGAGCTATCAGGAGAGTTGCTCAAAGATACACCCTAGTTGGAGGAGCATTGTATAAGAGAGGTTTTGATGGAGTTCTTCTGAGATGTCTAGACGAAGATGAGCTTTGGAAGGTTATGGAAGGAGCTCATAGTGGAGTTTGTGGTGGTCATGTCAATGGACAGATGTTAGCAAAGAAGATCCTTAGACAAGGATTTTATTGGCCAACCATGGAAGAAGACTGCGTAGGATATGTTCGTAGGTGTGCTAAGTGTCAACTTCATGCCGACAAAATTCATTCTCCTGCATCTTCACTCCATCCTGTTTCTTCCCCATGGCCTTTCTCCATGTGGGCTTTCGACATTATTGGACCTCTTGGTAATCCAGATTCCGGCATCAAGCAAAAATCTTTCATTCTCACGGCAACGGAATACTTCACCAAGTGGGCAGAAGCTGAAGCGTACGTGGAGATCAAAGCATCAACCGTCTGCAAGTTCATCATGAAGAACATCATCACACGATTTGGAATTCCAAGCACCATCGTCACCGACAACGGACCGCAGTTCGTGTCACAAGAATTGAAGGATCTCTGTAACAGGTATAAAATTGCATTGCATCATTCATCTCCTTATTATCCGCAAGGCAATGGTCAAGCAGAGGCAACAAATAAGACTTTGATAAAAATCATCAAAAAGACGTGTAAATCTAATAAGTTCACAGATTGGCCAGAAAAATTGGTTGAGGCTCTATGTGTTGGGATCGCTGTGTCGGGATCCGATCCTAAAACGCAGCGGAATAAAGGAGTTCGGGATCGGATCTGTCCCGTTTCGGTCGTTAAAACTAAACTGGTGTAAACCGAATTTACCTTGCGCGGATTCGAATCCGCGTCCGTTTTCCGGTTCCGTCGGAGCGATGCCGCAAGTCGCGCAGATGCCCGACCTCTAGCGGTATCCACGCGGTTCTCCTCGCGATGGATCGTCCTCGCTTCCTCGCTCGCTGCGGCGCTCGAAGATCCCGTCTGACTGCGCGTGATCCGCCGCGACATGCGGATCCAGAATCCCCGTCGAACGGGAAGTGGAGCAGTTGGGAACGGCACGCCCAGAGGAGAGAGAAAGTGGGAAGAACGAATGACGGCTAGGTCAGGGTTGCTGGCCCCGGACGTAGAATCCGTTCTTTTATAAAAAGTCAGTTTGCGGTTTTTCACAAAAACCCAGACTTATCCGAAATCCTGTCGGATTATCCATCGACTTGAAAACCATTTGCGTGTGACCCTCTAGGCCCAAATACCAGTCCAGTTAATAGCCCATTAAGTCCAGTAACCCTTTACTGACCCACTGTATTAATTAATATCCTTATATTCAATTAATCAGCCGAATTTAATGTCCCACAATAAATTCGGACGAACTGCCGATCACGTTGGATGCCAAGCAACATCGCGTGATCCTGGATGGCACTGGGGTTATCGCAACCCTCTATTGGAACCTTTCTGTCATCGGTTAGCGCGCGGATATAATCCTTCATCCGTACAATGTTCCCGAATCGACTTAGGGCATGGTTTACTGTTAAACCCTATTTAGTCGATTCACTTGAATCAGATGCCGTTAATCTGAATCCGATAACTCCTTATCGATTACAGAGTCCGCCCTGGCCAGGGACTTTAAGCGCATCATTCCCGGAACATTCTCTCTCAAACAACCGAGAGCGGATGATCCCGTATTGAACACACAATTACCTTCGAGGGCATTTCCCTGAACCCGATCACTTGACTTATTGATATCCCATGGTTAGGGATTCGTTCGTCAAGGTCAAAGCTCAGAAACCTACCAACAAGGTATCCTTGGAGTCTCAGGTCCAAGGATCATCCACGCAACCGTGACAATTGAATCGAGCTGGTTAACAGTGAGGTGATTACCATCCAGCGATTCATAGTCGGATCAGTTCAGTGAACTCATTCACCAATGAGCACCTATAGGTTCAGCATAGTGTCTCCACACAAGTGACTTATGGGATCAGTCACCCTCATCATATGAGCTGAAGTAACCTATACTAGTCTATCCGGATGTTCGATGTCCTATCTCAAACATCCTATGACTAGGAACAATTAAGAACATGTGTTTATAAGTCTTCGGTCCCGTAATTATGATCTCATCATAATCCAAAGACTATTGCACATGTTCATGGACTTCATCGTGATACGATAAACACAGATCGAATTAATTACACACAATGAATTATTGCCATTTATTAATAATCTGAATATGTACACAGTATCGGATTGGCTTTGAGACCATCTAATACTAACACTATGGGCCTACCGAACTTCAATCCGCACGCCTACTGGACAAACTCCTTATTCCTTAACATTTGGAATGGAGGCGGTAGTTCCATATGAGATCCTCATACAATCATTAAGAGTACAATTGAATAAGGAATTTTCCATTGATGAACATCGTTCAGCACTCCTTGCTCAATTGGAACTTTTAGACGAAAAAAGATGGTCAGCTGCTAATCATGCAAAAGTTTATCAAAATAGATTAGCACGTTTTTATCAAAAGAAAGTCATTGAACGTAAGTTCAAAGTCGGTGAAATGGTTGTTAAAAGAATTTTTATAAAACCTGGTGGTCCGCGTTCTAAGCTCCAACCCAACTGGGAAGGACCTTATGTTGTATCACACGCTTTTCCTGGTAATGCTTATCGTCTTATTAATGCAGAAGGAGAAGAGTTAAAACATCCCTGGAATGGTTTACATCTTAAGAAATACTACCCTTAGGTTAAAAAGTCGATCAGTATGGTACAAAGACCAGTGGAATCAGAAAGTTTATAAACTCAAATTTCCTTATCAGTCTGGATAACTTAATTTCAAGCTCATTACTGCACACACTGACACGTTTGATTCGTGAGTAACAAGAGATGACAAGTCCTAAAGAATATCGAAAGCTTGACTGAAAGTGTAAAGTACAAATCATTCTTTTTAAAGCAAAATTCTGTTTTATACTCGGCCCATGATGTCGGAACGAGACTTAGAATAGACTACCAAGAATACCCGCCATCTTAGTAGGAGGCCGTCATAAAAAAAAGGGGGAGATCCGTCCCGAAGAAAAAGAAAAAAAAGAAAAAGCAAAAGGAAAAAGCCAAATGTCAAATCAAAAAGGCCATTACATTACAAACGTTACATCAAGGCCATAAAATGAAATGAAAGGGAACGCAAGGTCGATAAATACCCCGGAAAGAAATGACCGAACCCCAACGGATACTAGGGTAGGAAAGGAACATCTTTTTAAGTCTCCGGAACCTTCTCATGCGCTTTCTAAACTTATTCATCTTTTCTTTCTAAAGAGATGTACTCCAAACTTAAGGAATGATTTAGATTGACTAAGGGTCAAATCATCAAATGGGATCACGAATGGAAACACAAGTTCAAACACGATGGGTTTAAGTTAAGTTGTTAAAGAATAATTTGGAAATGAAGTTAATAAATGAATATGATCTTTTGATCTAAGTACCATGCTGATCTTATAGTCAAAAATCAAAAAATAAAATAAAAAATACATATGTTTCAAAATTCAAAAAAAATACATATGTTTCAAAATTCAAAAAAAAAAATACATATGTTTCAAAAATTCAAAAAAAAAATACATATGCATATATTTCAAAACCACAAACAAAAATGAATATTTCAAAACAACAAAAATATTTCAATTAGCATCTGCTTGTTGCATTTAGTGTTTCATTCCTTTTATTTTCAGCGAGCATCCGTCTGCTTGTATGTTGCATTTTTACTTAAGTTTGATTATTCTCATTACCTTTGTTAATAAAGGCCATGCCCTTTGACCATTTATTGAAGAAAAGATTGATTGACCATTTATTTGGTCAGGCAAGGGGCTAAGCCTGAACAGATACTTAACTTGTTTGTTCAAGTTGTATACATGACACAAGGCATTGGTAAAGTTGGAATTCGAGTAGAGAACAGTCAGAAACCTGTTTCTGTGAGTGAAAGGCGTCGAGGAGAACTGACGCGTTTCAACGTTGAATGGCGTCTGCACGACACGACGCGTTTCAGATCTTTATATGTGTTCTATCCGAAATTCAATGTTTTGATGTTTAAATTGAATATTGGTTTGGAATTACTGATGATTTTATTGTAGAAAATTCAAGAAACCTGAGTGAAGCGAGAAGATCTCACTGTGGGAGTTAAGAAGTCTCGACCGTGGCTAAAAAGACGGTTATTTCTACCCCTTGTATTATTCCATGTAATTATTTTGCATTCGCATTACTATATATAAATATTTATTAGAATATATCAAGGACCTTGTTATTTTGATGAAACTGGAATTTGAGTTCCCCTACAACAAAAAACAGTGATAATTCCAGAGGATTCTTAATCGCACGGATAGGCCGTTGGATTGTTAATTAGTGAGGACGATGGTTCCACTTTTGTGAAACGGTGTGTGGATAAACGAGCTTCGGCTTAGCACTGAATTACAAAAATTGGTATCTTGACTCATTAATGACAGTTTAACAATATTATCCTTGATTAATTTATATTTTATTTGACTTTATATTTTTCTTTTAGCCCAGCATGCATCATATAGGACTTTGAAATCATTGTAATAAGAATTAATCATTGATTAAGTTTCAGACCATTAATCAAATAATAATTTAAACATGATATGAAATATTCCATTCTGAATTGAGTATCTTGATTATCTTCGAGGTTCGCTTGAAGATATCATTGGAATTCTATCCTTGATTGGATTCTTTATCCAATATTCTTGTTTTCTTTTAAGATCCATCATGGCTGCAGCACGTCCACATTGGCTGGCAAACGCTCCCCATGATGAAACCTACAGTGTCTACGACCTGGGGTACTTCCCACTCCGAGGAGGTTGATCGACTTTATTTTATTTCCTTGTCTACCTCATCCAGACAGGATTGATTCCATTGATTTCTTTGAACTATCTTCATTGATGATTTCGAGAAAAATTCCAATCATGTGATGTTAAGAGCGTGTCTCATCACACCTTGGCATCACCTTTTCAGTACATTCTATTTCATTTCACTCCCTTGCAAAGACGATGCCAAGGTGAGGCAGCTGTAGACACGCTAATTTTGACGTCATTTTGAGTAAATTTCATATCATATAATAATGCCTCAGAATGGTCTGATAATTAATCATTGATTAATTTTTATTGATATTTTTGAGTGTCGGGTCAAACAGACATGTTTAAGTTAATAAATCGAATTGATTTAAGTTCAAATTTCGGTTAAAATATGAAGAATCCTAAAAGGCGTCGACCCATGTGGACGTCATTTAGAGTTTATTCGTATTTTACCGTTTAAATTTGAATTTTAATTAATTGATTTATTAACTAAAAGGCGTCTGTAAAAGTCGACGCGTTTTAGGTTTCCTAAGCTGTTTTAACTTCTCTTCCGGATGTTTATCCTTATCTTAATTAGGGTAAAAGACGTCTACACAAGTGGACGCTTTTTAGCTAATAAAGATAAAGATAAGTTTTCCCGGATATTTATCCTTATCTTAATTAATCTGAAAGGCGTCAGCCAAGGTGGACGCGTTTTAGATAATTACAGATAAAGATGAATTAATCAGTAATTATCTGTCGGTTAATATAGATAAATCCGAGATTTTTCTATGTTAATCGCAAACGCAGAAAATGCCTATAAATACCTTGCATCTCAAGGAGTAAAAAAAAAAAAAAAGGAGAGAGAGAATTATTGAGCCTCAGCGTTATAGCGATTTGAAGATCGGAGCAACCACGTCGGAACGCCGGAGCGCCATCACCAGAAGTCGGCATCCTTCTTCAAGATCTTCAATCCTT
Organism: Zantedeschia hybrid cultivar; assembly: GCA_030544215.1. NCBI lineage: Eukaryota > Viridiplantae > Streptophyta > Magnoliopsida > Alismatales > Araceae > Zantedeschia > Zantedeschia hybrid cultivar. The sequence goes on along the minus strand of JARZZO010000003.1, from coordinate 11,300,903 downwards.
CAAGGCTTCAACCAACTGGACTGGGCATAAGTTTTTTCATATCTGAATTTCATTTTCATTCTTTAGTTTCATTCTCTCATACTCACTGCATGCAACACAACACATCATTAATTTTCCAAAATCCATCTGTTCTTAAGGGGTTTCAAAGTCATTTAAAACAAGTGAGTTGTTGTTTTAAACATGTTTATAATCATAGTTAACTTTGATATTATTTCTACTTAGATTCTCATCATTGTTTCTTCTTTATTTTTCTGTGTTTCTCTGTCTGCTGCATTCAACAACAACAACAAGAGTTCAAAAAGAGGGAAATTAAGCACGAAGCCAGGAGAACTTCTGGACGATCCTCAACATTCAACAGCAAGAACAAAAGAACAAGAAGAGGCTCTCTTTCTTCAGCCGGCTGAAGGAGGGGAACCAAGGATTCATTCTTCCGCGTTTAAACATGTAGGCGATCAAACTCTTTTGAAGCTTTTTAGTTAAAAGTTTCTGGCGATCACACCACCTTAGTTGCATTTTTTTAAATAGGTTAATTTACCCTAAACAACATAGTTTTTCACATAAATCACACGAGCAAATTTTCAGCACCTACAATGACATGATCATCACTGGCGATGATTTGACTGCCATTGCCTCTCTCAAGGCTCATCTTCAGCAGCAGTTTGATATGAAGGATTTGGGGTTCCTCCGTTACTTTCTTGGTCTTGAGGTTGCCTATTCCTCTCGGGGTTATTTACTGTCACAGCAGAAGTATATTGCAGATATTCTTCAGCGAGCCTCTCTCTCTGACACTTGCTCGGTCGACACTCCCATAGAACTACATGCTAAGCTTCGCCCGACTGATGGTGTTCTCATGGACTATCCTACACACTATCGTCAGTTAGTTGGTGTCCTGGTTTATCTTACTATCTCACACCCTGACATCACCCATGTTGTGCATGTCTTGAGTCAGTTTGTCAGTGCGCCTACTTCTGTTCACTATGCTGCTCTTTCTTCGAGTACTTCGATATCTGCGTAGTACTATTCGTCGCTCGCTTCTGTTGTCTTCTACTTCCTCCTTAGAGCTCTGTGCCTACACTAATGCTGATTGGGCTGGGGATCTTACTGATCGTTGTTTTACCACTGGATTTTACATTTTCTTGGGTTTCTCTCTTATATCCTGACGAAGTAAGAAACAAGCAGTTGTCTCTCGCTGTAGTACTGAAGCAGAGTATCGCGCTATGGCTGACACATATGTTGAGGTTATTTGGCTCCGACGTCTTCTTCGCGCTTTTGGGATTGCTCTTAACACTCTGCCTCCTCTCTACTGTGATAATCAGAGTGCTCTTCAGATTGCCAGCAATCCTGTCTTCCATGAGCGAACGAAGCATATTGAAATTGATTGTCACTTTGTTCGTCAGCACTATCTTTCTGGCGATCTGTCTCTCCCTTATGTTTCGACAATCGCACAACTTGCTGATCTTTTCACGAAATCACAACTTACTCCACACTTTCGTGAATTGGTTAGCAAACTCTCGGTTCATGATCCACCGTGAGTTTGAGGGGAGATGTTGATGTATATACAGTAACTCTAGATTTAGGATGCTCTAGATTTAGTATGTATAACTTGCTAGGCCTGCTAGCCTCTTGCCCTATTATGGGTTCTTGTACTTGTATATTTAGATGTTCAATACAATGGAGAAACCACACGCTTTCTTCAATTCATTATTCGTAACAAAGGTGAACAACTTACTTGATAGAAATTATACATCTTTAAGAATAATGATCTAGTTGTTCAAATTCAAGAAGCCTGCTATCTTGGGATATTATGGAGATTCGAAAATGCCCAAACTTGTGTGGGTTCAGTATCATACTCCGACCAAAGTCAGAGTTCATATAGGCCGGCCTTCAAACTTGATGGAAATTTTTATGATATTCACTTTAAAGATGGAAATTTTGATATCATATATGGATGACAACTCATGACTACTAGCTTTGACTTCTATTGGACATATTATGGAGTTCTTATTTTCTATTTGACCTAATTATTTAATTATTATAAGATGACATTAGTGAGATCACAATTTACAATTTCGTAGTCGTAGCATTATCGTGAGCACAGTGGTAATAGTCAAGTATGCGATTCACCATTTTAATTTTCCGTGTACTTTGTTATATATTTTGAAAGGTCACTTGTTCTTAACGACCTACATCTTTCTTATATGTATTATCATATAATATATATTATGAAAACAATATAATATATTTGCAAAATATTTTTAGAATTTAAATATTGCATATCCATTAATTAATATCACGATAAAGCATCTTTAATTTGGTTCCCTTTCTCAAGTTCAAAATCCTTTTTATGCCCTTGGATCTAACTGGCATTATGTAGTTACGCTAGCCAACTCTCTTCCAATATTTTTTTTTCTTGATTAAGGAAGCCACTTTAAAAGTATTAGTTATAAATTAAAAAAACCCATAAATATCTTCTAAGATCTAATGTATTTTTCTTAAATGATCTAACATGAGAGCTATGAAGGTCCAAAATATTTTCTGTTGAAAGCTCTGCCAAACAATTCAGTGCTCGGCATATCTGGCATAATTTTAAATTGGAGTCATATTTTGACTCTATAACTCTCGGGATCTAGCCTAGTTAGTCTGAGTTTAAAGTTTTAAAATCATTTATGTGATTTTTTCCTCAAAACTTCAAATTCAAAACTTCTTAGATTGATAAAAGACCAGATCATTTGATAAGTGTTGATATGTAATTGCCTAAAATTAGGCAGCTCTGTTCCCATCAAGAAAGTCTTTACCCATACATGCCCGAGGACCTAATAGTCTTTTGCATCCATTCTTAGAAACTCATTCTCACTTAAAATGAGGAATGAGTCAATTTAGATGTCTTTGGTAACAAAAACTTTCAAGAAAGAGAATATCATTTTAAAGAAAATGAAAATGACTTTGAAGCCTCCTTCTCATATTCGGAAGCCCTTCCCGCAGAAAAAGGTTACTTCCTTTATAACTAACATTGTATTTAAAAAAGGCATTATTGCATAAGTTAAGGCAATCTTTGGCATCCATCACTGGAAGCTCACTCTCATTTAAAATGAGGAACGAGCATGCTTAAATATCTTTGGTAACTATTCAAGGAAAACCTTCTAAGAAAAAAGAGATCATTTTAGAGAGAATGAGAATGTCTTTAAAGTCTCCTCATATTCGGAAGACATTCCCTCAAAAAAACCATTACTTACTTTAGAGTTAAAATTGTCTTAAAAAGGATATTTTTTTACGTAAATTAAAAATGATAGCCAAACAGTGTTCTTATCTTAAGAATGGAGAATGGAGAATGTCTTTTACTTTCTAGAATGAAGAATGAGAAGGAATTTTCAAGAATGGATGCCAAAGATGACCTAAAAAATGATAGCCAAATAATTTTCTCATTATAATAATAGAAAATAGAAAATGTCTTTTTTCTTCTTACAATGAGAAGGAATTCTGAGAATGAATGCCAAAGAAACAAGAGTGGCACTATCGTAGTTTAATGCATAAGTGGGCCTTCTTCGGAGGCCGTTTGTTATATATCATCTTTTCTTCGACACCAACCTTCCTTTCTGCGGCGGCAGCTCTAGAATTAGGGTTTTGGTGGGGAGAGAGGGCGGGAGCGCCGAGAGCTCTGCAGCAGCAGCAGAAATGGTGGAGAAGGGAGGCAAAGGGAGGAAGGAGGAGGTGGTCACCAGGGAGTACACCGTCAACCTCCACAAGCGCCTCCATGGATGGTAACCCCTTCGTCTCTTCCTCTCCCCAGCTTTCCGCTTCTTGGCTGTTCGTAGATCCAAGGGCAAAATCTTCTCACAGTTCCACAAGTGAGCGCAAAACTTGGACTTGCGTGTTTATGTGAACACTAATTTATATCAACTTCTTCAAATGATGCTGAACCGAAGCCTGAATCAGCTGTGTCCGCTAAGCTGCTCTATGCATCTTTGGATTGCGTGAACTTGGTTTTCTTTGTGGGTTTTCTATTGGATTAGGTTTTGCTTTTCAAATCTATGGGAGTTGTTGTGCTGCACACTCCGCGCATGTTGATGTAGTCCTTGACCTTGCCAAGAAATGGCCAGTTGTTTCACGAGTGGAGTATTTAGTGGCTTGTGTTTGATCCGGAGAACCAACGGGGAAATGCCGTTTGGTGTTGCGGAGCCGATCAACCTTGTTTATAGGGCCGATCTCTCCCCGCCTCGGAACAAATTTCTGTTGCGTGGAGGGAGCAGCCATATAAGTAGGGCCGGTCTCTTGGGGCCTGTTTGGATGTAACCCATAGATGCATTTAGGTTTACCGTAAACTCATTTTTAGCAAAAGCCTTACTTTGGATGGTTAAAAAACAGGTTTACCATAACCTTGGTTTGGGCTTTCGGGCTGCTGTCACGTCCCCAACGTCTGTCATGACGCCAGTCCATGGAAGGGCCAAATTATGAATCCATTTTGGATTCAAAAACCTGATTCCAGGTTGAATCGTGCTTGCATGGTGAATAAACGTATCCTCAGACCATAAACTCAAACTTCCCAATTAACTCATTTTTCATAAACCTGCTTGGACTTCGCTTACGGTGGAGACTTTCCCGGGTTTATTAAAAACTCAGTTATGACCACAAGCTCAAACATACCAATTCTTGGAGTTGGCTTACGGTGCAGACTTTCTTGGTTTTGTTATAAATTCAATTTTGTTTAAACAGAAAAATTAAACATGAGTCTATAGAAAATATGTTTATGAGAAACAGATTTACGATAAATGCGTTTATCATAATCATAGTTTTAAAGGACCTGAGGTGGTTGTGAGGCGCTTTGCAAAAGCCTTCACTATTTTAAAGAAAGGATGTTAAAACTAGAAAATTAAATAATGTTAATTTGTCATTGGTAATACTATCTCAACTTAATGATAGGGCTTATACAAATGAACCGTGGGGTAAAAGCCATGAACTACTAGTTGGAATTGAAGCATGAATTGCTACAGGTATTGCCCTCTCTTTTTTGGTGTTGGAAGCAGAAGAGTTGGGTTCAGTTTAAATCCTATTATTTTTTTTATCGAGAGAATTGTTGTCATTGAGTCATATTTTAAAAACAATAAAGACAACATAAGTCTTAGGATCTACCTTAAAGCATCTCATTGTTACTGCCTCAAGGTGCAAGCCTCAAGTTGTTTTCCTAGTGTCTTGCGTTGAGGCATATGCGTTAGTGCCTTGAGGCGTTGCCTTTTAAACAATGATCATAACTCCATCTTTTTATTAAGTTGCATTCAAACAGTGCCTTGGAAATGGGATTTGCTCATTTTGCCATTGATCCTATTCCTGAAAATGCTCTTCTTCCCTATTCCTAATGCCATTCACGAGGAAGAATTGAAATGCAAAGTCAAAAATATTTCTCAGCATGCATCTCTCATCTTGTTCCTGTTTGTCTCCTATGTGTCAAGTTGAAAGGAAGTTGGTCAAACCTCCTTCAATAAAGTCTTTCAAAAATTTTCCATTTGAAATTTTGTTCCGTGTAAGTGGTGTTGGCCTTTATTTCCTCCAGATATTATCGGATACCATCTTTTATAGACACCGACTATGATTGACCAATGGAATATTTGATGCTTAAATGGAACAGATAAGGATTATTTTTTAACATACTTGGACACTTGTCTGATTAACATACATGGGTACACCCAAATATAATTCAGCATGATAAAACATTTAGTTGTTAAAAGCATAGTTCATCTTGTAGATGCTTTTGCCTTTTGCAGAATTTTGCTAGGTGATGCAAGCCTTTTGAACGCCTTTGTTTTTACTGATGTTACTCATGTTCTAGTTGCTAAGCATCTTCATTCTCTATCTGAATGTAAATCTAAAGCTGCATTTTATCTTTTATACAAAGTCTCATCCTAGATGCAGGATTCCACATGTCTGTGAGCAGATTTGCCCATGAACCCTCCTGTCCATTTGCCAAATTGTTTGAACAAGTGATCTCGCCCCTTGAGGCCGTTACCAACCATGTTCTTAAAAATTGGGTTGGGTTGGCTGAGATGGATTGTCCAATCCATGTCAGTTTATCTTTGATTGATCGGTCTGTGGTAACCCAGTTGTTGTTCTTGGATTGGATCAGCCAGATTAGGCAATATCGGGCCAGAATCCAGATTTGGCTGATTCAGCTTAGGAATAGTGTTTGTCGGGTTGGATTGGCCCATCCTACCCCAATCTGGACTGTCCACTGATATTAGAATAATGGTTCAAACCATGATGTGGTACCTCATGGCCCATGGTTTTTTATCACGACTTCCTTTATTATGTCATTCTTCTAAACAAAAATGTACCAGCATGGCTGCTCATGTGGCATGGCATACTGATGTATTGGCATGGCAAATAAAGTAGCATCAGAAGGGTGCTAGATTGCTAGTTTGCTACTTTAGTTTGAGGATGTTATTTCCCTAACATAATATTTAAAGCATGGTATTTAAGAGTAAACTTTCTCTGGTGCTAACATAGTTGCACAAATGTGCCCCTCTCTCTCTCCCTGTGCAAACTCTTCCTCATCTTTTTAACTTAAAAGTATGTCCATTCTAGCTTCAGTGGTGTCAGCTGGTATTGTGCCCATCTCTCTCACTGTACAAGCTTCCCTTCATCTTTTTAACTTAAAGTATGTTGATGCTAGCTTTAGTGGTGTCAGCTGGTATTGGACATTGATTGGCAGCGGCTGACCGGTCCAGACCAAGGCCGGTGATCCAGACTCCAATCCTGTTCTTTAGAACCTTGGTCCCACTGCCTTATGGAGGCAATTCTGCTCTAGTTTTCTTGGTGGCCTTACACATGAATTTTGTTGTTGAAGGCCGACTCACATACATACACCTTAACAACTTTGATCTCTGCTTGCACTTAATGAGACTTGACTAAATTTACTTTACTTTCCATCTATCTGTCATGTGTCAATGTATGTAGACACATATTTACTATTTATGGATAAGTGAAAACATTGGGATACCTGAACATTTGCATCTTCAAGGCTTTGAAGTATATGTTTTTCATGAACAGTGTTTTGCATTTGTTCTAAAGAAACTGATGCAAGTGTTAATAATTTATTGTCTGGGAAGTCAAGAAATTCATGATTTGATTTCCTCATTTTGGAACAAATTCTTGGAAATATCATCGACTCTCCTCAAACTTATCTTTCTGTTTGTCAAATCTGATAACAAATTTTGTGCTTTCTCGAAGTTCTTCCTTTTTCTGTTCACTTTGCTAGTTTGCCTAGTTCTCCACTATTTTTCTTGTCAGATGTCATTGTCTATTAACTTCATGATACTCACGGCAAGATGATTCTTACATTGCAGCACGTTCAAAAAGAAGGCTCCAAAAGCCATAAAGGAGCTTAGGAAGTTCGCCGAGAAGGCAATGGGAACAACGGATGTGAGGGTTGACGTTAAGCTCAACAAGCAAATCTGGAGTAGGGGCATCCGGAGTGTCCCACGACGTGTACGGGTGCGAATTTCTCGCAAGAGAAATGATGAGGAAGATGCCAAAGCGGAGTTCTACTCGCTAGTGACTGTCGCAGAGGTTCCACCTGAGGGGTTAAAGGGGTTGGGAACCAAGGTTATAGAGGAAGGAGATGATTAGGCTCCACCTTCATAGTTTGAAGACATGGAATTTGGATCTTTCTAGGAATGTTTTGCCATGCACGTTGCATGTAATTTGGATGATTTGCCAGTTCCTTACTATGTCTTGTTTAGAGTTGTTGGGAAACTGAGAATTAATCCCCAACCCTCCACTTCATTTTCCTGTTGGTTTAACTTCAGCTTTCGGTGGCCGTCAAAATTTCCCGTTGCGTTCTAGTTGGTTAGTGAATGGTCAGTGAACTGTTTTGCATTGTGAAAAAGTTCTTTTTATTCTTCTTTGGCTGATGGATTCCTCTGTTCTATTTGTCTATATTTTTCACATGCATGAGAATTTTTCTGAGTTATTGGTTTTCTAGTCTGAATTATTACTGTCGGCAAGGATTGTTAGACCTCTAAAATATTTTCTTGTAAAGCTTGTGCAATTCAAGGGATTATTTTTCTACTATGACATGTGAAACATGGATAGAGGGGTAAATGTCGACACAAATGTGTGTTAAACATGACAATGTCTTAAAAATAAGATATGAAGATATAAAGAATATATAAACATATACATATTGATGTATAGATATACATGTGTGTAATGAAGTACGGTTATTGAAACTCATTTAGAATGCAAAAGATATAATAAAAAGTACGTCGAATGGTAGCACAGGGATAAATATTATGAAAAATAACCAGTGTTGATTTTAAAAATGGGGTTTTTATTTTTAGCCTCTGTATATTTTAATATTACAAATAAATCTTCCTAATCCAATTATTTAGAAATAAGTCTTCACAATCATAACTTCTTATAAATAATCTTTTTCTAGAGGCTTATTTGTAACTCTTTGGAGCTTATTTGTATTAGTTACAGGGACTTTCATCAATTCATGGTAGATTGTGAGGATTTATTTGTAATAGTTGGATTAGGAGGACATATTTGTAAACATATTACATTTTCATGGTTAAAACTTAAAAATATCCTTAAAATTTTAAACAGATCTGGATTATGGTGTTTGAATGCTGTATTGTGCCCGAGCATCCATTAAGATTCTTTAATACAAATATAAGTGTGCATCAAATCATAACTTCTCTGCTGATGGTTCCGTATCTAGAAATGTTGCCCTTAAGGTCGACAACGATAGTGAAGATATCGAGAAATACAAAATTTGAACCCTCGTCCTTAGAGGGATATGTAAATAGGGCATTAGTAATATATATATATATTCTTTTTACCAGAGCATTAGTGATTTAGTAGTATTATTTTAACTTAAAAACGGGTCTAAAATTTAACCAAGAAGAAAATATTTCACCTAGTTCATGAACTCATAAGATTTGCCACCGACAACATTGATTCTGTGAGGTGTTACTTCGCTTTTTGCCATCTGGTATACAGAAGGTGTCTTATTGGAAGTAATTAAATAAATTATTGCTATTACCCAAGTCCTAAGAAGCGTTATTTTGCTGAGTCTGGTTGTTCTAATGAGCAACTTAAGGCATGTTTTACAGCATAAACTGATCCATAAGCTGATGAAAGTATATAGTTGAAGGCTCATTAGGTTAAACCCAAAGACTGCACTAAATGTATAGATTCGAAGTATGATTTCTTCCCCATTCGAAAGCGTTACGTCCACAATTATGCAAGAGTTTAAACCCTCCTCCATCTCATTTATTATTCACGGCAGGAGAATTGTGAGGTCCTTTTTATGGTCTTCAATTTACCACGTAATATTACAAGTGTCATTGATCCAGATATCAGTATCAAAGATACGTCAGGCAGCTGATATGGGATCAGAGAGTCATACTTGTTGCACCGGAATGGTGCAGTCCAAATTTTTTTATTTTTTTTTAAAAAATTTATGGTGAATTTCATAATGTTCGATATGCTCATACAATTTGATTTTTGATCGAGTGATCTGAAAAAATAAAAAATTTAAAAATTGAACCAACAAATAGTGATATTTTTTATTTTTTAAAATTTTTAATTCATCCGATCGGAGATGAGGTTGTACGGACATGCTAAACATGATGGAGCCCATCATAAAAAGATCTCAGAAAAAAAAAAGAATTAGGCTTGTTGTTATAGCCATCCGATCTTATAAGATCATGTTGTACAGACATGCAAAATCTTATAGACACATTTTTATTCATATATTAGATTTGGAAAAAAAATTCACTATGGAAAGTATGAAAGCTGTACTCAACATGGTAATGGGTAGAGTCTTCTCAACAATGTAGGAACCTCTTGACTAAGTATTATAAACAAGTGGATACTACTTGAGTAAAGGCTATTGGGAATCAAGTAAAATTAATTACTAAAATTAAACAGTAAAAGAAGGGCTTTTTTATCGAAATAAAGCCATCCCTCTTAAAGCATGCAGTTAAGAGGTGGCATATCGTTTACCTAGTACATCAGATTGTTCTTGAATTTATACAAAGCTTTCCAGAATATTATTATGTATTCAAAGCAGACTAAGCTTGGAATGGTGGTGAGAGGGTCACAAATGCTTTTCCCTCCATGAGGTTTATACTAGAAAAGCCAGGTTATCCTCAACATTAGACCTAAAAGAGTATATCCAGAGGGAAGAAACTTAATTAGACTTTTGAGGATCTCAAAGTGCATGCTGGGAGATACAAGGATTCCACTGTTACTGTCACCCAGAAGGCATTCTTCTGCTTCAGTGGACGAAAATGGGATGGTGATTTATCGACCCCAAGAATTTTACAGAATTAAGGCCTTTTCCCTTTCTTATTCTGCTGGGGAAACTTTCAAATTTAAATTTCCTCTGAGGACAAATCATGGAAGGACAACTTGTTCACTGTGGAAGGCCTAAACTCTATGGGGTTATTCCACCCCCTCAAACTGTTCCTGTGCCATTTCATCTTCACATTGTCCATCTCTAGGCCTGAGACATGCTCCATCATTAATCCAGCTGTGCTGTGTTTTACCATTTCTTGACACCCTGGCCTGTAATCCAAGAACCCATCTGAGTAAGGTGTCCATCTTCTGTAGGTCAGGTTAACATTGACAAAGTTTAGGTTGGTGACAAGTCCACCCTTTGAGCCGGACAAGAAGACTCCATTTTCTGATACAGCTGAGATGTTAATGAAACGCACGTCTGAAATTGTCCCAACTTTTGAAGTTGGGTCCCGTGGGCAGGTGGTGATGTAGATAGGCTCTGCTCTCCCCCACCAAGAGGGGTCATAATATCTTGTTTCTATTTTGATGTTGGAGAAGGTGATGTCACTCACATTCCCTGCAGGAGGAGATTAATTGGACATTATTAGTTTGGCAAGCAAAGGAGACAGTGAAACTGAGATATGAATACAAGTGTGAAATATTTTCTTGGAATTCTTATCAAGAGGAGGCAATTCTATTTTGTTGTATGATTTGAATTGTGTTTTCAAGTCTTGGACTACCCTGTGTCTATTTTAAAATGCCTCAATTAAAGAGACAGATACTCAGAGAGCTCAAAATTGGAAAAAAGATGACATCTTGATGAGAATACTTTTATATTCAGACAGACATGCCAATTGCCAAGCAAGTAATTAAACCTGATGGAACAGAGAACTAGCCAACAACAAATTCATGAAGAAGCAAGCTACTAAATTCGAACTGTCAAAGGAGTATTACAGAAAATGGACAAACAGATGACTGGCCAACAAATAAATGTTTTTAAGGTTTGTTGCAAATAATGTCCAGAAAATCTCAAATTTGCAAAAAAAACTTCCTGTACTTTAGATATTGCAGAATAGAATCATTGTACAGTGTACACGTAAAAAGAACCCTATGATCAAGTAAAAAGCTTCTTATAAAATACATTTATACAAAGACCTGTTATGTAATCATTGTCTATGTAGAGGATTCCTGATCGTTTAGTCCACCATTTAACATATACCACCTATAACTTAAGGTTTATTTCAAAATAAAAGCAAAGTTTAGGTTTTTTTTTGCAAATATATTAAGTACAGGAGTTTTTCATGAGTATGCAAGCGTTTAAGGGTTATTTGCAAACAACTCATGTTTCTAACAGAGTAGATCATCATCTCTATCATCAAGTAATTTGATTAGCTCTAATTAGCTCTAATTAGGGCATAGAGGGATCACCTCCATCGCGGATCTGGAGGGCGAGGCCCCGGTGGGAGTCGACGATGGTGAGGTTGTCGAAGCGGAAGGACTTGAAGTCGAACGTGCTGGCGCTGCCGAGCTTGACGGCGCTGGACTTGGTGCGGATCCAGCAGTGGGTGGCGGTCAGGTTGTGGACGGGTCCGGTGGAGGACTTGGGGCAGATGGCGTCGTCGCCGGTGTCGATGTGGCATCTGGTGATGAGGGTGTTGTTGGAGTCCTCGACGTCGATGCCGTCGTTGTTGGGCGTGTCAAAGTCCCCCTGGATCGTCACGTCCTCGATGGTCGTGTAGTCGCTCCTCACCAGGTGCAAGCTGCATCAGTCACCACCACCATGTACAAGTACACCACTTTAGGGAGGAGGTCAAATATTGCAAATATGATTTCAAAATTTGATAAGTATTTGGACATTTCCCTTCTCAATACTGTTGACCTTTGGTTCAATACTTTTTCACTTACAACGGCCAAGAGTAAATCAATTATTTGACTAAACAAAATAGCTGGCGTACAAATTCACTTTAATTTAAACTGTTCCGACCTAGCTTAGATACATGAAGCGAAGAAAGTTAAGTCCAGAAGATCTCATCTCCTCTTAACCCAGCTTCGCCTTTCCCAGTTTTCATTCTCCTCTGGGACGGTAGGACCCCATCTCCATGGATTGGAGGGGGAGGGAATGGGGAGGTCTCCACTGCCGGTGTAAAGGATAAGGTAGGAGACTGGACTGACTGGAGATTGAGATAGATGTCATAACAGGAGGGCGACCACTAAACAACAAGAGAAATATTTGGTGCACACTAAAACTTAGTGCACATCTCTAGTGTGAACCAAGTCTTTTATTTTTTATTTTTTAAAATTTATATTTCAGGTCAGAGCTGAACTAACCTATATGTCTGTATAAGACACCCTGATTTGGCGACTAAAAAATAATTTAAAAGTAAAAGAATATTTTAATATTATTTTATTCTTTTGATCGGTTTTTGTATTTTTCAAATTTTTTTGGTCATCAAATTAGGGTGTGCCTTACATGGCCATGTAGGTCAACTGGATTCCCGACCTGAAAACATAAATTTTAAAAAATGAAAATGGAAAAATTTGATGCACACTCAAACTTGTGCATCAAGTTTTTCTCCAACAACAAAGGATAACAGGTCCCCATTAAAGTACAGAGTAGCTGATCTCTAATTGGTCCGCTGTCGGGTTGGATTAACATAATGGGTCCTACTTACTAACGCGTATGGGGCACAATGGTCCTAGGGATCACCATGCTTCCAATATTTCTAGCCAATCGGGTTCGTTCCATCCACTACCTCCATATCCGAAGGACCCCACTTACCTTTCCGAAATTACGACGCCGTGCACGGCGCACGTTAACGCGGCAGTCAGAAACTTCAGAAGAAGGAAACGAATCAAGGATAAGATAAGCATAAGAGCAAGGAGTGTGTGTGTGTGTGTGTGTTGGGGGGGGGGGTTGCTAAGGTGCGCACCACCAGTAGGCCGGCTCGATGAGCCGGACGTTCCAGACCCGAACGTTGCGGCAGCCGAGGAAGCCGACGAGCCGCGGCCGGCACTCGTCCCCCTCGCACTTCCCGGTGGCGTTCCAGCTCACCATCACGTTCTTCCGCGGGTCCCGCCGCTGCACGAACCGCCCCGCCTGCCCGTTGATCTCCCCGCCGCCTGTGATCCCCACGTCCGCCGCGTCCTCCGCCAGCACCACGTACCATCGCCGCTGCTCCGGCGGGTAGTCCTCCTCCTTGGTGCCACCCAGCACCCGCGCCCCTTCCCCCACCTCCAGCACCACCCCCGACTTCAGCCGGATCGTCGCCGTCAGGTAGTCTCCCGGGGGGAACCGGACGCGCCCGCCGCCGCGCGCGGCGACGGCGTCCACCGCCGCCTGGATGGCGCGGGTGTCGTAGGTCCTGCCGTCGCCGGTGGCGCCGTAGTCCTGGACGCAGACGGAGGAAGGGTGCGGGCGGGGAGGGCGGAGCACGGAAGGCCGTGAGAGGGGCCATGTGGCGGGGCCTGGGTGGGCGTGGGAGGAGAGGAGGAGTAGGACGGCAAGGAGGGAGAAGAGGAGGGCCGGAGACGCCATCACTGCCCTGGAGATCTGCTTCTCTCTCGGTCTCTTACCGGTGCGCTGGCTGGGACCCTGTGCTTATCTAACTCTCTAGTGCTGACGGGCCACGGCTAGTCATCTTGGGGAAGAAAAATAATAAAACATAAGGAGAAAGTACATATTTTTAAATAATATTTGGGGGAGGTGGGTTATCTCTTCTCTGGACGGGGAGCCGTCTCAGATTGGAAATTTGGAATCTCCAGGAAATTTTCCGACGGCGACGCCACCGGTGGTGGAGATTGCAGAGGAGACGACCAGCAGCGGGGTGGGGGTGGCGTGGTGGGGCTGGGTCCAGTGGAGAGAGGGCAGCTCGCACCGGGGCGGGCCAGGGAAGGTGGAGCAGATCTGGGAACCGGGTTGCGTGTGGCCACAGACCACTGCATGATCAAGTCGGCCCCAGGGAAGGTTGTGTTTGATTCTTGTACACAAGTGACTTATTAGTTTGATGCGCCGTTCTATTCGATCTGATTTCATAGATCCCGGAAAACCCAATCAAACTTTAAAAAAACAATAAATTGTTTTGTTTAGATGCGTATGTACGTGTGTGATGAAGCTTGTTTAGCGGCCGCAAGGCCCATATGCCCACTAAGTTGACCTCTGAGTTGTTTAGACCAACTATCGAGCAAAATAGAGTTAAGTTACCCTTAGTATAGGGTCGGAGTTTTCTCGGTCGTCTACGCATTGTGCACATCCCCTCAGTCACCCGACTAAGGAAATTCCGACCCCTAGTATGAGGTAGTGAGAGCCTCCAAGGAAAGTTGAGGATTTTGGAAAAGTTGCAACAATCATTTTTCTCTTGACAAGCAAGATAATCCATTCATTTAATTACTGAGAAGAGAAATGTCAGTACAAATGGCAGATCTATACATTCTGACAAGGTGGACCGGGTCTAAAAGCCTTCAAGAAGATTAGAAATGGAGAATTTTGCAGTGGCATGAGCCACATTGTTGCACAATCTAAGAGCAACGTAAGTTGCAATTTAGAGTTACTTAAGATTTGCTGACAATTGTAAATAATAGTCTTGGTTTGCCATAGAGGGGCTTTAAGCTTCAGACAAGTCAAAATGAGGACTTGAGCATCACCTTCGACCACAACATCTTCGAGCATCTTCGACCACAACAAGTCTTGGTTTGCAACAATCATTAAGGAGTGTGATTATAGATATATGATTACTTTTCTGGGCGTCGAGCATCTTTTGGGTAGGCCTCGATGCGAAGCTGACTTCTAATCTCATTGGATGAGATGTTTGGATTTCTCTATCCAGTCCATTATATTATATAGTTTTAGTTATTCAATTTAACTGTGTGGACAACTATGTTGGCTGGTCCAACGGGCGAGGCCAAGGGATCCAATTATTTGACATGATGGGTGAAAGTCTCACCCGAACAAAAAATGGTCCATGGGTCGGGCCAGCAACATAGACCTGAGGACAAATTCGTAGACATACCTAATAGAGCAGCCATGCTGTCAATAGCACCCAATCCGTTGACCTCAACTCATAGAAGAGGACACGTGAGTCCTTCCCTTCGTAGACTCCTTGAGGTAGATCGATCAAAGGCCCACCCCCTTGGGTGGAATCCGATCTCCTTGGCCTAATTTGACTCCAACGAGAGGCAAGCCAGGTTAAACTTGGAAACCGATTCGGATGTGAATCTAGAGGATCCCCCTTTCCTCTCGTCTTATGATTCCCTAGGGATTACGACGAACCGAAGGATCTGGCTCGGATCTAACTTTCTCAAAACAAGTTCTTTCCTCTCAAGTAATTGCCCCCGAATAGAGACTCAGGCGAGGCACACTTTCTAATCAGAACGAGGTCGGAGACCGCCTCTAAATATCTATATAAGGCCTTCGAGCTTACATATCAAGGTACACCACAACTATCCCAGCTTTTTTCCACTTCTTCCTTGTATCCTATTCTTGGATTGCTTCAAGCAGCTCGAGCCAAACCTGATGGGCATGTGGAAAGTCCGAACACCCTATGACTTTAGTGGCCAGCCTGTGATTACTGAAGGCCAAATAACTCTCTCTATGATGCTGGGAACTCCACTGCTATGGGTCACTCGAGAGATCGAGTTTACAATGGTCGACATCACCTCCAAGTATGACGTCATACTCAGGAGAGGATCCATAAGACGATTTAGGGCGGTTATGTCAAGCCTACACCAAAAGTTGAAGTTTCTGACCGAGGAAGGAATCGGAGAGGCCCGGGGGAACTAGAATGTCTTTTGACAAATGTACCTGACAACAACCAATGCACAACTAAAGAAGTCTATTATCACTATCTGAGGGGCTCGAACCTCATTAGAGGCTACATTTTTAAATAGCTTTAACAGTTGATAGACTTTGTCCAGGGATACTCTTATGCTCGATGTTCTTGTTCTTTTTTGTAGTAAAGCTCCTTCTCTTTTATTCCCTTACATGACAATCTTACGAGGGACAAGCTTGGGCTATTTGACGAAACAAGCGGATGACGTTCGTAAAGGCTCAGACGACTAGGACTAGCTCCAAGCAATGAACACCACTCAACTAAACTTTTATCGAGTCTCGCATCACAGGGAAAGAGCTCTCCACCCTCAGATAGGACTAAACTCGCTCGACTAAACCCCTGTCTCGCCTCACCTTGCTTCATAGAGAAGAGGCTTCCCACCCTCAGATGTGACTAAACTTGTTCAGATTTTCTCCTGCAGAGTCTCGCCTCGCAAGGAAGGGACTCCCCACCCTTAGATATGATTAAACTCGCTTGGATTTCCCCCTGCCTAGCCTCGCCTCACAAGGAAGATGTTCCTCACCCTCAGATGGGACTAAACTCACTCGACTAAACCCATGCGGAGCCCAACCTCGCAGGGAAGGCGCTCCTCACCCTCAGATGGGACTAAACTTGTTTAGATTTACTCATGCCGAGCCTCACTTCACAGGGAAGGAGCTCTCCACTTTCTGATGGGACTAAACTTGCTCGATTAAACTCTTGCTGAGCCTCACCTAGCAGAGAAGGAGCTCCCTATTCTCAGGTGGGACTAAACTAGTTCGACAAAACTCCTGTCGAGCCTCACTCGCGGGCAAAGAAATTGTCTCCTGACACTACATGCACTCAGACCTCTAAAAACGACGACCACGCTAGCCTAAGTTCCCTTATGCAACTTAGCCTAAACATCGGGAGGAGAAGAGGGGAAATATTACATGCACCACATGGAGAGCCAAAAATAAAAAAGGAAATAGAGCAACTTTCTAATTCCGAATAAAAACACAGAGTACATGACAACTTTAGCTCGCTTGATTGCTTCTTGGTGACCTAGCCATAGGGCAATCATCGATGCGAGCTCCTCCCAGTTGCATTGCTCCCGCAAGGTTCTTGACAGTTGTTGCATCCTATCCGGACGCCCTAGCAGAGGGACGATGGAAACATAGCTTGTCATCATTTAACTCATTTGTCTATGATATATAGTGCCTTAACCTAGAGGGATAAGTTACGACTATGGTTTCCACCAATCAAAGGTCGACTTAAAATAACATCTCTAACTTAACTTAATATTGGATAATTTATTCTCTTTAACAAACTGAAAAAGTGAGTTAACTTCTGCACAACTCAAGCTATTTGGAGATGAGCACCAATCAAAGGCCTGATAAAAGTTGGGACGGAAGAAAGAAAAGAGTCTAAAAACCTAAAACGTCTCTTAACATAAAGTGAGCTAGCAAAAGATGGAGAAAGAAGTTATCAAGGAGTTTACAGTGACACACAAGTTATAAGTTTTCAGCACACATTGCCTCTTTCCCTTCTTGAGGAGGATGTATATCCCATCGGACCTCACTCACATGGACATTGGACACATACATAACCCACTCCACATGACCTAAGTGCAAATACGTCATTTTCATAGTTTTCTTTATGTTGTTTTAGCAAATGACATATTTAAATCTCTTTTCTTATTTGGCACAAGATTGGCAGTGGCAAATGTGGTGGCACCAACAGGAAACTTGTTTCCGTTTATTTCTTTTTTGAGTTTTTTTTTTATTCTCTTCCATCTAATAGGATCTTCTCAGATCATATTAGCAATCTAGCCAGCAGCCACTCGTATGAAATGGGTTCTTTGTGGTACCTTTTACATCATTTTCTTCATGTGCTATATATTTTCTCCAACGTTTTTAGTATTGTAGGGAACTTTCTGCCTATAATGTATCCCCATCAAATCTACTCACCCATAAGCGTGTCATGTGGCCAGGACAACTCAGTGACAAGCCTAGTTTTGTTGATCCAAGGATGGTCCTATGCCTAGGCCCGGACAAATATACGCGCATTGTGTAGGTAAAATTACGTAAGAAAATTATAAAATATAAAAATTTACCATAATAATAAATACTAAGATGATAAAAATTTTCATGTGTGCTAGAACAAGGAGAGATGAAATTGTTTGAATTAAAATTTAGGGGTTTTCGTGGAGTTAGACAGTTGTTCCAGGTCATTTAAAAAACAAAAGGAATTTTACTTTTCAATCCCTATAATCTTTCAATATTTTTTGTAAGTACCTACAATCAGAGATTGTAAGGAGTTTTAAGGAAATATGAAGATTACATGGACTAATAAGGAATATCGAAAAATTATAGGGACTGAAAAGTATAAATCTCAATATGGAAGAGACATTATTGTTTTCTCCTAGAAGTTAAAACTCTAGGAATGCATATTGACAATGTAAATTAGAAAAAGAAGAAAACTATACATGCTATTTTATGCAAGTAAACCTGTCTATCATGGTCACTCAGAGAGAGAAAAAAAAAACTTAAGCACACTCAAAGGTTGAGAATTGAAAAGGTTTAACATTTTCTTTCTGAACGCAAAAACATAATACAATAATGTTTTCTAAGCATATATTGATGCAACTTAATTTGATGATAACGTATTAGGGTTTTCTTTTAAGCTTTTTACTTTTATACTCAATCTGAAGAAGCATACTATTCACTTTATTTGTGAACTTGGGTATTACTTCAAGCCTTCGAAGAATATTGATGGGAATTTAAGATGCTAAAGTGTCCTGGCTGTTGTATAAATAAAAATGTGGTAGGAATGGTTGACATCATAGAATTTGCTCATTTATTGCGCATTAAGACTTCCATTATACTTTTTTTTTGGGTGATTTTGCAAAAACAACCTAATGGTAAATGTGTAAATATATGTGAACAAAAAGCTTGCAATTCGTATCAAATAAAAATCTTGCAATGTCAGGTGTGCATACAACAAACATACATGATGGGGCAGAATCCGATTCGGCCCATTAGCAGCCCAATAGCAAGCGGCCTTTGGTCCACAAGCGGCCCTCGGCCCACAAGCGGCCTTTAGCCTACCAGCAAGCGGCCCACGAGCGGCCTTCGGCCCGGCAAGCGGCCTTCAGCACAATTATCTTCGGCCCAACAACAGCAGCCCACAAGCAGTCCACGGCCCAGCAAGTGGCCTTCAGCCCACTAGCGGCATTCGGCTCACCAGCGGTCCTCGGCCCAGTAGCCGTATCCGGCCCACTCCGGTGGGTTGTTAGGCGTTATGACGGTTTATCAGTAACCTAAATATAGTCCTATATCGGCTGCAACAACCATGTAACCTCTATCCTCCGTTATAAATAGATGGCTATTTATTACAAAAGGTAGGTCGAAGGATCAAGGACCACGGTCCAAAGCACTTAAATTTTTTCTTCTTTCCTTCCTTCTGAATCGAATCTTCTTCAGAAGCTAACTTAGCCGTCGGAGAGGGTTCTCTTGGGCCGAAGTCCGGGACCCTCACTGACTGGTTCTTCTCCTTGCAGGGGCCTCGGTTCGAATCTTCGTCGACCTCTTCGTCCGGGTCGGCTCCGGTCACCGCTCTCGATTTTCTTCCTCCAGAGGTCTCGGCCTCGCTCTTCGCCGGCTGGGTCCCCTTCGGTCAACGAAGTCTCAACTTCGCCCCCGGCAAGTCTTCGTTCGGGTACCTCTCGGCCTCGGAGCTTCGGTCCCGTACTCCGCCCCGGCTTTGGTCCGGATCCCTGTCGCCCCTTTTTTCGATCTGATTACTATCTCGGATTTTAGTCTCGGAATTCGACCGTGATAGCTTCGGCTACATCAATACATATATACACACATACATACGTATAGGTATATGTAAGAATGTCTAGACTTGTAACGAACCCAGTAACATTAACAGACAACTAGGTAAATGGGTCAGATTTTGTATCTAGTTTTTGTTTTCTTGATGTTAAAAAATAGAGTAATACTTGCTGCAACATGGGTATTACAGCAGGTGGACCACGTAGCAGCATGATCTTCAAATTTTTTTTTTTCCAGTTGTCGACTAAAAATCAGACGATGTGGATGTCAGACTAGGGAGATCTCCTAGCTCGACAATTTTTTTAAACTAAAAAAATTACACGTAGCTTTGTTGTGGCCTGAGCAAAATGAATGGATGACAGTGCCCCTAGTATTACAATTCGCGTGGATTTGCAATGTCCGAGCCATTACAACAAACATTATTAGAAGAGATAAGTGGGTCTAAAGAGGATT